>CM075865.1:46895235-47250796 GCA_038021265.1 Cyprinella venusta | reverse complement strand
TAGGTCAAAACTTTGACATCCGATATCTCGGCTCTGGAAGGGTCTAGAGCCTCCATTTTTGCGCGCTGGTCAAAGTCTCGTGGCCCTCTGTCAGAATCCAGAGTTTCAAGAAGATCGGAGGGGGTCAAAATTTCGGCCAAAAACGACAGTGTTACCCCTTATGTTTTTTTTTCAGGTCAAAACTTTGACATCCGATATCTCGGCTCTGGAAGGGTCAAGAGCCTCCATTTTTGCACGCTGGTCGAAGTCTCGTGGCCCTCTGTCAGAATCCAGAGTTTCAAGAAGATCGGAGGGGGTCAAAATTTCGGCCAAAAACGACAGTGTTACCCCTTATGTTTTTTTTTCAGGTCAAAACTTTGACATCCGATATCTCGGCTCTGGAAGGGTCTAGAGCCTCCATTTTTGCGCGTTGGTCGAAGTCTCGTGGCCCTCTGTCAGAATCCAGAGTTTCAAGAAGATCGGAGGGGGTCAAAATTTCGGCCAAAAACGACAGTGTTACCCCTTATGTTTTTTTTTCAGGTCAAAACTTTGACATCCGATATCTCGGCTCTGGAAGGGTCTAGAGCCTCCATTTTTGCGCGCTGGTCGAAGTCTCGTGGCCCTCTGTCAGAATCCAGAGTTTCAAGAAGATCGGAGGGGGTCAAAATTTCGGCCAAAAACGACAGTGTTACCCCTTATGTTTTTTTTTCAGGTCAAAACTTTGACATCCGATATCTCGGCTCTGGAAGGGTCTAGAGCCTCCATTTTTGCGCGCTGGTCGAAGTCTCGTGGCCCTGTGTCAGAATCCAGAGTTTCAAGAAGATCGGAGGGGGTCAAAATTTCGGCCAAAAACGACAGTGTTACCCCTTATGTTTTTTTTTCAGGTCAAAACTTTGACATACGATATCTCGGCTCTGGAAGGGTCTAGAGCCTCCATTTTTGCGCGCTTGTCAAAGTCTCGTGGCCCTCTGTCAGAATCCAGAGTTTCAAGAAGATCGGAGGGGGTCAAAATTTCGGCCAAAAACGACAGTGTTACCCCTTATGTTTTTTTTCAGGTCAAAACTTTGACATCCGATATCTCGGCTCTGGAAGGGTCTAGAGCCTCCATTTTTGCGCGTTGGTCGAAGTCTCGTGGCCCTCTGTCAGAATCCAGAGTTTCAAGAAGATCGGAGGGGGTCAAAATTTCGGCCAAAAACGACAGTGTTACCCCTTATGTTTTTTTTTCAGGTCAAAACTTTGACATCCGATATCTCGGCTCTGGAAGGGTCTAGAGCCTCCATTTTTGCGCGCTGGTCGAAGTCTCGTGGCCCTCTGTCAGAATCCAGAGTTTCAAGAGGATCGGAGGGGGTCAAACTTTCGGCCAAAAACGACAGTGTTACCCCTTATGTTTTTTTTCAGGTCAAAACTTTGACATCCGATATCTCGGCTCTGAAAGGGTCTAGAGCCTCCATTTTTGCGCGCTGGTCGAAGTCTCGTGGCCCTCTGTCAGAATCCAGAGTTTCAAGAAGATCGGAGGGGGTCAAAATTTCGGCCAAAAACGACAGTGTTACCCCTTATGTTTTTTTTCAGGTCAAAACTTTGACATCCGATATCTCGGCTCTGGAAGGGTCTAGAGCCTCCATTTTTGCGCGCTGGTCGAAGTCTCGTGGCCCTCTGTCAGAATCCAGAGTTTCAAGAAGATCGGAGGGGGTCAAAATTTCAGCCAAAAACGACAGTGTTACCCCTTATGTTTTTTTTTCAGGTCAAAACTTTGACATCCGATATCTCGGCTCTGGAAGGGTCTAGAGCCTCCATTTTTGCGCGCTGGTCGAAGTCTCGTGGCCCTCTGTCAGAATCCAGAGTTTCAAGAAGATCGGAGGGGGTCAAAATTTCGGCCAAAAACGACAGTGTTACCCCTTATGTTTTTTTTTCAGGTCAAAACTTTGACATCCGATATCTCGGCTCTGGAAGGGTCTAGAGCCTCCATTTTTGCGCGCTGGTCGAAGTCTCGTGGCCCTCTGTCAGAATCCAGAGTTTCAAGAAGATCGGAGGGGGTCAAAATTTCGGCCAAAAACGACAGTGTTACCCCTTATGTTTCTTTTTCAGGTCAAAACTTTGACATCCGATATCTCGGCTCTGGAAGGGTCTAGAGCCTCATTTTTGCGCGCTGGTCGAAGTCTCGTGGCCCTCTGTCAGAATCCAGAGTTTCAAGAAGATCGGAGGGGGTCAAAATTTCGGCCAAAAACGACAGTGTTACCCCTTATGTTTTTTTTCAGGTCAAAACTTTGACATCCGATATCTCGGCTCTGGAAGGGTCTAGAGCCTCCATTTTTGCGCGCTGGTCGAAGTCTCGTGGCCCTCTGTCAGAATCCAGAGTTTCAAGAAGATCGGAGGGGGTCAAAATTTCGGCCAAAAACGACAGTGTTACCCCTTATGTTTTTTTTCAGGTCAAAACTTTGACATCCGATATATCGGCTCTGGAAGGGTCTAGAGCCTCCATTTTTGCGCGCTGGTCGAAGTCTCGTGGCCCTCTGTCAGAATCCAGAGTTTCAAGAAGATCGGAGGGGGTCAAAATTTCGGCCAAAAACGACAGTGTTACCCCTTATGTTTTTTTTCAGGTCAAAACTTTGACATCCGATATCTCGGCTCTGGAAGGGTCTAGAGCCTCCATTTTTGCGCGCTGGTCGAAGTCTCGTGGCCCTCTGTCAGAATCCAGAGTTTCAAGAAGATCGGAGGGGGTCAAAATTTCGGCCAAAAACGACAGTGTTACCCCTTATGTTTTTTTTTTCCAGGTCAAAACTTTGACATCCGATATCTCGGCTCTGGAAGGGTCTAGAGCCTCCATTTTTGCGCGCTGGTCGAAGTCTCGTGGCCCTCTGTTAGAATCCAGAGTTTCAAGAAGATCGGAGGGGGTCAAAATTTCGGCCAAAAACGACAGTGTTACCCCTTATGTTTTTTTTTCAGGTCAAAACTTTGACATCCGATATCTCGGCTCTGGAAGGGTGTAGAGCCTCCATTTTTGCGCGCTGGTCGAAGTCTCCTGGCCCTCTGTCAGAATCCAGAGTTTCAAGAAGATCGGAGGGGGTCAAAATTTCGGCCAAAAACGACAGTGTTACCCCTTATGTTTTTTTTTCAGGTCAAAACTTTGACATCCGATATCTCGGCTCTGGAAGGGTCTAGAGCCTCCATTTTTGCGCGCTGGTCGAAGTCTCGTGGCCCTCTGTCAGAATCCAGAGTTTCAAGAAGATCGGAGGGGGTCAAAATTTCGGCCAAAAACGACAGTGTTACCCCTTATGTTTTTTTTTCAGGTCAAAACTTTGACATCCGATATCTCGGCTCTGGAAGGGTCTAGAGCCTCCATTTTTGCGCGCTGGTCGAAGTCTCGTGGCCCTCTGTCAGAATCCAGAGTTTCAAGAAGATCGGAGGGGGTCAAAATTTCGGCCAAAAACGACAGTGTTACCCCTTATGTTTTTTTTTTCAGGTCAAAACTTTGACATCCGATATCTCGGCTCTGGAAGGGTCTAGAGCCTCCATTTTTGCGCGCTGGTCGAAGTCTCGTGGCCCTCTGTCAGAATCCAGAGTTTCAAGAAGATCGGAGGGGGTCAAAATTTCGGCCAAAAACGACAGTGTTACCCCTTATGTTTTTTTTTCAGGTCAAAACTTTGACATCTGATATCTCGGCTCTGGAAGGGTCTAGAGCCTCCATTTTTGCGTGCTGGTCGAAGTCTCGTGGCCCTCTGTCAGAATCCAGAGTTTCAAGAAGATCGGAGAGGGTCAAAATTTCGGCCAAAAACAACAGTGTTACCCCTTATGTTTTTTTTTCAGGTCAAAACTTTGACATCCGATATCTCGGCTCTGGAAGGGTCTAGAGCCTCCATTTTTGCGCGCTGGTCGAAGTCTCGTGGCCCTCTGTCAGAATCCAGAGTTTCAAGAAGATCGGAGGGGGTCAAAATTTCGGCCAAAAACGACAGTGTTACCCCTTATGTTTTTTTTTCAGGTCAAAACTTTGACATCCGATATCTCGGCTCTGGAAGGGTCTAGAGCCTCCATTTTTGCGCGCTGGTCGAAGTCTCGTGGCCCTCTGTCAGAATACAGAGTTTCAAGAAGATTGGAGGGGGTCAAAATTTCAGCCAAAAACGACAGTGTTACCCCTTATGTTTTTTTTTCAGGTCAAAACTTTGACATCCGATATCTCGGCTCTGGAAGGGTCTAGAGCCTCCATTTTTGCGCGCTGGTCGAAGTCTCGTGGCCCTCTGTCAGAATCCAGAGTTTCAAGAAGATCGGAGGGGGTCAAAATTTCGGCCAAAAACGACAGTGTTACCCCTTATGTTTTTTTTTCAGGTCAAAACTTTGACATCCGATATCTCGGCTCTGGAAGGGTCTAGAGCCTCCATTTTTGCGCGCTGGTCGAAGTCTCGTGGCCCTCTGTCAGAATCCAGAGTTTCAAGAAGATCGGAGGGGGTCAAAATTTCGGCCAAAAACGACAGTGTTACCCCTTATGTTTTTTTTTCAGGTCAAAACTTTGACATCCGATATCTCGGCTCTGGAAGGGTCTAGAGCCTCCATTTTTGCGCGCTGGTCGAAGTCTCGTGGCCCTCTGTCAGAATCCAGAGTTTCAAGAAGATCGGAGGGGGTCAAAATTTCGGCCAAAAACGACAGTGTTACCCCTTATGTTTTTTTTTTTCAGGTCAAAACTTTGACATCCGATATCTCGGCTCTGGAAGGGTCTAGAGCCTCCATTTTTGCGCGCTGGTCGAAGTCTCGTGGCCCTCTGTCAGAATCCAGAGTTTCAAGAAGATCGGAGGGGGTCAAAATTTCGGCCAAAAACGACAGTGTTACCCCTTATGTTTTTTTTTCAGGTCAAAACTTTGACATCTGATATCTCGGCTCTGGAAGGGTCTAGAGCCTCCATTTTTGCGCGCTGGTCGAAGTCTCGTGGCTCTCTGTCAGAATCCAGAGTTTCAAGAAGATCGGAGGGGGTCAAAATTTCGGCCAAAAACGACAGTGTTACCCCTTATGTTTTTTTTTTCAGGTCAAAACTTTGACATCCGATATCTCGGCTCTGGAAGGGTCTAGAGCCTCCATTTTTGCGCGCTGGTCGAAGTCTCGTGGCCCTCTGTCAGAATCCAGAGTTTCAAGAAGATCGGAGGGGGTCAAAATTTCGGCAAAAAACGACAGTGTTACCCCTTATGTTTTTTTTCAGGTCAAAACTTTGACATCCGATATCTCGGCTCTGGAAGGGTCTAGAGCCTCCATTTTTGCGCGCTGGTCGAAGTCTCGTGGCCCTCTGTCAGAATCCAGAGTTTCAAGAAGATCGGAGGGGGTCAAAATTTCGGCAAAAAACGACAGTGTTACCCCTTATGTTTTTTTTCAGGTCAAAACTTTGACATCCGATATCTCGGCTCTGGAAGGGTCTAGAGCCTCCATTTTTGCGCGCTGGTCAAAGTCTCGTGGCCCTCTGTCAGAATCCAGAGTTTCAAGAAGATCGGAGGGGGTCAAAATTTCGGCCAAAAACGACAGTGTTACCCCTTATGTTTTTTTTTCAGGTCAAAACTTTGACATCCGATATCTCGGCTCTGGAAGGGTCTAGAGCCTCCATTTTTGCGCGCTGGTCGAAGTCTCGTGGCCCTCTGTCAGAATCCAGAGTTTCAAGAAGATCGGAGGGGGTCAAAATTTCGGCCAAAAACGACAGTGTTACCCCTTATGTTTTTTTTTCAGGTCAAAACTTTGACATCCGATATCTCGGCTCTGGAAGGGTCTAGAGCCTCCATTTTTGCGCGCTGGTCGAAGTCTCGTGGCCCTCTGTCAGAATCCAGAGTTTCAAGAAGATCGGAGGGGGTCAAAATTTCGGCCAAAAACGACAGTGTTACCCCTTATGTTTTTTTTTCAGGTCAAAACTTTGACATCCGATATCTCGGCTCTGGAAGGGTCTAGAGCCTCCATTTTTGCGCGCTGGTCGAAGTCTCGTGGCCCTGTGTCAGAATCCAGAGTTTCAAGAAGATCGGAGGGGGTCAAAATTTCGGCCAAAAACGACAGTGTTACCCCTTATGTTTTTTTTTCAGGTCAAAACTTTGACATACGATATCTCGGCTCTGGAAGGGTCTAGAGCCTCCATTTTTGCGCGCTTGTCAAAGTCTCGTGGCCCTCTGTCAGAATCCAGAGTTTCAAGAAGATCGGAGGGGGTCAAAATTTCGGCCAAAAACGACAGTGTTACCCCTTATGTTTTTTTTTCAGGTCAAAACTTTGACATCCGATATCTCGGCTCTGGAAGGGTCTAGAGCCTCCATTTTTGCGCGCTGGTCGAAGTCTCGTGGCCCTCTGTCAGAATCCAGAGTTTCAAGAAGATCGGAGGGGGTCAAAATTTCGGCCAAAAACGACAGTGTTACCCCTTATGTTTTTTTTTCAGGTCAAAACTTTGACATCCGATATCTCGGCTCTGGAAGGGTCTAGAGCCTCCATTTTTGCGCGCTGGTCGAAGTCTCGTGGCCCTGTGTCAGAATCCAGAGTTTCAAGAAGATCGGAGGGGGTCAAAATTTCGGCCAAAAACGACAGTGTTACCCCTTATGTTTTTTTTTTCAGGTCAAAACTTTGACATCCGATATCTCGGCTCTGGAAGGGTCTAGAGCCTCCATTTTTGCGCGCTGGTCGAAGTCTCGTGGCCCTCTGTCAGAATCCAGAGTTTCAAGAAGATCGGAGGGGGTCAAAATTTCGGCCAAAAACGACAGTGTTACCCCTTATGTTTTTTTTTCAGGTCAAAACTTTGACATCCGATATCTCGGCTCTGGAAGGGTCTAGAGCCTCCATTTTTGCGCGCTGGTCGAAGTCTCGTGGCCCTCTGTCAGAATCCAGAGTTTCAAGAAGATCGGAGGGGGTCAAAATTTCGGCCAAAAACGACAGTGTTACCCCTTATGTTTTTTTTTCAGGTCAAAACTTTGACATCCGATATCTCGGCTCTGGAAGGGTCTAGAGCCTCCATTTTTGCGCGCTGGTCGAAGTCTCGTGGCCCTCTGTCAGAATCCAGAGTTTCAAGAAGATCGGAGGGGGTCAAAATTTCGGCCAAAAACGACAGTGTTACCCCTTATGTTTTTTTTTCAGGTCAAAACTTTGACATCCGACATCTCGGCTCTGGAAGGGTCTAGAGCCTCTATTTTTGCACGCTGGTCGAAGTCTCGTGGCCCTCTGTCAGAATCCAGAGTTTCAAGAAGATCGGAGGGGGTCAAAATTTCGGCCAAAAACGACAGTGTTACCCCTTATGTTTTTTTTTCAGGTCAAAACTTTGACATCCGATATCTCGGCTCTGGAAGGGTCTAGAGCCTCCATTTTTGCGCGCTGGTCGAAGTCTCGTGGCCCTGTGTCAGAATCCAGAGTTTCAAGAAGATCGGAGGGGGTCAAAATTTCGGCCAAAAACGACAGTGTTACCCCTTATGTTTTTTTTTTCAGGTCAAAACTTTGACATACGATATCTCGGCTCTGGAAGGGTCTAGAGCCTCCATTTTTGCGCGCTTGTCAAAGTTTCGTGGCCCTCTGTCAGAATCCAGAGTTTCAAGAAGATCGGAGGGGGTCAAAATTTCGGCCAAAAACGACAGTGTTACCCCTTATGTTTTTTTTCAGGTCAAAACTTTGACATCCGATATCTCGGCTCTGGAAGGGTCTAGAGCCTCCATTTTTGCGCGCTGGTCGAAGTCTCGTGGCCCTCTGTCAGAATCCAGAGTTTCAAGAAGATCGGAGGGGGTCAAAATTTCGGCCAAAAACGACAGTGTTACCCCTTATGTTTTTTTTTCAGGTCAAAACTTTGACATCCGATATCTCGGCTCTGGAAGGGTCTAGAGCCTCCATTTTTGCGCGCTGGTCGAAGTCTCGTGGCCCTCTGTCAGAATCCAGAGTTTCAAGAAGATCGGAGGGGGTCAAACTTTCGGCCAAAAACGACAGTGTTACCCCTTATGTTTTTTTTCAGGTCAAAACTTTGACATCCGATATCTCGGCTCTGAAAGGGTCTAGAGCCTCCATTTTTGCGCGCTGGTCGAAGTCTCGTGGCCCTCTGTCAGAATCCAGAGTTTCAAGAAGATCGGAGGGGGTCAAAATTTCGGCCAAAAACGACAGTGTTACCCCTTATGTTTTTTTTTCAGGTCAAAACTTTGACATCCGATATCTCGGCTCTGGAAGGGTCTAGAGCCTCCATTTTTGCGCGCTGGTCGAAGTCTCGTGGCCCTCTGTCAGAATCCAGAGTTTCAAGAAGATCGGAGGGGGTCAAAATTTCGGCCAAAAACGACAGTGTTACCCCTTATGTTTTTTTTTCAGATCCAAATTTTGACCTTCCATATCTCGGCTCTGGAAGGGTCTAGAGCCTCCATTTTTGCGCGCTGGTCGAAGTCTCGTGGCCCTCTGTCAGAATCCAGAGTTTCAAAAAGATCGGAGGGGGTCAAAATTTCGGCCAAAAAAAAAAATGACAGTGTTACCCCTTATGTTTTTTTTTCAGGTCCAAATTTTGACCTTCCATATCTCGGCTCTGGAAGGGTCTAGAGCCTCCATTTTTGCGCGCTGGTCGAAGTCTCGTGGCCCTCTGTCAGAATCCAGAGTTTTAAGAAAATCGGAGGGGGTCAAAATTTCGGCCAAAAAAAAAAAAATGACAGTGTTACCCCTTATGTTTTTTTTCAGGTCCAAATTTTGACCTTCCATATCTCGGCTCTGGAAGGGTCTAGAGCCTCCATTTTTGCGCGCTGGTCGAAGTCTCGTGGCCCTCTGTCAGAATCCAGAGTTTTAAGAAAATCGGAGGGGGTCAAAATTTCGGCCAAAAAAAAAAAATGACAGTGTTACCCCTTATGTTTTTTTTTCAGGTCCAAATTTTGACCTTCCATATCTCGGCTCTGGAAGGGTCTAGAGCCTCCATTTTTGCGCGCTGGTCGAAGTCTCGTGGCCCTCTGTCAGAATCCAGAGTTTTAAGAAAATCGGAGGGGGTCAAAATTTCGGCCAAAAAAAAAAAAATGACAGTGTTACCCCTTATGTTTTTTTTTCAGATCCAAATTTTGACCTTCCATATCTCGGCTCTGGAAGGGTCTAGAGCCTCCATTTTTGCGCGCTGGTCGAAGTCTCGTGGCCCTCTGTCAGAATCCAGAGTTTTAAGAAAATCGGAGGGGGTCAAAATTTCAGCCAAAAAAAAAAATGACAGTGTTACCCCTTATGTTTTTTTTTTCAGATCCAAACTTTGACCTTCCATATCTCGGCTCTGGAAGGGTCTAGAGCCTCCATTTTTGCATGCTGGTCGAAGTCTCGTGGCCCTCTGTCAGAATCCAGAGTTTCAAGAAGATCGGAGGGGGTCAAAATTTCGGCCAAAAAAAAATGACAGTGTTACCCCTTATGTTTTTTTTTCAGGTCCAAATTTTGACCTTCCATATCTCGGCTCTGGAAGGGTCTAGAGCCTCCATTTTTGCGCGCTGGTCGAAGTCTCGTGGCCCTCTGTCAGAATCCAGAGTTTCAAGAAGATCGGAGGGGGTCAAAATTTCGGCCAAAAAAAAAAATGACAGTGTTACCCCTTATGTTTTTTTTTCAGGTCCAAATTTTGACCTTCCATATCTCGGCTCTGGAAGGGTCTAGAGCCTCCATTTTTGCGCGCTGGTCGAAGTCTCGTGGCCCTCTGTCAGAATCCAGAGTTTTAAGAAAATCGGAGGGGGTCAAAATTTCGGCCAAAAAAAAAAATGACAGTGTTACCCCTTATGTTTTTTTTTTCAGGTCCAAATTTTGACCTTCCATATCTCGGCTCTGGAAGGGTCTAGAGCCTCCATTTTTGCGCGCTGGTCGAAGTCTCGTGGCCCTCTGTCAGAATCCAGAGTTTCAAGAAGATCGGAGGGGGTCAAAATTTCGGCCAAAAAAAAAAATGACAGTGTTACCCCTTATGTTTTTTTTTTTCAGGTCCAAATTTTGACCTTCCATATCTCGGCTCTGGAAGGGTCTAGAGCCTCCATTTTTGCGCGCTGGTCGAAGTCTCGTGGCCCTCTGTCAGAATCCAGAGTTTTAAGAAAATCGGAGGGGGTCAAAATTTCGGCCAAAAAAAAAAAAATGACAGTGTTACCCCTTATGTTTTTTTTTCAGATCCAAATTTTGACCTTCCATATCTCGGCTCTGGAAGGGTCTAGAGCCTCCATTTTTGCGCGCTGGTCGAAGTCTCGTGGCCCTCTGTCAGAATCCAGAGTTTTAAGAAAATCGGAGGGGGTCAAAATTTCGGCCAAAAAAAAAAAAAATGACAGTGTTACCCCTTATGTTTTTTTTTCAGATCCAAATTTTGACCTTCCATATCTCGGCTCTGGAAGGGTCTAGAGCCTCCATTTTTGCGCGCTGGTCGAAGTCTCGTGGCCCTCTGTCAGAATCCAGAGTTTCAAAAAGATCGGAGGGGGTCAAAATTTCGGCCAAAAAAAAAAATGACAGTGTTACCCCTTATGTTTTTTTTTCAGGTCCAAATTTTGACCTTCCATATCTCGGCTCTGGAAGGGTCTAGAGCCTCCATTTTTGCGCGCTGGTCGAAGTCTCGTGGCCCTCTGTCAGAATCCAGAGTTTTAAGAAAATCGGAGGGGGTCAAAATTTCGGCCAAAAAAAAAAAAATGACAGTGTTACCCCTTATGTTTTTTTTTCAGATCCAAATTTTGACCTTCCATATCTCGGCTCTGGAAGGGTCTAGAGCCTCCATTTTTGCGCGCTGGTCGAAGTCTCGTGGCCCTCTGTCAGAATCCAGAGTTTCAACAAGATCGGAGGGGGTCAAAATTTCGGCCAAAAAAAAAAAAATGACAGTGTTACCCCTTATGTTTTTTTTTCAGGTCCAAATTTTGACCTTCCATATCTCGGCTCTGGAAGGGTCTAGAGCCTCCATTTTTGCGCGCTGGTCGAAGTCTCGTGACCCTCTGTCAGAATCCAGAGTTTTAAGAAAATCGGAGGGGGTCAAAATTTCGGCCAAAAAAAAAAAATGACAGTGTTACCCCTTATGTTTTTTTTTCAGGTCCAAATTTTGACCTTCCATATCTCGGCTCTGGAAGGGTCTAGAGCCTCCATTTTTGCGCGCTGGTCGAAGTCTCGTGGCCCTCTGTCAGAATCCAGAGTTTTAAGAAAATCGGAGGGGGTCAAAATTTCGGCCAAAAAAAAAAAAATGACAGTGTTACCCCTTATGTTTTTTTTTCAGATCCAAATTTTGACCTTCCATATCTCGGCTCTGGAAGGGTCTAGAGCCTCCATTTTTGCGCGCTGGTCGAAGTCTCGTGGCCCTCTGTCAGAATCCAGAGTTTCAACAAGATCGGAGGGGGTCAAAATTTCGGCCAAAAAAAAAAATGACAGTGTTACCCCTTATGTTTTTTTTTCAGGTCCAAATTTTGACCTTCCATATCTCGGCTCTGGAAGGGTCTAGAGCCTCCATTTTTGCGCGCTGGTCGAAGTCTCGTGGCCCTCTGTCAGAATCCAGAGTTTTAAGAAAATCGGAGGGGGTCAAAATTTCGGCCAAAAAAAAAAATGACAGTGTTACCCCTTATGTTTTTTTTTCAGATCCAAATTTTGACCTTCCATATCTCGGCTCTGGAAGGGTCTAGAGCCTCCATTTTTGCGCGCTGGTCGAAGTCTCGTGGCCCTCTGTCAGAATCCAGAGTTTCAAAAAGATCGGAGGGGGTCAAAATTTCGGCCAAAAAAAAAAAATGACAGTGTTACCCCTTATGTTTTTTTTTCAGGTCCAAATTTTGACCTTCCATATCTCGGCTCTGGAAGGGTCTAGAGCCTCCATTTTTGCGCGCTGGTCGAAGTCTCGTGGCCCTCTGTCAGAATCCAGAGTTTTAAGAAAATCGGAGGGGGTCAAAATTTCGGCCAAAAAAAAAAAATGACAGTGTTACCCCTTATGTTTTTTTTTTTCAGGTCCAAATTTTGACCTTCCATATCTCGGCTCTGGAAGGGTCTAGAGCCTCCATTTTTGCGCGCTGGTCGAAGTCTCGTGGCCCTCTGTCAGAATCCAGAGTTTCAAAAAGATCGGAGGGGGTCAAAATTTCAGCCAAAAAAAAAAATGACAGTGTTACCCCTTATGTTTTTTTTTCAGGTCCAAATTTTGACCTTCCATATCTCGGCTCTGGAAGGGTCTAGAGCCTCCATTTTTGCGCGCTGGTCGAAGTCTCGTGGCCCTCTGTCAGAATCCAGAGTTTTAAGAAAATCGGAGGGGGTCAAAATTTCGGCCAAAAAAAAAAAATGACAGTGTTACCCCTTATGTTTTTTTTTTCAGGTCCAAATTTTGACCTTCCATATCTCGGCTCTGGAAGGGTCTAGAGCCTCCATTTTTGCGCGCTGGTCGAAGTCTCGTGGCCCTCTGTCAGAATCCAGAGTTTTAAGAAAATCGGAGGGGGTCAAAATTTCGGCCAAAAAAAAAAATGACAGTGTTACCCCTTATGTTTTTTTTTCAGATCCAAATTTTGACCTTCCATATCTCGGCTCTGGAAGGGTCTAGAGCCTCCATTTTTGCGCGCTGGTCGAAGTCTCGTGGCCCTCTGTCAGAATCCAGAGTTTCAACAAGATCGGAGGGGGTCAAAATTTCGGCCAAAAAAAAAAATGACAGTGTTACCCCTTATGTTTTTTTTTTCAGGTCCAAATTTTGACCTTCCATATCTCGGCTCTGGAAGGGTCTAGAGCCTCCATTTTTGCGCGCTGGTCGAAGTCTCGTGGCCCTCTGTCAGAATCCAGAGTTTCAAAAAGATCGGAGGGGGTCAAAATTTCGGCCCAAAAAAAAAATGACAGTGTTACCCCTTATGTTTTTTTTTCAGGTCCAAATTTTGACCTTCCATATCTCGGCTCTGGAAGGGTCTAGAGCCTCCATTTTTGCGCGCTGGTCGAAGTCTCGTGGCCCTCTGTCAGAATCCAGAGTTTCAACAAGATCGGAGGGGGTCAAAATTTCGGCCAAAAAAAAAAAAATGACAGTGTTACCCCTTATGTTTTTTTTTCAGGTCCAAATTTTGACCTTCCATATCTCGGCTCTGGAAGGGTCTAGAGCCTCCATTTTTGCGCGCTGGTCGAAGTCTCGTGACCCTCTGTCAGAATCCAGAGTTTTAAGAAAATCGGAGGGGGTCAAAATTTCGGCCAAAAAAAAAAAATGACAGTGTTACCCCTTATGTTTTTTTTTCAGGTCCAAATTTTGACCTTCCATATCTCGGCTCTGGAAGGGTCTAGAGCCTCCATTTTTGCGCGCTGGTCGAAGTCTCGTGGCCCTCTGTCAGAATCCAGAGTTTTAAGAAAATCGGAGGGGGTCAAAATTTCGGCCAAAAAAAAAAAAATTACAGTGTTACCCCTTATGTTTTTTTTTTCAGATCCAAATTTTGACCTTCCATATCTCGGCTCTGGAAGGGTCTAGAGCCTCCATTTTTGCGCGCTGGTCGAAGTCTCGTGGCCCTCTGTCAGAATCCAGAGTTTCAAAAAGATCGGAGGGGGTCAAAATTTCGGCCAAAAAAAAAAAATGACAGTGTTACCCCTTATGTTTTTTTTTCAGGTCCAAATTTTGACCTTCCATATCTCGGCTCTGGAAGGGTCTAGAGCCTCCATTTTTGCGCGCTGGTCGAAGTCTCGTGGCCCTCTGTCAGAATCCAGAGTTTTAAGAAAATCGGAGGGGGTCAAAATTTCGGCCAAAAAAAAAAATGACAGTGTTACCCCTTATGTTTTTTTTTTTCAGGTCCAAATTTTGACCTTCCATATCTCGGCTCTGGAAGGGTCTAGAGCCTCCATTTTTGCGCGCTGGTCGAAGTCTCGTGGCCCTCTGTCAGAATCCAGAGTTTCAAAAAGATCGGAGGGGGTCAAAATTTCAGCCAAAAAAAAAAATGACAGTGTTACCCCTTATGTTTTTTTTTCAGGTCCAAATTTTGACCTTCCATATCTCGGCTCTGGAAGGGTCTAGAGCCTCCATTTTTGCGCGCTGGTCGAAGTCTCGTGGCCCTCTGTCAGAATCCAGAGTTTTAAGAAAATCGGAGGGGGTCAAAATTTCGGCCAAAAAAAAAAAATGACAGTGTTACCCCTTATGTTTTTTTTTTCAGGTCCAAATTTTGACCTTCCATATCTCGGCTCTGGAAGGGTCTAGAGCCTCCATTTTTGCGCGCTGGTCGAAGTCTCGTGGCCCTCTGTCAGAATCCAGAGTTTTAAGAAAATCGGAGGGGGTCAAAATTTCGGCCAAAAAAAAAAAATGACAGTGTTACCCCTTATGTTTTTTTTTCAGATCCAAATTTTGACCTTCCATATCTCGGCTCTGGAAGGGTCTAGAGCCTCCATTTTTGCGCGCTGGTCGAAGTCTCGTGAACCTCTGTCAGAATCCAGAGTTTCAACAAGATCGGAGGGGGTCAAAATTTCGGCCAAAAAAAAAAATGACAGTGTTACCCCTTATGTTTTTTTTTTCAGGTCCAAATTTTGACCTTCCATATCTCGGCTCTGGAAGGGTCTAGAGCCTCCATTTTTGCGCGCTGGTCGAAGTCTCGTGGCCCTCTGTCAGAATCCAGAGTTTCAAAAAGATCGGAGGGGGTCAAAATTTCGGCCAAAAAAAAAAATGACAGTGTTACCCCTTATGTTTTTTTTTCAGGTCCAAATTTTGACCTTCCATATCTCGGCTCTGGAAGGGTCTAGAGCCTCCATTTTTGCGCGCTGGTCGAAGTCTCGTGGCCCTCTGTCAGAATCCAGAGTTTTAAGAAAATCGGAGGGGGTCAAAATTTCGGCCAAAAAAAAAAAAATGACAGTGTTACCCCTTATGTTTTTTTTTCAGATCCAAATTTTGACCTTCCATATCTCGGCTCTGGAAGGGTCTAGAGCCTCCATTTTTGCGCGCTGGTCGAAGTCTCGTGGCCCTCTGTCAGAATCCAGAGTTTCAACAAGATCGGAGGGGGTCAAAATTTCGGCCAAAAAAAAAAATGACAGTGTTACCCCTTATGTTTTTTTTTTCAGGTCCAAATTTTGACCTTCCATATCTCGGCTCTGGAAGGGTCTAGAGCCTCCATTTTTGCGCGCTGGTCGAAGTCTCGTGGCCCTCTGTCAGAATCCAGAGTTTCAAAAAGATCGGAGGGGGTCAAAATTTCGGCCAAAAAAAAAAATGACAGTGTTACCCCTTATGTTTTTTTTTCAGGTCCAAATTTTGACCTTCCATATCTCGGCTCTGGAAGGGTCTAGAGCCTCCATTTTTGCGCGCTGGTCGAAGTCTCGTGGCCCTCTGTCAGAATCCAGAGTTTTAAGAAAATCGGAGGGGGTCAAAATTTCGGCCAAAAAAAAAAAAATGACAGTGTTACCCCTTATGTTTTTTTTTCAGATCCAAATTTTGACCTTCCATATCTCGGCTCTGGAAGGGTCTAGAGCCTCCATTTTTGCGCGCTGGTCGAAGTCTCGTGGCCCTCTGTCAGAATCCAGAGTTTCAACAAGATCGGAGGGGGTCAAAATTTCGGCCAAAAAAAAAAAAATGACAGTGTTACCCCTTATGTTTTTTTTTCAGGTCCAAATTTTGACCTTCCATATCTCGGCTCTGGAAGGGTCTAGAGCCTCCATTTTTGCGCGCTGGTCGAAGTCTCGTGACCCTCTGTCAGAATCCAGAGTTTTAAGAAAATCGGAGGGGGTCAAAATTTCGGCCAAAAAAAAAAAATGACAGTGTTACCCCTTATGTTTTTTTTTCAGGTCCAAATTTTGACCTTCCATATCTCGGCTCTGGAAGGGTCTAGAGCCTCCATTTTTGCGCGCTGGTCGAAGTCTCGTGGCCCTCTGTCAGAATCCAGAGTTTTAAGAAAATCGGAGGGGGTCAAAATTTCGGCCAAAAAAAAAAAATGACAGTGTTACCCCTTATGTTTTTTTTTCAGATCCAAATTTTGACCTTCCATATCTCGGCTCTGGAAGGGTCTAGAGCCTCCATTTTTGCGCGCTGGTCGAAGTCTCGTGGCCCTCTGTCAGAATCCAGAGTTTCAACAAGATCGGAGGGGGTCAAAATTTCGGCCAAAAAAAAAAATGACAGTGTTACCCCTTATGTTTTTTTTTCAGGTCCAAATTTTGACCTTCCATATCTCGGCTCTGGAAGGGTCTAGAGCCTCCATTTTTGCGCGCTGGTCGAAGTCTCGTGGCCCTCTGTCAGAATCCAGAGTTTTAAGAAAATCGGAGGGGGTCAAAATTTCGGCCAAAAAAAAAAAAATGACAGTGTTACCCCTTATGTTTTTTTTTCAGATCCAAATTTTGACCTTCCATATCTCGGCTCTGGAAGGGTCTAGAGCCTCCATTTTTGCGCGCTGGTCGAAGTCTCGTGGCCCTCTGTCAGAATCCAGAGTTTCAAAAAGATCGGAGGGGGTCAAAATTTCGGCCAAAAAAAAAAAAATGACAGTGTTACCCCTTATGTTTTTTTTTTTCAGGTCCAAATTTTGACCTTCCATATCTCGGCTCTGGAAGGGTCTAGAGCCTCCATTTTTGCGCGCTGGTCGAAGTCTCGTGGCCCTCTGTCAGAATCCAGAGTTTCAAAAAGATCGGAGGGGGTCAAAATTTCAGCCAAAAAAAAAAATGACAGTGTTACCCCTTATGTTTTTTTTTCAGGTCCAAATTTTGACCTTCCATATCTCGGCTCTGGAAGGGTCTAGAGCCTCCATTTTTGCGCGCTGGTCGAAGTCTCGTGGCCCTCTGTCAGAATCCAGAGTTTTAAGAAAATCGGAGGGGGTCAAAATTTCGGCCAAAAAAAAAAAATGACAGTGTTACCCCTTATGTTTTTTTTTTCAGGTCCAAATTTTGACCTTCCATATCTCGGCTCTGGAAGGGTCTAGAGCCTCCATTTTTGCGCGCTGGTCGAAGTCTCGTGGCCCTCTGTCAGAATCCAGAGTTTTAAGAAAATCGGAGGGGGTCAAAATTTCGGCCAAAAAAAAAAAATGACAGTGTTACCCCTTATGTTTTTTTTTCAGATCCAAATTTTGACCTTCCATATCTCGGCTCTGGAAGGGTCTAGAGCCTCCATTTTTGCGCGCTGGTCGAAGTCTCGTGGCCCTCTGTCAGAATCCAGAGTTTCAACAAGATCGGAGGGGGTCAAAATTTCGGCCAAAAAAAAAAATGACAGTGTTACCCCTTATGTTTTTTTTTTCAGGTCCAAATTTTGACCTTCCATATCTCGGCTCTGGAAGGGTCTAGAGCCTCCATTTTTGCGCGCTGGTCGAAGTCTCGTGGCCCTCTGTCAGAATCCAGAGTTTCAACAAGATCGGAGGGGGTCAAAATTTCGGCCAAAAAAAAAAATGACAGTGTTACCCCTTATGTTTTTTTTTCAGGTCCAAATTTTGACCTTCCATATCTCGGCTCTGGAAGGGTCTAGAGCCTCCATTTTTGCGCGCTGGTCGAAGTCTCGTGGCCCTCTGTCAGAATCCAGAGTTTTAAGAAAATCGGAGGGGGTCAAAATTTCGGCCAAAAAAAAAAAAATGACAGTGTTACCCCTTATGTTTTTTTTTCAGATCCAAATTTTGACCTTCCATATCTCGGCTCTGGAAGGGTCTAGAGCCTCCATTTTTGCGCGCTGGTCGAAGTCTCGTGGCCCTCTGTCAGAATCCAGAGTTTCAACAAGATCGGAGGGGGTCAAAATTTCGGCCAAAAAAAAAAAAATGACAGTGTTACCCCTTATGTTTTTTTTTCAGGTCCAAATTTTGACCTTCCATATCTCGGCTCTGGAAGGGTCTAGAGCCTCCATTTTTGCGCGCTGGTCGAAGTCTCGTGACCCTCTGTCAGAATCCAGAGTTTTAAGAAAATCGGAGGGGGTCAAAATTTCGGCCAAAAAAAAAAAATGACAGTGTTACCCCTTATGTTTTTTTTTCAGGTCCAAATTTTGACCTTCCATATCTCGGCTCTGGAAGGGTCTAGAGCCTCCATTTTTGCGCGCTGGTCGAAGTCTCGTGGCCCTCTGTCAGAATCCAGAGTTTTAAGAAAATCGGAGGGGGTCAAAATTTCGGCCAAAAAAAAAAAAATGACAGTGTTACCCCTTATGTTTTTTTTTCAGATCCAAATTTTGACCTTCCATATCTCGGCTCTGGAAGGGTCTAGAGCCTCCATTTTTGCGCGCTGGTCGAAGTCTCGTGGCCCTCTGTCAGAATCCAGAGTTTCAACAAGATCGGAGGGGGTCAAAATTTCGGCCAAAAAAAAAAATGACAGTGTTACCCCTTATGTTTTTTTTTCAGGTCCAAATTTTGACCTTCCATATCTCGGCTCTGGAAGGGTCTAGAGCCTCCATTTTTGCGCGCTGGTCGAAGTCTCGTGGCCCTCTGTCAGAATCCAGAGTTTCAACAAGATCGGAGGGGGTCAAAATTTCGGCCAAAAAAAAAAAAATGACAGTGTTACCCCTTATGTTTTTTTTTCAGGTCCAAATTTTGACCTTCCATATCTCGGCTCTGGAAGGGTCTAGAGCCTCCATTTTTGCGCGCTGGTCGAAGTCTCGTGACCCTCTGTCAGAATCCAGAGTTTTAAGAAAATCGGAGGGGGTCAAAATTTCGGCCAAAAAAAAAAAAATGACAGTGTTACCCCTTATGTTTTTTTTTCAGGTCCAAATTTTGACCTTCCATATCTCGGCTCTGGAAGGGTCTAGAGCCTCCATTTTTGCGCGCTGGTCGAAGTCTCGTGGCCCTCTGTCAGAATCCAGAGTTTTAAGAAAATCGGAGGGGGTCAAAATTTCGGCCAAAAAAAAAAAATGACAGTGTTACCCCTTATGTTTTTTTTTCAGATCCAAATTTTGACCTTCCATATCTCGGCTCTGGAAGGGTCTAGAGCCTCCATTTTTGCGCGCTGGTCGAAGTCTCGTGGCCCTCTGTCAGAATCCAGAGTTTCAACAAGATCGGAGGGGGTCAAAATTTCGGCCAAAAAAAAAAATGACAGTGTTACCCCTTATGTTTTTTTTTCAGGTCCAAATTTTGACCTTCCATATCTCGGCTCTGGAAGGGTCTAGAGCCTCCATTTTTGCGCGCTGGTCGAAGTCTCGTGGCCCTCTGTCAGAATCCAGAGTTTTAAGAAAATCGGAGGGGGTCAAAATTTCGGCCAAAAAAAAAAATGACAGTGTTACCCCTTATGTTTTTTTTTCAGATCCAAATTTTGACCTTCCATATCTCGGCTCTGGAAGGGTCTAGACCCTCCATTTTTGCGCGCTGGTCGAAGTCTCGTGGCCCTCTGTCAGAATCCAGAGTTTCAAAAAGATCGGAGGGGGTCAAAATTTCGGCCAAAAAAAAAAAATGACAGTGTTACCCCTTATGTTTTTTTTTCAGGTCCAAATTTTGACCTTCCATATCTCGGCTCTGGAAGGGTCTAGAGCCTCCATTTTTGCGCGCTGGTCGAAGTCTCGTGGCCCTCTGTCAGAATCCAGAGTTTTAAGAAAATCGGAGGGGGTCAAAATTTCGGCCAAAAAAAAAAAATGACAGTGTTACCCCTTATGTTTTTTTTTTTCAGGTCCAAATTTTGACCTTCCATATCTCGGCTCTGGAAGGGTCTAGAGCCTCCATTTTTGCGCGCTGGTCGAAGTCTCGTGGCCCTCTGTCAGAATCCAGAGTTTCAAAAAGATCGGAGGGGGTCAAAATTTCAGCCAAAAAAAAAAATGACAGTGTTACCCCTTATGTTTTTTTTTCAGATCCAAATTTTGACCTTCCATATCTCGGCTCTGGAAGGGTCTAGAGCCTCCATTTTTGCGCGCTGGTCGAAGTCTCGTGGCCCTCTGTCAGAATCCAGAGTTTCAACAAGATCGGAGGGGGTCAAAATTTCGGCCAAAAAAAAAAATGACAGTGTTACCCCTTATGTTTTTTTTTCAGGTCCAAATTTTGACCTTCCATATCTCGGCTCTGGAAGGGTCTAGAGCCTCCATTTTTGCGCGCTGGTCGAAGTCTCGTGGCCCTCTGTCAGAATCCAGAGTTTTAAGAAAATCGGAGGGGGTCAAAATTTCGGCCAAAAAAAAAAATGACAGTGTTACCCCTTATGTTTTTTTTTCAGATCCAAATTTTGACCTTCCATATCTCGGCTCTGGAAGGGTCTAGAGCCTCCATTTTTGCGCGCTGGTCGAAGTCTCGTGGCCCTCTGTCAGAATCCAGAGTTTCAAAAAGATCGGAGGGGGTCAAAATTTCGGCCAAAAAAAAAAAATGACAGTGTTACCCCTTATGTTTTTTTTTCAGGTCCAAATTTTGACCTTCCATATCTCGGCTCTGGAAGGGTCTAGAGCCTCCATTTTTGCGCGCTGGTCGAAGTCTCGTGGCCCTCTGTCAGAATCCAGAGTTTTAAGAAAATCGGAGGGGGTCAAAATTTCGGCCAAAAAAAAAAATGACAGTGTTACCCCTTATGTTTTTTTTTTTCAGGTCCAAATTTTGACCTTCCATATCTCGGCTCTGGAAGGGTCTAGAGCCTCCATTTTTGCGCGCTGGTCGAAGTCTCGTGGCCCTCTGTCAGAATCCAGAGTTTCAAAAAGATCGGAGGGGGTCAAAATTTCAGCCAAAAAAAAAATGACAGTGTTACCCCTTATGTTTTTTTTTCAGGTCCAAATTTTGACCTTCCATATCTCGGCTCTGGAAGGGTCTAGAGCCTCCATTTTTGCGCGCTGGTCGAAGTCTCGTGGCCCTCTGTCAGAATCCAGAGTTTTAAGAAAATCGGAGGGGGTCAAAATTTCGGCCAAAAAAAAAAAATGACAGTGTTACCCCTTATGTTTTTTTTTTCAGGTCCAAATTTTGACCTTCCATATCTCGGCTCTGGAAGGGTCTAGAGCCTCCATTTTTGCGCGCTGGTCGAAGTCTCGTGGCCCTCTGTCAGAATCCAGAGTTTTAAGAAAATCGGAGGGGGTCAAAATTTCGGCCAAAAAAAAAAAATGACAGTGTTACCCCTTATGTTTTTTTTTCAGATCCAAATTTTGACCTTCCATATCTCGGCTCTGGAAGGGTCTAGAGCCTCCATTTTTGCGCGCTGGTCGAAGTCTCGTGGCCCTCTGTCAGAATCCAGAGTTTCAACAAGATCGGAGGGGGTCAAAATTTCGGCCAAAAAAAAAAATGACAGTGTTACCCCTTATGTTTTTTTTTTCAGGTCCAAATTTTGACCTTCCATATCTCGGCTCTGGAAGGGTCTAGAGCCTCCATTTTTGCGCGCTGGTCGAAGTCTCGTGGCCCTCTGTCAGAATCCAGAGTTTCAACAAGATCGGAGGGGGTCAAAATTTCGGCCAAAAAAAAAAATGACAGTGTTACCCCTTATGTTTTTTTTTCAGGTCCAAATTTTGACCTTCCATATCTCGGCTCTGGAAGGGTCTAGAGCCTCCATTTTTGCGCGCTGGTCGAAGTCTCGTGGCCCTCTGTCAGAATCCAGAGTTTTAAGAAAATCGGAGGGGGTCAAAATTTCGGCCAAAAAAAAAAAAATGACAGTGTTACCCCTTATGTTTTTTTTTCAGATCCAAATTTTGACCTTCCATATCTCGGCTCTGGAAGGGTCTAGAGCCTCCATTTTTGCGCGCTGGTCGAAGTCTCGTGGCCCTCTGTCAGAATCCAGAGTTTCAACAAGATCGGAGGGGGTCAAAATTTCGGCCAAAAAAAAAAAATGACAGTGTTACCCCTTATGTTTTTTTTTCAGGTCCAAATTTTGACCTTCCATATCTCGGCTCTGGAAGGGTCTAGAGCCTCCATTTTTGCGCGCTGGTCGAAGTCTCGTGACCCTCTGTCAGAATCCAGAGTTTTAAGAAAATCGGAGGGGGTCAAAATTTCGGCCAAAAAAAAAAAATGACAGTGTTACCCCTTATGTTTTTTTTTCAGGTCCAAATTTTGACCTTCCATATCTCGGCTCTGGAAGGGTCTAGAGCCTCCATTTTTGCGCGCTGGTCGAAGTCTCGTGGCCCTCTGTCAGAATCCAGAGTTTTAAGAAAATCGGAGGGGGTCAAAATTTCGGCCAAAAAAAAAAAAATGACAGTGTTACCCCTTATGTTTTTTTTTCAGATCCAAATTTTGACCTTCCATATCTCGGCTCTGGAAGGGTCTAGAGCCTCCATTTTTGCGCGCTGGTCGAAGTCTCGTGGCCCTCTGTCAGAATCCAGAGTTTCAACAAGATCGGAGGGGGTCAAAATTTCGGCCAAAAAAAAAAATGACAGTGTTACCCCTTATGTTTTTTTTTCAGGTCCAAATTTTGACCTTCCATATCTCGGCTCTGGAAGGGTCTAGAGCCTCCATTTTTGCGCGCTGGTCGAAGTCTCGTGGCCCTCTGTCAGAATCCAGAGTTTCAACAAGATCGGAGGGGGTCAAAATTTCGGCCAAAAAAAAAAAAATGACAGTGTTACCCCTTATGTTTTTTTTTCAGGTCCAAATTTTGACCTTCCATATCTCGGCTCTGGAAGGGTCTAGAGCCTCCATTTTTGCGCGCTGGTCGAAGTCTCGTGACCCTCTGTCAGAATCCAGAGTTTTAAGAAAATCGGAGGGGGTCAAAATTTCGGCCAAAAAAAAAAAAATGACAGTGTTACCCCTTATGTTTTTTTTTCAGGTCCAAATTTTGACCTTCCATATCTCGGCTCTGGAAGGGTCTAGAGCCTCCATTTTTGCGCGCTGGTCGAAGTCTCGTGGCCCTCTGTCAGAATCCAGAGTTTTAAGAAAATCGGAGGGGGTCAAAATTTCGGCCAAAAAAAAAAAATGACAGTGTTACCCCTTATGTTTTTTTTTCAGATCCAAATTTTGACCTTCCATATCTCGGCTCTGGAAGGGTCTAGAGCCTCCATTTTTGCGCGCTGGTCGAAGTCTCGTGGCCCTCTGTCAGAATCCAGAGTTTCAACAAGATCGGAGGGGGTCAAAATTTCGGCCAAAAAAAAAAATGACAGTGTTACCCCTTATGTTTTTTTTTCAGGTCCAAATTTTGACCTTCCATATCTCGGCTCTGGAAGGGTCTAGAGCCTCCATTTTTGCGCGCTGGTCGAAGTCTCGTGGCCCTCTGTCAGAATCCAGAGTTTTAAGAAAATCGGAGGGGGTCAAAATTTCGGCCAAAAAAAAAAATGACAGTGTTACCCCTTATGTTTTTTTTTCAGATCCAAATTTTGACCTTCCATATCTCGGCTCTGGAAGGGTCTAGAGCCTCCATTTTTGCGCGCTGGTCGAAGTCTCGTGGCCCTCTGTCAGAATCCAGAGTTTCAAAAAGATCGGAGGGGGTCAAAATTTCGGCCAAAAAAAAAAAATGACAGTGTTACCCCTTATGTTTTTTTTTCAGGTCCAAATTTTGACCTTCCATATCTCGGCTCTGGAAGGGTCTAGAGCCTCCATTTTTGCGCGCTGGTCGAAGTCTCGTGGCCCTCTGTCAGAATCCAGAGTTTTAAGAAAATCGGAGGGGGTCAAAATTTCGGCCAAAAAAAAAAAATGACAGTGTTACCCCTTATGTTTTTTTTTTTCAGGTCCAAATTTTGACCTTCCATATCTCGGCTCTGGAAGGGTCTAGAGCCTCCATTTTTGCGCGCTGGTCGAAGTCTCGTGGCCCTCTGTCAGAATCCAGAGTTTCAAAAAGATCGGAGGGGGTCAAAATTTCAGCCAAAAAAAAAAATGACAGTGTTACCCCTTATGTTTTTTTTTCAGGTCCAAATTTTGACCTTCCATATCTCGGCTCTGGAAGGGTCTAGAGCCTCCATTTTTGCGCGCTGGTCGAAGTCTCGTGGCCCTCTGTCAGAATCCAGAGTTTTAAGAAAATCGGAGGGGGTCAAAATTTCGGCCAAAAAAAAAAAAATGACAGTGTTACCCCTTATGTTTTTTTTTCAGGTCCAAATTTTGACCTTCCATATCTCGGCTCTGGAAGGGTCTAGAGCCTCCATTTTTGCGCGCTGGTCGAAGTCTCGTGACCCTCTGTCAGAATCCAGAGTTTTAAGAAAATCGGAGGGGGTCAAAATTTCGGCCAAAAAAAAAAAATGACAGTGTTACCCCTTATGTTTTTTTTTCAGGTCCAAATTTTGACCTTCCATATCTCGGCTCTGGAAGGGTCTAGAGCCTCCATTTTTTCGCGCTGGTCGAAGTCTCGTGGCCCTCTGTCAGAATCCAGAGTTTTAAGAAAATCGGAGGGGGTCAAAATTTCGGCCAAAAAAAAAAAAATGACAGTGTTACCCCTTATGTTTTTTTTTCAGATCCAAATTTTGACCTTCCATATCTCGGCTCTGGAAGGGTCTAGAGCCTCCATTTTTGCGCGCTGGTCGAAGTCTCGTGGCCCTCTGTCAGAATCCAGAGTTTCAACAAGATCGGAGGGGGTCAAAATTTCGGCCAAAAAAAAAAATGACAGTGTTACCCCTTATGTTTTTTTTTCAGGTCCAAATTTTGACCTTCCATATCTCGGCTCTGGAAGGGTCTAGAGCCTCCATTTTTGCGCGCTGGTCGAAGTCTCGTGGCCCTCTGTCAGAATCCAGAGTTTTAAGAAAATCGGAGGGGGTCAAAATTTCGGCCAAAAAAAAAAATGACAGTGTTACCCCTTATGTTTTTTTTTCAGATCCAAATTTTGACCTTCCATATCTCGGCTCTGGAAGGGTCTAGAGCCTCCATTTTTGCGCGCTGGTCGAAGTCTCGTGGCCCTCTGTCAGAATCCAGAGTTTCAAAAAGATCGGAGGGGGTCAAAATTTCGGCCAAAAAAAAAAAATGACAGTGTTACCCCTTATGTTTTTTTTTCAGGTCCAAATTTTGACCTTCCATATCTCGGCTCTGGAAGGGTCTAGAGCCTCCATTTTTGCGCGCTGGTCGAAGTCTCGTGGCCCTCTGTCAGAATCCAGAGTTTTAAGAAAATCGGAGGGGGTCAAAATTTCGGCCAAAAAAAAAAAATGACAGTGTTACCCCTTATGTTTTTTTTTTTCAGGTCCAAATTTTGACCTTCCATATCTCGGCTCTGGAAGGGTCTAGAGCCTCCATTTTTGCGCGCTGGTCGAAGTCTCGTGGCCCTCTGTCAGAATCCAGAGTTTCAAAAAGATCGGAGGGGGTCAAAATTTCAGCCAAAAAAAAAAATGACAGTGTTACCCCTTATGTTTTTTTTTCAGGTCCAAATTTTGACCTTCCATATCTCGGCTCTGGAAGGGTCTAGAGCCTCCATTTTTGCGCGCTGGTCGAAGTCTCGTGGCCCTCTGTCAGAATCCAGAGTTTTAAGAAAATCGGAGGGGGTCAAAATTTCGGCCAAAAAAAAAAAATGACAGTGTTACCCCTTATGTTTTTTTTTTCAGGTCCAAATTTTGACCTTCCATATCTCGGCTCTGGAAGGGTCTAGAGCCTCCATTTTTGCGCGCTGGTCGAAGTCTCGTGGCCCTCTGTCAGAATCCAGAGTTTTAAGAAAATCGGAGGGGGTCAAAATTTCGGCCAAAAAAAAAAATGACAGTGTTACCCCTTATGTTTTTTTTTCAGATCCAAATTTTGACCTTCCATATCTCGGCTCTGGAAGGGTCTAGAGCCTCCATTTTTGCGCGCTGGTCGAAGTCTCGTGGCCCTCTGTCAGAATCCAGAGTTTCAACAAGATCGGAGGGGGTCAAAATTTCGGCCAAAAAAAAAAATGACAGTGTTACCCCTTATGTTTTTTTTTTCAGGTCCAAATTTTGACCTTCCATATCTCGGCTCTGGAAGGGTCTAGAGCCTCCATTTTTGCGCGCTGGTCGAAGTCTCGTGGCCCTCTGTCAGAATCCAGAGTTTCAACAAGATCGGAGGGGGTCAAAATTTCGGCCAAAAAAAAAAATGACAGTGTTACCCCTTATGTTTTTTTTTCAGGTCCAAATTTTGACCTTCCATATCTCGGCTCTGGAAGGGTCTAGAGCCTCCATTTTTGCGCGCTGGTCGAAGTCTCGTGGCCCTCTGTCAGAATCCAGAGTTTTAAGAAAATCGGAGGGGGTCAAAATTTCGGCCAAAAAAAAAAAATGACAGTGTTACCCCTTATGTTTTTTTTTCAGATCCAAATTTTGACCTTCCATATCTCGGCTCTGGAAGGGTCTAGAGCCTCCATTTTTGCGCGCTGGTCGAAGTCTCGTGGCCCTCTGTCAGAATCCAGAGTTTCAACAAGATCGGAGGGGGTCAAAATTTCGGCCAAAAAAAAAAAATGACAGTGTTACCCCTTATGTTTTTTTTTCAGGTCCAAATTTTGACCTTCCATATCTCGGCTCTGGAAGGGTCTAGAGCCTCCATTTTTGCGCGCTGGTCGAAGTCTCGTGACCCTCTGTCAGAATCCAGAGTTTTAAGAAAATCGGAGGGGGTCAAAATTTCGGCCAAAAAAAAAAAATGACAGTGTTACCCCTTATGTTTTTTTTTCAGGTCCAAATTTTGACCTTCCATATCTCGGCTCTGGAAGGGTCTAGAGCCTCCATTTTTGCGCGCTGGTCGAAGTCTCGTGGCCCTCTGTCAGAATCCAGAGTTTTAAGAAAATCGGAGGGGGTCAAAATTTCGGCCAAAAAAAAAAAAATGACAGTGTTACCCCTTATGTTTTTTTTTCAGATCCAAATTTTGACCTTCCATATCTCGGCTCTGGAAGGGTCTAGAGCCTCCATTTTTGCGCGCTGGTCGAAGTCTCGTGGCCCTCTGTCAGAATCCAGAGTTTCAACAAGATCGGAGGGGGTCAAAATTTCGGCCAAAAAAAAAAATGACAGTGTTACCCCTTATGTTTTTTTTTCAGGTCCAAATTTTGACCTTCCATATCTCGGCTCTGGAAGGGTCTAGAGCCTCCATTTTTGCGCGCTGGTCGAAGTCTCGTGGCCCTCTGTCAGAATCCAGAGTTTCAACAAGATCGGAGGGGGTCAAAATTTCGGCCAAAAAAAAAAAAATGACAGTGTTACCCCTTATGTTTTTTTTTCAGGTCCAAATTTTGACCTTCCATATCTCGGCTCTGGAAGGGTCTAGAGCCTCCATTTTTGCGCGCTGGTCGAAGTCTCGTGACCCTCTGTCAGAATCCAGAGTTTTAAGAAAATCGGAGGGGGTCAAAATTTCGGCCAAAAAAAAAAAATGACAGTGTTACCCCTTATGTTTTTTTTTCAGGTCCAAAGTTTGACCTTCCATATCTCGGCTCTGGAAGGGTCTAGAGCCTCCATTTTTGCGCGCTGGTCGAAGTCTCGTGGCCCTCTGTCAGAATCCAGAGTTTTAAGAAAATCGGAGGGGGTCAAAATTTCGGCCAAAAAAAAAAATGACAGTGTTACCCCTTATGTTTTTTTTTCAGATCCAAATTTTGACCTTCCATATCTCGGCTCTGGAAGGGTCTAGAGCCTCCATTTTTGCGCGCTGGTCGAAGTCTCGTGGCCCTCTGTCAGAATCCAGAGTTTCAACAAGATCGGAGGGGGTCAAAATTTCGGCCAAAAAAAAAAATGACAGTGTTACCCCTTATGTTTTTTTTTCAGGTCCAAATTTTGACCTTCCATATCTCGGCTCTGGAAGGGTCTAGAGCCTCCATTTTTGCGCGCTGGTCGAAGTCTCGTGGCCCTCTGTCAGAATCCAGAGTTTTAAGAAAATCGGAGGGGGTCAAAATTTCGGCCAAAAAAAAAAAATGACAGTGTTACCCCTTATGTTTTTTTTTCAGATCCAAATTTTGACCTTCCATATCTCGGCTCTGGAAGGGTCTAGAGCCTCCATTTTTGCGCGCTGGTCGAAGTCTCGTGGCCCTCTGTCAGAATCCAGAGTTTCAAAAAGATCGGAGGGGGTCAAAATTTCGGCCAAAAAAAAAAAATGACAGTGTTACCCCTTATGTTTTTTTTTCAGGTCCAAATTTTGACCTTCCATATCTCGGCTCTGGAAGGGTCTAGAGCCTCCATTTTTGCGCGCTGGTCGAAGTCTCGTGGCCCTCTGTCAGAATCCAGAGTTTTAAGAAAATCGGAGGGGGTCAAAATTTCGGCCAAAAAAAAAAAATGACAGTGTTACCCCTTATGTTTTTTTTTTTCAGGTCCAAATTTTGACCTTCCATATCTCGGCTCTGGAAGGGTCTAGAGCCTCCATTTTTGCGCGCTGGTCGAAGTCTCGTGGCCCTCTGTCAGAATCCAGAGTTTCAAAAAGATCGGAGGGGGTCAAAATTTCAGCCAAAAAAAAAAATGACAGTGTTACCCCTTATGTTTTTTTTTCAGGTCCAAATTTTGACCTTCCATATCTCGGCTCTGGAAGGGTCTAGAGCCTCCATTTTTGCGCGCTGGTCGAAGTCTCGTGGCCCTCTGTCAGAATCCAGAGTTTTAAGAAAATCGGAGGGGGTCAAAATTTCGGCCAAAAAAAAAAAAATGACAGTGTTACCCCTTATGTTTTTTTTTCAGGTCCAAATTTTGACCTTCCATATCTCGGCTCTGGAAGGGTCTAGAGCCTCCATTTTTGCGCGCTGGTCGAAGTCTCGTGACCCTCTGTCAGAATCCGAATCCAGAGTTTTAAGAAAATCGGAGGGGGTCAAAATTTCGGCCAAAAAAAAAAAATGACAGTGTTACCCCTTATGTTTTTTTTTCAGGTCCAAATTTTGACCTTCCATATCTCGGCTCTGGAAGGGTCTAGAGCCTCCATTTTTTCGCGCTGGTCGAAGTCTCGTGGCCCTCTGTCAGAATCCAGAGTTTTAAGAAAATCGGAGGGGGTCAAAATTTCGGCCAAAAAAAAAAAATGACAGTGTTACCCCTTATGTTTTTTTTTCAGATCCAAATTTTGACCTTCCATATCTCGGCTCTGGAAGGGTCTAGAGCCTCCATTTTTGCGCGCTGGTCGAAGTCTCGTGGCCCTCTGTCAGAATCCAGAGTTTCAACAAGATCGGAGGGGGTCAAAATTTCGGCCAAAAAAAAAAATGACAGTGTTACCCCTTATGTTTTTTTTTCAGGTCCAAATTTTGACCTTCCATATCTCGGCTCTGGAAGGGTCTAGAGCCTCCATTTTTGCGCGCTGGTCGAAGTCTCGTGGCCCTCTGTCAGAATCCAGAGTTTTAAGAAAATCGGAGGGGGTCAAAATTTCGGCCAAAAAAAAAAATGACAGTGTTACCCCTTATGTTTTTTTTTCAGATCCAAATTTTGACCTTCCATATCTCGGCTCTGGAAGGGTCTAGAGCCTCCATTTTTGCGCGCTGGTCGAAGTCTCGTGGCCCTCTGTCAGAATCCAGAGTTTCAAAAAGATCGGAGGGGGTCAAAATTTCGGCCAAAAAAAAAAAATGACAGTGTTACCCCTTATGTTTTTTTTTCAGGTCCAAATTTTGACCTTCCATATCTCGGCTCTGGAAGGGTCTAGAGCCTCCATTTTTGCGCGCTGGTCGAAGTCTCGTGGCCCTCTGTCAGAATCCAGAGTTTTAAGAAAATCGGAGGGGGTCAAAATTTCGGCCAAAAAAAAAAAATGACAGTGTTACCCCTTATGTTTTTTTTTTTCAGGTCCAAATTTTGACCTTCCATATCTCGGCTCTGGAAGGGTCTAGAGCCTCCATTTTTGCGCGCTGGTCGAAGTCTCGTGGCCCTCTGTCAGAATCCAGAGTTTCAAAAAGATCGGAGGGGGTCAAAATTTCAGCCAAAAAAAAAAATGACAGTGTTACCCCTTATGTTTTTTTTTCAGGTCCAAATTTTGACCTTCCATATCTCGGCTCTGGAAGGGTCTAGAGCCTCCATTTTTGCGCGCTGGTCGAAGTCTCGTGGCCCTCTGTCAGAATCCAGAGTTTTAAGAAAATCGGAGGGGGTCAAAATTTCGGCCAAAAAAAAAAAATGACAGTGTTACCCCTTATGTTTTTTTTTTCAGGTCCAAATTTTGACCTTCCATATCTCGGCTCTGGAAGGGTCTAGAGCCTCCATTTTTGCGCGCTGGTCGAAGTCTCGTGGCCCTCTGTCAGAATCCAGAGTTTTAAGAAAATCGGAGGGGGTCAAAATTTCGGCCAAAAAAAAAAAATGACAGTGTTACCCCTTATGTTTTTTTTCAGATCCAAATTTTGACCTTCCATATCTCGGCTCTGGAAGGGTCTAGAGCCTCCATTTTTGCGCGCTGGTCGAAGTCTCGTGGCCCTCTGTCAGAATCCAGAGTTTCAACAAGATCGGAGGGGGTCAAAATTTCGGCCAAAAAAAAAAATGACAGTGTTACCCCTTATGTTTTTTTTTTCAGGTCCAAATTTTGACCTTCCATATCTCGGCTCTGGAAGGGTCTAGAGCCTCCATTTTTGCGCGCTGGTCGAAGTCTCGTGGCCCTCTGTCAGAATCCAGAGTTTCAACAAGATCGGAGGGGGTCAAAATTTCGGCCAAAAAAAAAAATGACAGTGTTACCCCTTATGTTTTTTTTTTCAGGTCCAAATTTTGACCTTCCATATCTCGGCTCTGGAAGGGTCTAGAGCCTCCATTTTTGCGCGCTGGTCGAAGTCTCGTGGCCCTCTGTCAGAATCCAGAGTTTCAAAAAGATCGGAGGGGGTCAAAATTTCGGCCAAAAAAAAAAATGACAGTGTTACCCCTTATGTTTTTTTTTCAGGTCCAAATTTTGACCTTCCATATCTCGGCTCTGGAAGGGTCTAGAGCCTCCATTTTTGCGCGCTGGTCGAAGTCTCGTGGCCCTCTGTCAGAATCCAGAGTTTTAAGAAAATCGGAGGGGGTCAAAATTTCGGCCAAAAAAAAAAAATGACAGTGTTACCCCTTATGTTTTTTTTTTCAGATCCAAATTTTGACCTTCCATATCTCGGCTCTGGAAGGGTCTAGAGCCTCCATTTTTGCGCGCTGGTCGAAGTCTCGTGGCCCTCTGTCAGAATCCAGAGTTTCAACAAGATCGGAGGGGGTCAAAATTTCGGCCAAAAAAAAAAATGACAGTGTTACCCCTTATGTTTTTTTTTTCAGGTCCAAATTTTGACCTTCCATATCTCGGCTCTGGAAGGGTCTAGAGCCTCCATTTTTGCGCGCTGGTCGAAGTCTCGTGGCCCTCTGTCAGAATCCAGAGTTTCAAAAAGATCGGAGGGGGTCAAAATTTCGGCCAAAAAAAAAAATGACAGTGTTACCCCTTATGTTTTTTTTTCAGGTCCAAATTTTGACCTTCCATATCTCGGCTCTGGAAGGGTCTAGAGCCTCCATTTTTGCGCGCTGGTCGAAGTCTCGTGGCCCTCTGTCAGAATCCAGAGTTTTAAGAAAATCGGAGGGGGTCAAAATTTCGGCCAAAAAAAAAAAATGACAGTGTTACCCCTTATGTTTTTTTTTCAGATCCAAATTTTGACCTTCCATATCTCGGCTCTGGAAGGGTCTAGAGCCTCCATTTTTGCGCGCTGGTCGAAGTCTCGTGGCCCTCTGTCAGAATCCAGAGTTTCAACAAGATCGGAGGGGGTCAAAATTTCGGCCAAAAAAAAAAAATGACAGTGTTACCCCTTATGTTTTTTTTTCAGGTCCAAATTTTGACCTTCCATATCTCGGCTCTGGAAGGGTCTAGAGCCTCCATTTTTGCGCGCTGGTCGAAGTCTCGTGACCCTCTGTCAGAATCCAGAGTTTTAAGAAAATCGGAGGGGGTCAAAATTTCGGCCAAAAAAAAAAATGACAGTGTTACCCCTTATGTTTTTTTTTCAGGTCCAAATTTTGACCTTCCATATCTCGGCTCTGGAAGGGTCTAGAGCCTCCATTTTTGCGCGCTGGTCGAAGTCTCGTGGCCCTCTGTCAGAATCCAGAGTTTTAAGAAAATCGGAGGGGGTCAAAATTTCGGCCAAAAAAAAAAAAATGACAGTGTTACCCCTTATGTTTTTTTTTCAGATCCAAATTTTGACCTTCCATATCTCGGCTCTGGAAGGGTCTAGAGCCTCCATTTTTGCGCGCTGGTCGAAGTCTCGTGGCCCTCTGTCAGAATCCAGAGTTTCAACAAGATCGGAGGGGGTCAAAATTTCGGCCAAAAAAAAAAATGACAGTGTTACCCCTTATGTTTTTTTTTCAGGTCCAAATTTTGACCTTCCATATCTCGGCTCTGGAAGGGTCTAGAGCCTCCATTTTTGCGCGCTGGTCGAAGTCTCGTGGCCCTCTGTCAGAATCCAGAGTTTTAAGAAAATCGGAGGGGGTCAAAATTTCGGCCAAAAAAAAAAATGACAGTGTTACCCCTTATGTTTTTTTTTTTCAGGTCCAAATTTTGACCTTCCATATCTCGGCTCTGGAAGGGTCTAGAGCCTCCATTTTTGCGCGCTGGTCGAAGTCTCGTGGCCCTCTGTCAGAATCCAGAGTTTCAAAAAGATCGGAGGGGGTCAAAATTTCAGCCAAAAAAAAAAATGACAGTGTTACCCCTTATGTTTTTTTTTCAGGTCCAAATTTTGACCTTCCATATCTCGGCTCTGGAAGGGTCTAGAGCCTCCATTTTTGCGCGCTGGTCGAAGTCTCGTGGCCCTCTGTCAGAATCCAGAGTTTTAAGAAAATCGGAGGGGGTCAAAATTTCGGCCAAAAAAAAAAAAATGACAGTGTTACCCCTTATGTTTTTTTTTCAGGTCCAAATTTTGACCTTCCATATCTCGGCTCTGGAAGGGTCTAGAGCCTCCATTTTTGCGCGCTGGTCGAAGTCTCGTGACCCTCTGTCAGAATCCAGAGTTTTAAGAAAATCGGAGGGGGTCAAAATTTCGGCCAAAAAAAAAAAATGACAGTGTTACCCCTTATGTTTTTTTTTCAGGTCCAAATTTTGACCTTCCATATCTCGGCTCTGGAAGGGTCTAGAGCCTCCATTTTTTCGCGCTGGTCGAAGTCTCGTGGCCCTCTGTCAGAATCCAGAGTTTTAAGAAAATCGGAGGGGGTCAAAATTTCGGCCAAAAAAAAAAAATGACAGTGTTACCCCTTATGTTTTTTTTTCAGATCCAAATTTTGACCTTCCATATCTCGGCTCTGGAAGGGTCTAGAGCCTCCATTTTTGCGCGCTGGTCGAAGTCTCGTGGCCCTCTGTCAGAATCCAGAGTTTCAACAAGATCGGAGGGGGTCAAAATTTCGGCCAAAAAAAAAAATGACAGTGTTACCCCTTATGTTTTTTTTTCAGGTCCAAATTTTGACCTTCCATATCTCGGCTCTGGAAGGGTCTAGAGCCTCCATTTTTGCGCGCTGGTCGAAGTCTCGTGGCCCTCTGTCAGAATCCAGAGTTTTAAGAAAATCGGAGGGGGTCAAAATTTCGGCCAAAAAAAAAAATGACAGTGTTACCCCTTATGTTTTTTTTTCAGATCCAAATTTTGACCTTCCATATCTCGGCTCTGGAAGGGTCTAGAGCCTCCATTTTTGCGCGCTGGTCGAAGTCTCGTGGCCCTCTGTCAGAATCCAGAGTTTCAAAAAGATCGGAGGGGGTCAAAATTTCGGCCAAAAAAAAAAAATGACAGTGTTACCCCTTATGTTTTTTTTTCAGGTCCAAATTTTGACCTTCCATATCTCGGCTCTGGAAGGGTCTAGAGCCTCCATTTTTGCGCGCTGGTCGAAGTCTCGTGGCCCTCTGTCAGAATCCAGAGTTTTAAGAAAATCGGAGGGGGTCAAAATTTCGGCCAAAAAAAAAAAATGACAGTGTTACCCCTTATGTTTTTTTTTTTCAGGTCCAAATTTTGACCTTCCATATCTCGGCTCTGGAAGGGTCTAGAGCCTCCATTTTTGCGCGCTGGTCGAAGTCTCGTGGCCCTCTGTCAGAATCCAGAGTTTCAAAAAGATCGGAGGGGGTCAAAATTTCAGCCAAAAAAAAAAATGACAGTGTTACCCCTTATGTTTTTTTTTCAGGTCCAAATTTTGACCTTCCATATCTCGGCTCTGGAAGGGTCTAGAGCCTCCATTTTTGCGCGCTGGTCGAAGTCTCGTGGCCCTCTGTCAGAATCCAGAGTTTTAAGAAAATCGGAGGGGGTCAAAATTTCGGCCAAAAAAAAAAAATGACAGTGTTACCCCTTATGTTTTTTTTTTCAGGTCCAAATTTTGACCTTCCATATCTCGGCTCTGGAAGGGTCTAGAGCCTCCATTTTTGCGCGCTGGTCGAAGTCTCGTGGCCCTCTGTCAGAATCCAGAGTTTTAAGAAAATCGGAGGGGGTCAAAATTTCGGCCAAAAAAAAAAAATGACAGTGTTACCCCTTATGTTTTTTTTTCAGATCCAAATTTTGACCTTCCATATCTCGGCTCTGGAAGGGTCTAGAGCCTCCATTTTTGCGCGCTGGTCGAAGTCTCGTGGCCCTCTGTCAGAATCCAGAGTTTCAACAAGATCGGAGGGGGTCAAAATTTCGGCCAAAAAAAAAAATGACAGTGTTACCCCTTATGTTTTTTTTTTCAGGTCCAAATTTTGACCTTCCATATCTCGGCTCTGGAAGGGTCTAGAGCCTCCATTTTTGCGCGCTGGTCGAAGTCTCGTGGCCCTCTGTCAGAATCCAGAGTTTCAACAAGATCGGAGGGGGTCAAAATTTCGGCCAAAAAAAAAAATGACAGTGTTACCCCTTATGTTTTTTTTTTCAGGTCCAAATTTTGACCTTCCATATCTCGGCTCTGGAAGGGTCTAGAGCCTCCATTTTTGCGCGCTGGTCGAAGTCTCGTGGCCCTCTGTCAGAATCCAGAGTTTCAAAAAGATCGGAGGGGGTCAAAATTTCGGCCAAAAAAAAAAATGACAGTGTTACCCCTTATGTTTTTTTTTCAGGTCCAAATTTTGACCTTCCATATCTCGGCTCTGGAAGGGTCTAGAGCCTCCATTTTTGCGCGCTGGTCGAAGTCTCGTGGCCCTCTGTCAGAATCCAGAGTTTTAAGAAAATCGGAGGGGGTCAAAATTTCGGCCAAAAAAAAAAAAATGACAGTGTTACCCCTTATGTTTTTTTTTTCAGATCCAAATTTTGACCTTCCATATCTCGGCTCTGGAAGGGTCTAGAGCCTCCATTTTTGCGCGCTGGTCGAAGTCTCGTGGCCCTCTGTCAGAATCCAGAGTTTCAACAAGATCGGAGGGGGTCAAAATTTCGGCCAAAAAAAAAAATGACAGTGTTACCCCTTATGTTTTTTTTTTCAGGTCCAAATTTTGACCTTCCATATCTCGGCTCTGGAAGGGTCTAGAGCCTCCATTTTTGCGCGCTGGTCGAAGTCTCGTGGCCCTCTGTCAGAATCCAGAGTTTCAAAAAGATCGGAGGGGGTCAAAATTTCGGCCAAAAAAAAAAATGACAGTGTTACCCCTTATGTTTTTTTTTCAGGTCCAAATTTTGACCTTCCATATCTCGGCTCTGGAAGGGTCTAGAGCCTCCATTTTTGCGCGCTGGTCGAAGTCTCGTGGCCCTCTGTCAGAATCCAGAGTTTTAAGAAAATCGGAGGGGGTCAAAATTTCGGCCAAAAAAAAAAAATGACAGTGTTACCCCTTATGTTTTTTTTTCAGATCCAAATTTTGACCTTCCATATCTCGGCTCTGGAAGGGTCTAGAGCCTCCATTTTTGCGCGCTGGTCGAAGTCTCGTGGCCCTCTGTCAGAATCCAGAGTTTCAACAAGATCGGAGGGGGTCAAAATTTCGGCCAAAAAAAAAAAATGACAGTGTTACCCCTTATGTTTTTTTTTCAGGTCCAAATTTTGACCTTCCATATCTCGGCTCTGGAAGGGTCTAGAGCCTCCATTTTTGCGCGCTGGTCGAAGTCTCGTGACCCTCTGTCAGAATCCAGAGTTTTAAGAAAATCGGAGGGGGTCAAAATTTCGGCCAAAAAAAAAAAATGACAGTGTTACCCCTTATGTTTTTTTTTCAGGTCCAAATTTTGACCTTCCATATCTCGGCTCTGGAAGGGTCTAGAGCCTCCATTTTTGCGCGCTGGTCGAAGTCTCGTGGCCCTCTGTCAGAATCCAGAGTTTTAAGAAAATCGGAGGGGGTCAAAATTTCGGCCAAAAAAAAAAAAATGACAGTGTTACCCCTTATGTTTTTTTTTCAGATCCAAATTTTGACCTTCCATATCTCGGCTCTGGAAGGGTCTAGAGCCTCCATTTTTGCGCGCTGGTCGAAGTCTCGTGGCCCTCTGTCAGAATCCAGAGTTTCAACAAGATCGGAGGGGGTCAAAATTTCGGCCAAAAAAAAAAATGACAGTGTTACCCCTTATGTTTTTTTTTCAGGTCCAAATTTTGACCTTCCATATCTCGGCTCTGGAAGGGTCTAGAGCCTCCATTTTTGCGCGCTGGTCGAAGTCTCGTGGCCCTCTGTCAGAATCCAGAGTTTTAAGAAAATCGGAGGGGGTCAAAATTTCGGCCAAAAAAAAAAATGACAGTGTTACCCCTTATGTTTTTTTTTCAGATCCAAATTTTGACCTTCCATATCTCGGCTCTGGAAGGGTCTAGAGCCTCCATTTTTGCGCGCTGGTCGAAGTCTCGTGGCCCTCTGTCAGAATCCAGAGTTTCAAAAAGATCGGAGGGGGTCAAAATTTCGGCCAAAAAAAAAAAATGACAGTGTTACCCCTTATGTTTTTTTTTTTCAGGTCCAAATTTTGACCTTCCATATCTCGGCTCTGGAAGGGTCTAGAGCCTCCATTTTTGCGCGCTGGTCGAAGTCTCGTGGCCCTCTGTCAGAATCCAGAGTTTTAAGAAAATCGGAGGGGGTCAAAATTTCGGCCAAAAAAAAAAAATGACAGTGTTACCCCTTATGTTTTTTTTTTTCAGGTCCAAATTTTGACCTTCCATATCTCGGCTCTGGAAGGGTCTAGAGCCTCCATTTTTGCGCGCTGGTCGAAGTCTCGTGGCCCTCTGTCAGAATCCAGAGTTTCAAAAAGATCGGAGGGGGTCAAAATTTCAGCCAAAAAAAAAAATGACAGTGTTACCCCTTATGTTTTTTTTTCAGGTCCAAATTTTGACCTTCCATATCTCGGCTCTGGAAGGGTCTAGAGCCTCCATTTTTGCGCGCTGGTCGAAGTCTCGTGGCCCTCTGTCAGAATCCAGAGTTTTAAGAAAATCGGAGGGGGTCAAAATTTCGGCCAAAAAAAAAAAATGACAGTGTTACCCCTTATGTTTTTTTTTTCAGGTCCAAATTTTGACCTTCCATATCTCGGCTCTGGAAGGGTCTAGAGCCTCCATTTTTGCGCGCTGGTCGAAGTCTCGTGGCCCTCTGTCAGAATCCAGAGTTTTAAGAAAATCGGAGGGGGTCAAAATTTCGGCCAAAAAAAAAAATGACAGTGTTACCCCTTATGTTTTTTTTTCAGATCCAAATTTTGACCTTCCATATCTCGGCTCTGGAAGGGTCTAGAGCCTCCATTTTTGCGCGCTGGTCGAAGTCTCGTGGCCCTCTGTCAGAATCCAGAGTTTCAACAAGATCGGAGGGGGTCAAAATTTCGGCCAAAAAAAAAAATGACATTGTTACCCCTTATGTTTTTTTTTTCAGGTCCAAATTTTGACCTTCCATATCTCGGCTCTGGAAGGGTCTAGAGCCTCCATTTTTGCGCGCTGGTCGAAGTCTCGTGGCCCTCTGTCAGAATCCAGAGTTTCAACAAGATCGGAGGGGGTCAAAATTTCGGCCAAAAAAAAAAAATGACAGTGTTACCCCTTATGTTTTTTTTTCAGGTCCAAATTTTGACCTTCCATATCTCGGCTCTGGAAGGGTCTAGAGCCTCCATTTTTGCGCGCTGGTCGAAGTCTCGTGGCCCTCTGTCAGAATCCAGAGTTTTAAGAAAATCGGAGGGGGTCAAAATTTCGGCCAAAAAAAAAAAATGACAGTGTTACCCCTTATGTTTTTTTTTCAGATCCAAATTTTGACCTTCCATATCTCGGCTCTGGAAGGGTCTAGAGCCTCCATTTTTGCGCGCTGGTCGAAGTCTCGTGGCCCTCTGTCAGAATCCAGAGTTTTAAGAAAATCGGAGGGGGTCAAAATTTCGGCCAAAAAAAAAAAATGACAGTGTTACCCCTTATGTTTTTTTTTCAGATCCAAATTTTGACCTTCCATATCTCGGCTCTGGAAGGGTCTAGAGCCTCCATTTTTGCGCGCTGGTCGAAGTCTCGTGGCCCTCTGTCAGAATCCAGAGTTTCAAAAAGATCGGAGGGGGTCAAAATTTCGGCCAAAAAAAAAAAATGACAGTGTTACCCCTTATGTTTTTTTTTCAGGTCCAAATTTTGACCTTCCATATCTCGGCTCTGGAAGGGTCTAGAGCCTCCATTTTTGCGCGCTGGTCGAAGTCTCGTGGCCCTCTGTCAGAATCCAGAGTTTTAAGAAAACCGGAGGGGGTCAAAATTTCGGCCAAAAAAAAAAAATGACAGTGTTACCCCTTATGTTTTTTTTTCAGATCCAAATTTTGACCTTCCATATCTCGGCTCTGGAAGGGTCTAGAGCCTCCATTTTTGCGCGCTGGTCGAAGTCTCGTGGCCCTCTGTCAGAATCCAGAGTTTCAACAAGATCGGAGGGGGTCAAAATTTCGGCCAAAAAAAAAAATGACAGTGTTACCCCTTATGTTTTTTTTTCAGGTCCAAATTTTGACCTTCCATATCTCGGCTCTGGAAGGGTCTAGAGCCTCCATTTTTGCGCGCTGGTCGAAGTCTCGTGGCCCTCTGTCAGAATCCAGAGTTTTAAGAAAATCGGAGGGGGTCAAAATTTCGGCCAAAAAAAAAAAATGACAGTGTTACCCCTTATGTTTTTTTTTCAGGTCCAAATTTTGACCTTCCATATCTCGGCTCTGGAAGGGTCTAGAGCCTCCATTTTTGCGCTGGTCGAAGTCTCGTGGCCCTCTGTCAGAATCCAGAGTTTTAAGAAAATCGGAGGGGGTCAAAATTTCGGCCAAAAAAAAAAAATGACAGTGTTACCCCTTATGTTTTTTTTTCAGATCCAAATTTTGACCTTCCATATCTCGGCTCTGGAAGGGTCTAGAGCCTCCATTTTTGCGCGCTGGTCGAAGTCTCGTGGCCCTCTGTCAGAATCCAGAGTTTCAACAAGATCGGAGGGGGTCAAAATTTCGGCCAAAAAAAAAAATGACAGTGTTACCCCTTATGTTTTTTTTTCAGGTCCAAATTTTGACCTTCCATATCTCGGCTCTGGAAGGGTCTAGAGCCTCCATTTTTGCGCGCTGGTCGAAGTCTCGTGGCCCTCTGTCAGAATCCAGAGTTTTAAGAAAATCGGAGGGGGTCAAAATTTCGGCCAAAAAAAAAAAATGACAGTGTTACCCCTTATGTTTTTTTTTCAGGTCCAAATTTTGACCTTCCATATCTCGGCTCTGGAAGGGTCTAGAGCCTCCATTTTTGCGCGCTGGTCGAAGTCTCGTGGCCCTCTGTCAGAATCCAGAGTTTTAAGAAAATCGGAGGGGGTCAAAATTTCGGCCAAAAAAAAAAAATGACAGTGTTACCCCTTATGTTTTTTTTTCAGATCCAAATTTTGACCTTCCATATCTCGGCTCTGGAAGGGTCTAGAGCCTCCATTTTTGCGCGCTGGTCGAAGTCTCGTGGCCCTCTGTCAGAATCCAGAGTTTCAACAAGATCGGAGGGGGTCAAAATTTCGGCCAAAAAAAAAAATGACAGTGTTACCCCTTATGTTTTTTTTTCAGGTCCAAATTTTGACCTTCCATATCTCGGCTCTGGAAGGGTCTAGAGCCTCCATTTTTGCGCGCTGGTCGAAGTCTCGTGGCCCTCTGTCAGAATCCAGAGTTTTAAGAAAATCGGAGGGGGTCAAAATTTCGGCCAAAAAAAAAAATGACAGTGTTACCCCTTATGTTTTTTTTTCAGATCCAAATTTTGACCTTCCATATCTCGGCTCTGGAAGGGTCTAGAGCCTCCATTTTTGCGCGCTGGTCGAAGTCTCGTGGCCCTCTGTCAGAATCCAGAGTTTCAAAAAGATCGGAGGGGGTCAAAATTTCGGCCAAAAAAAAAAAATGACAGTGTTACCCCTTATGTTTTTTTTTCAGGTCCAAATTTTGACCTTCCATATCTCGGCTCTGGAAGGGTCTAGAGCCTCCATTTTTGCGCGCTGGTCGAAGTCTCGTGGCCCTCTGTCAGAATCCAGAGTTTTAAGAAAATCGGAGGGGGTCAAAATTTCGGCCAAAAAAAAAAAATGACAGTGTTACCCCTTATGTTTTTTTTTTCAGGTCCAAATTTTGACCTTCCATATCTCGGCTCTGGAAGGGTCTAGAGCCTCCATTTTTGCGCGCTGGTCGAAGTCTCGTGGCCCTCTGTCAGAATCCAGAGTTTCAAGAAGATCGGAGGGGGTCAAAATTTCGGCCAAAAAAAAAATGACAGTGTTACCCCTTATGTTTTTTTTTCAGATCCAAACTTTGACCTTCCATATCTCGGCTCTGGAAGGGTCTAGAGCCTCCATTTTTGCATGCTGGTCGAAGTCTCGTGGCCCTCTGTCAGAATCCAGAGTTTCAAGAAGATCGGAGGGGGTCAAAATTTCGGCCAAAAAAAAAAATGACAGTGTTACCCCTTATGTTTTTTTTTCAGGTCCAAATTTTGACCTTCCATATCTCGGCTCTGGAAGGGTCTAGAGCCTCCATTTTTGCGCGCTGGTCGAAGTCTCGTGGCCCTCTGTCAGAATCCAGAGTTTTAAGAAAATCGGAGGGGGTCAAAATTTCGGCCAAAAAAAAAAAAATGACAGTGTTACCCCTTATGTTTTTTTTTCAGGTCCAAATTTTGACCTTCCATATCTCGGCTCTGGAAGGGTCTAGAGCCTCCATTTTTGCGCGCTGGTCGAAGTCTCGTGGCCCTCTATCAGAATCCAGAGTTTTAAGAAAATCGGAGGGGGTCAAAATTTCGGCCAAAAAAAAAAAATGACAGTGTTACCCCTTATGTTTTTTTTTTCAGGTCCAAATTTTGACCTTCCATATATCGGCTCTGGAAGGGTCTAGAGCCTCCATTTTTGCGCGCTGGTCGAAGTCTCGTGGCCCTCTATCAGAATCCAGAGTTTTAAGAAAATCGGAGGGGGTCAAAATTTCGGCCAAAAAAAAAAATGACAGTGTTACCCCTTATGTTTTTTTTTTCAGGTCCAAATTTTGACCTTCCATATCTCGGCTCTGGAAGGGTCTAGAGCCTCCATTTTTGCGCGCTGGTCGAAGTCTCGTGGCCCTCTGTCAGAATCCAGAGTTTCAAGAAGATCGGAGGGGGTCAAAATTTCGGCCAATAAAAAAAATGACAGTGTTACCCCTTATGTTTTTTTTTCAGGTCCAAATTTTGACCTTCCATATCTCGGCTCTGGAAGGGTCTAGAGCCTCCATTTTTGCGCGCTGGTCGAAGTCTCGTGGCCCTCTGTCAGAATCCAGAGTTTCAAGAAGATCGGAGGGGGTCAAAATTTCGGCCAAAAAAAAAAAAATGACAGTATTACCCCTTATGTTTTTTTTTCAGGTCCAAATTTTGACCTTCCATATCTCGGCTCTGGAAGGGTCTAGAGCCTCCATTTTTGCGCGCTGGTCGAAGTCTCGTGGCCCTCTGTCAGAATCCAGAGTTTTAAGAAAATCGGAGGGGGTCAAAATTTCGGCCAAAAAAAAAAATGACAGTGTTACCCCTTATGTTTTTTTTTTTCAGGTCCAAATTTTGACCTTCCATATCTCGGCTCTGGAAGGGTCTAGAGCCTCCATTTTTGCGCGCTGGTCGAAGTCTCGTGGCCCTCTGTCAGAATCCAGAGTTTTAAGAAAATCGGAGGGGGTCAAAATTTCGGCCAAAAAAAAAAATGACAGTGTTACCCCTTATGTTTTTTTTTTCAGGTCCAAATTTTGACCTTCCATATCTCGGCTCTGGAAGGGTCTAGAGCCTCCATTTTTGCGCGCTGGTCGAAGTCTCGTGGCCCTCTGTCAGAATCCAGAGTTTTAAGAAAATCGGAGGGGGTCAAAATTTCGGCCAAAAAAAAAAAAAATTTCGGCCAAAAAAAAAAAAATGACAGTGTTACCCCTTATGTTTTTTTTCAGATCCAAATTTTGACCTTCCATATCTCGGCTCTGGAAGGGTCTAGAGCCTCCATTTTTGCGCGCTGGTCGAAGTCTCGTGGCCCTCTGTCAGAATCCAGAGTTTCAACAAGATCGGAGGGGGTCAAAATTTCGGCCAAAAAAAAAAATGACAGTGTTACCCCTTATGTTTTTTTTTTCAGGTCCAAATTTTGACCTTCCATATCTCGGCTCTGGAAGGGTCTAGAGCCTCCATTTTTGCGCGCTGGTCGAAGTCTCGTGGCCCTCTGTCAGAATCCAGAGTTTCAAAAAGATCGGAGGGGGTCAAAATTTCGGCCAAAAAAAAAAATGACAGTGTTACCCCTTATGTTTTTTTTTCAGGTCCAAATTTTGACCTTCCATATCTCGGCTCTGGAAGGGTCTAGAGCCTCCATTTTTGCGCGCTGGTCGAAGTCTCGTGGCCCTCTGTCAGAATCCAGAGTTTTAAGAAAATCGGAGGGGGTCAAAATTTCGGCCAAAAAAAAAAATGACAGTGTTACCCCTTATGTTTTTTTTTCAGATCCAAATTTTGACCTTCCATATCTCGGCTCTGGAAGGGTCTAGAGCCTCCATTTTTGCGCGCTGGTCGAAGTCTCGTGGCCCTCTGTCAGAATCCAGAGTTTCAACAAGATCGGAGGGGGTCAAAATTTCGGCCAAAAAAAAAAAATGACAGTGTTACCCCTTATGTTTTTTTTTTCAGGTCCAAATTTTGACCTTCCATATCTCGGCTCTGGAAGGGTCTAGAGCCTCCATTTTTGCGCGCTGGTCGAAGTCTCGTGGCCCTCTGTCAGAATCCAGAGTTTTAAGAAAATTGGAGGGGGTCAAAATTTCGGCCAAAAAAAAAAATGACAGTGTTACCCCTTATGTTTTTTTTTCAGATCCAAATTTTGACCTTCCATATCTCGGCTCTGGAAGGGTCTAGAGCCTCCATTTTTGCGCGCTGGTCGAAGTCTCGTGGCCCTCTGTCAGAATCCAGAGTTTCAACAAGATCGGAGGGGGTCAAAATTTCGGCCAAAAAAAAAAAATGACAGTGTTACCCCTTATGTTTTTTTTTTCAGGTCCAAATTTTGACCTTCCATATCTCGGCTCTGGAAGGGTCTAGAGCCTCCATTTTTGCGCGCTGGTCGAAGTCTCGTGGCCCTCTGTCAGAATCCAGAGTTTTAAGAAAATCGGAGGGGGTCAAAATTTCGGCCAAAAAAAAAAAATGACAGTGTTACCCCTTATGTTTTTTTTTTCAGATCCAAATTTTGACCTTCCATATCTCGGCTCTGGAAGGGTCTAGAGCCTCCATTTTTGCGCGCTGGTCGAAGTCTCGTGGCCCTCTGTCAGAATCCAGAGTTTCAACAAGATCGGAGGGTGTCAAAATTTCGGCCAAAAAAAAAATGACAGTGTTACCCCTTATGTTTTTTTTTTCAGGTCCAAATTTTGACCTTCCATATCTCGGCTCTGGAAGGGTCTAGAGCCTCCATTTTTGCGCGCTGGTCGAAGTCTCGTGGCCCTCTGTCAGAATCCAGAGTTTTAAGAAAATCGGAGGGGGTCAAAATTTCGGCCAAAAAAAAAAATGACAGTGTTACCCCTTATGTTTTTTTTTTCAGATCCAAATTTTGACCTTCCATATCTCGGCTCTGGAAGGGTCTAGAGCCTCCATTTTTGCGCGCTGGTCGAAGTCTCGTGGCCCTCTGTCAGAATCCAGAGTTTCAAAAAGATCGGAGGGGGTCAAAATTTCGGCCAAAAAAAAAAATGACAGTGTTACCCCTTATGTTTTTTTTTTCAGGTCCAAATTTTGACCTTCCATATCTCGGCTCTGGAAGGGTCTAGAGCCTCCATTTTTGCGCGCTGGTCGAAGTCTCGTGGCCCTCTGTCAGAATCCAGAGTTTTAAGAAAATCGGAGGGGGTCAAATTTTCGGCCAAAAAAAAAAATGACAGTGTTACCCCTTATGTTTTTTTTTTTCAGGTCCAAATTTTGACCTTCCATATCTCGGCTCTGGAAGGGTCTAGAGCCTCCATTTTTGCGCGCTGGTCGAAGTCTCGTGGCCCTCTGTCAGAATCCAGAGTTTCAAGAAGATCGGAGGGGGTCAAAATTTCGGCCAAAAAAAAAAATGACAGTGTTACCCCTTATGTTTTTTTTTCAGATCCAAACTTTGACCTTCCATATCTCGGCTCTGGAAGGGTCTAGAGCCTCCATTTTTGCATGCTGGTCGAAGTCTCGTGGCCCTCTGTCAGAATCCAGAGTTTCAAGAAGATCGGAGGGGGTCAAAATTTCGGCCAAAAAAAAAAATGACAGTGTTACCCCTTATGTTTTTTTTTCAGGTCCAAATTTTGACCTTCCATATCTCGGCTCTGGAAGGGTCTAGAGCCTCCATTTTTGCGCGCTGGTCGAAGTCTCGTGGCCCTCTATCAGAATCCAGAGTTTTAAGAAAATCGGAGGGGGTCAAAATTTCGGCCAAAAAAAAAAAATGACAGTGTTACCCCTTATGTTTTTTTTTTCAGGTCCAAATTTTGACCTTCCATATATCGGCTCTGGAAGGGTCTAGAGCCTCCATTTTTGCGCGCTGGTCGAAGTCTCGTGGCCCTCTATCAGAATCCAGAGTTTCAAGAAGATCGGAGGGGGTCAAAATTTCGGCCAAAAAAAAAAATGACAGTGTTACCCCTTATGTTTTTTTTTCAGGTCCAAATTTTGACCTTCCATATCTCGGCTCTGGAAGGGTCTAGAGCCTCCATTTTTGCGCGCTGGTGGAAGTCTCGTGGCCCTCTGTCAGAATCCAGAGTTTCAAGAAGATCGGAGGGGGTCAAAATTTCGGCCAAAAAAAAAAAAAATGACAGTGTTACCCCTTATGTTTTTTTTTCAGGTCCAAATTTTGACCTTCCATATCTCGGCTCTGGAAGGGTCTAGAGCCTCCATTTTTGCGCGCTGGTCGAAGTCTCGTGGCCCTCTGTCAGAATCCAGAGTTTTAAGAAAATCGGAGGGGGTCAAAATTTCGGCCAAAAAAAAAAATGACAGTGTTACCCCTTATGTTTTTTTTTTTTCAGGTCCAAATTTTGACCTTCCATATCTCGGCTCTGGAAGGGTCTAGAGCCTCCATTTTTGCGCGCTGGTCGAAGTCTCGTGGCCCTCTGTCAGAGTCCAGAGTTTCAAGAAGATCGGAGGGGGTCAAAATTTCGGCCAAAAAAAAAAATGACAGTGTTACCCCTTATGTTTTTTTTTTCAGGTCCAAATTTTGACCTTCCATATCTCGGCTCTGGAAAGGTCTAGAGCCTCCATTTTTGCGCGCTGGTCGAAGTCTCGTGGCCCTCTGTCAGAATCCAGAGTTTTAAGAAAATCGGAGGGGGTCAAAATATCGGCCAAAAAAAAAAATGACAGTGTTACCCCTTATGTTTTTTTTTCAGGTCCAAATTTTGACCTTCCATATCTCGGCTCTGGAAGGGTCTAGAGCCTCCATTTTTGCGCGCTGGTCGATGTCTCCTGGCCCTCTGTCAGAATCCAGAGTTTCAAAAAGATCGGAGGGGGTCAAAATTTCGGCCAAAAAAAAAAATGACAGTGTTACCCCTTATGTTTTTTTTTCAGGTCCAAATTTTGACCTTCCATATCTCGGCTCTGGAAGGGTCTAGAGCCTCCATTTTTGCGCGCTGGTCGAAGTCTCGTGGCCCTCTGTCAGAATCCAGAGTTTTAAGAAAATCGGAGGGGGTCAAAATTTCGGCCAAAAAAAAAAAAATGACAGTGTTACCCCTTATGTTTTTTTTTTCAGGTCCAAATTTTGACCTTCCATATCTCGGCTCTGGAAGGGTCTAGAGCCTCCATTTTTGCGCGCTGGTCGAAGTCTCGTGGCCCTCTGTCAGAATCCAGAGTTTCAAGAAGATCGGAGGGGGTCAAAATTTCGGCCAAAAAAAAAAAATGACAGTGTTACCCCTTATGTTTTTTTTTCAGATCCAAACTTTGACCTTCCATATCTCGGCTCTGGAAGGGTCTAGAGCCTCCATTTTTGCATGCTGGTCGAAGTCTCGTGGCCCTCTGTCAGAATCCAGAGTTTCAAGAAGATCGGAGGGGGTCAAAATTTCGGCCAAAAAAAAAATGACAGTGTTACCCCTTATGTTTTTTTTTTCAGGTCCAAATTTTGACCTTCCATATCTCGGCTCTGGAAGGGTCTAGAGCCTCCATTTTTGCGCGCTGGTCGAAGTCTCGTGGCCCTCTGTCAGAATCCAGAGTTTTAAGAAAATCGGAGGGGGTCAAAATTTCGGCCAAAAAAAAAATGACAGTGTTACCCCTTATGTTTTTTTTTTTCAGGTCCAAATTTTGACCTTCCATATCTCGGCTCTGGAAGGGTCTAGAGCCTCCATTTTTGCGCGCTAGTCGAAGTCTCGTGGCCCTCTGTCAGAATCCAGAGTTTTAAGAAAATCGGAGGGGGTCAAAATTTCGGCCAAAAAAAAAAATGACAGTGTTACCCCTTATGTTTTTTTTTTCAGGTCCAAATTTTGACCTTCCATATCTCGGCTCTGGAAGGGTCTAGAGCCTCCATTTTTGCGCGCTGGTCGAAGTCTCGTGGCCCTCTGTCAGAGTCCAGAGTTTCAAGAAGATCGGAGGGGGTCAAAATTTCGGCCAAAAAAAAAAATGACAGTGTTACCCCTTATGTTTTTTTTTTCAGGTCCAAATTTTGACCTTCCATATCTCGGCTCTGGAAAGGTCTAGAGCCTCCATTTTTGCGCGCTGGTCGAAGTCTCGTGGCCCTCTGTCAGAATCCAGAGTTTTAAGAAAATCGGAGGGGGTCAAAATTTCGGCCAAAAAAAAAAATGACAGTGTTACCCCTTATGTTTTTTTTCAGGTCCAAATTTTGACCTTCCATATCTCGGCTCTGGAAGGGTCTAGAGCCTCCATTTTTGCGCGCTGGTCGATGTCTCGTGGCCCTCTGTCAGAATCCAGAGTTTTAAGAAAATCGGAGGGGGTCAAAATTTCGGCCAAAAAAAAAAAATGACAGTGTTACCCCTTATGTTTTTTTTTCAGATCCAAATTTTGACCTTCCATATCTCGGCTCTGGAAGGGTCTAGAGCCTCCATTTTTGCGCGCTAGTCGAAGTCTCGTGGCCCTCTGTCAGAATCCAGAGTTTTAAGAAAATCGGAGGGGGTCAAAATTTCGGCCAAAAAAAAAAATGACAGTGTTACCCCTTATGTTTTTTTTTTCAGGTCCAAATTTTGACCTTCCATATCTCGGCTCTGGAAGGGTCTAGAGCCTCCATTTTTGCGCGCTGGTCGAAGTCTCGTGGCCCTCTGTCAGAGTCCAGAGTTTCAAGAAGATCGGAGGGGGTCAAAATTTCGGCCAAAAAAAAAAATGACAGTGTTACCCCTTATGTTTTTTTTTTCAGGTCCAAATTTTGACCTTCCATATCTCGGCTCTGGAAAGGTCTAGAGCCTCCATTTTTGCGCGCTGGTCGAAGTCTCGTGGCCCTCTGTCAGAATCCAGAGTTTTAAGAAAATCGGAGGGGGTCAAAATTTCGGCCAAAAAAAAAATGACAGTGTTACCCCTTATGTTTTTTTTTCAGGTCCAAATTTTGACCTTCCATATCTCGGCTCTGGAAGGGTCTAGAGCCTCCATTTTTGCGCGCTGGTCGATGTCTCGTGGCCCTCTGTCAGAATCCAGAGTTTTAAGAAAATCGGAGGGGGTCAAAATTTCGGCCAAAAAAAAAAAATGACAGTGTTACCCCTTATGTTTTTTTTTCAGATCCAAATTTTGACCTTCCATATCTCGGCTCTGGAAGGGTCTAGAGCCTCCATTTTTGCGCGCTGGTCGAAGTCTCGTGGCCCTCTGTCAGAATCCAGAGTTTCAACAAGATCGGAGGGGGTCAAAATTTCGGCCAAAAAAAAAAAAATGACAGTGTTACCCCTTATGTTTTTTTTTTCAGGTCCAAATTTTGACCTTCCATATCTCGGCTCTGGAAGGGTCTAGAGCCTCCATTTTTGCGCGCTGGTCGAAGTCTCGTGGCCCTCTGTCAGAATCCAGAGTTTCAAAAAGATCGGAGGGGGTCAAAATTTCAGCCAAAAAAAAAAATGACAGTGTTACCCCTTATGTTTTTTTTTCAGGTCCAAATTTTGACCTTCCATATCTCGGCTCTGGAAGGGTCTAGAGCCTCCATTTTTGCGCGCTGGTCGAAGTCTCGTGGCCCTCTGTCAGAATCCAGAGTTTTAAGAAAATCGGAGGGGGTCAAAATTTCGGCCAAAAAAAAAAAATGACAGTGTTACCCCTTATGTTTTTTTTTTCAGGTCCAAATTTTGACCTTCCATATCTCGGCTCTGGAAGGGTCTAGAGCCTCCATTTTTGCGCGCTGGTCGAAGTCTCGTGGCCCTCTGTCAGAATCCAGAGTTTCAACAAGATCGGAGGGGGTCAAAATTTCGGCCAAAAAAAAAAAATGACAGTGTTACCCCTTATGTTTTTTTTTTTCAGGTCCAAATTTTGACCTTCCATATCTCGGCTCTGGAAGGGTCTAGAGCCTCCATTTTTGCGCGCTGGTCGAAGTCTCGTGGCCCTCTGTCAGAATCCAGAGTTTCAAAAAGATCGGAGGGGGTCAAAATTTCAGCCAAAAAAAAAAATGACAGTGTTACCCCTTATGTTTTTTTTTTCAGGTCCAAATTTTGACCTTCCATATCTCGGCTCTGGAAGGGTCTAGAGCCTCCATTTTTGCGCGCTGGTCGAAGTCTCGTGGCCCTCTGTCAGAATCCAGAGTTTTAAGAAAATCGGAGGGGGTCAAAATTTCGGCCAAAAAAAAAAAATGACAGTGTTACCCCTTATGTTTTTTTTTTCAGGTCCAAATTTTGACCTTCCATATCTCGGCTCTGGAAGGGTCTAGAGCCTCCATTTTTGCGCGTTGGTCGAAGTCTCGTGGCCCTCTGTCAGAATCCAGAGTTTTAAGAAAATCGGAGGGGGTCAAAATTTCGGCCAAAAAAAAAAAATGACAGTGTTACCCCTTATGTTTTTTTTTCAGATCCAAATTTTGACCTTCCATATCTCGGCTCTGGAAGGGTCTAGAGCCTCCATTTTTGCGCGCTGGTCGAAGTCTCGTGGCCCTCTGTCAGAATCCAGAGTTTCAACAAGATCGGAGGGGGTCAAAATTTCGGCCAAAAAAAAAAATGTCAGTGTTACCCCTTATGTTTTTTTTTTTCAGGTCCAAATTTTGACCTTCCATATCTCGGCTCTGGAAGGGTCTAGAGCCTCCATTTTTGCGCGCTGGTCGAAGTCTCGTGGCCCTCTGTCAGAATCCAGAGTTTTAAGAAAATCGGAGGGGGTCAAAATTTCGGCCAAAAAAAAAAAATGACAGTGTTACCCCTTATGTTTTTTTTTCAGATCCAAATTTTGACCTTCCATATCTCGGCTCTGGAAGGGTCTAGAGCCTCCATTTTTGCGCGCTGGTCGAAGTCTCGTGGCCCTCTGTCAGAATCCAGAGTTTCAAGAAGATCGGAGGGGGTCAAAATTTCGGCCAAAAAAAAAAATGACAGTGTTACCCCTTATGTTTTTTTTTCAGATCCAAACTTTGACCTTCCATATCTCGGCTCTGGAAGGGTCTAGAGCCTCCATTTTTGCATGCTGGTCGAAGTCTCGTGGCCCTCTGTCAGAATCCAGAGTTTCAAGAAGATCGGAGGGGGTCAAAATTTCGGCCAAAAAAAAAATGACAGTGTTACCCCTTATGTTTTTTTTTCAGGTCCAAATTTTGACCTTCCATATCTCGGCTCTGGAAGGGTCTAGAGCCTCCATTTTTGCGCGCTGGTCGAAGTCTCGTGGCCCTCTGTCAGAATCCAGAGTTTCAAGAAGATCGGAGGGGGTCAAAATTTCGGCCAAAAAAAAAATGACAGTGTTACCCCTTATGTTTTTTTTTCAGGTCCAAATTTTGACCTTCCATATCTCGGCTCTGGAAGGGTCTAGAGCCTCCATTTTTGCGCGCTGGTCGAAGTCTCGTGGCCCTCTATCAGAATCCAGAGTTTTAAGAAAATCGGAGGGGGTCAAAATTTCGGCCAAAAAAAAAATGACAGTGTTACCCCTTATGTTTTTTTTTTCAGGTCCAAATTTTGACCTTCCATATCTCGGCTCTGGAAGGGTCTAGAGCCTCCATTTTTGCGCGCTGGTCGAAGTCTCGTGGCCCTCTGTCAGAATCCAGAGTTTTAAGAAAATCGGAGGGGGTCAAAATTTCGGCCAAAAAAAAAAAATGACAGTGTTACCCCTTATGTTTTTTTTTCAGATCCAAATTTTGACCTTCCATATCTCGGCTCTGGAAGGGTCTAGAGCCTCCATTTTTGCGCGCTGGTCGAAGTCTCGTGGCCCTCTGTCAGAATCCAGAGTTTTAAGAAAATCGGAGGGGGTCAAAATTTCGGCCAAAAAAAAAAAATGACAGTGTTACCCCTTATGTTTTTTTTTCAGATCGAAATTTTGACCTTCCATATCTCGGCTCTGGAAGGGTCTAGAGCCTCCATTTTTGCGCGCTGGTCGAAGTCTCGTGGCCCTCTGTCAGAATCCAGAGTTTCAAAAAGATCGGAGGGGGTCAAAATTTCGGCCAAAAAAAAAAATGACAGTGTTACCCCTTATGTTTTTTTTTCAGGTCCAAATTTTGACCTTCCATATCTCGGCTCTGGAAGGGTCTAGAGCCTCCATTTTTGCGCGCTGGTCGAAGTCTCGTGGCCCTCTGTCAGAATCCAGAGTTTTAAGAAAATCGGAGGGGGTCAAAATTTCGGCCAAAAAAAAAAAATGACAGTGTTACCCCTTATGTTTTTTTTTCAGATCCAAATTTTGACCTTCCATATCTCGGCTCTGGAAGGGTCTAGAGCCTCCATTTTTGCGCGCTGGTCGAAGTCTCGTGGCCCTCTGTCAGAATCCAGAGTTTTAAGAAAATCGGAGGGGGTCAAAATTTCGGCCAAAAAAAAAAATGACAGTGTTACCCCTTATGTTTTTTTTTCAGGTCCAAATTTTGACCTTCCATATCTCGGCTCTGGAAGGGTCTAGAGCCTCCATTTTTGCGCGCTGGTCGAAGTCTCGTGGCCCTCTGTCAGAATCCAGAGTTTCAACAAGATCGGAGGGGGTCAAAATTTCGGCCAAAAAAAAAAATGACAGTGTTACCCCTTATGTTTTTTTTTCAGGTCCAAATTTTGACCTTCCATATCTCGGCTCTGGAAGGGTCTAGAGCCTCCATTTTTGCGCGCTGGTCGAAGTCTCGTGGCCCTCTGTCAGAATCCAGAGTTTTAAGAAAATCGGAGGGGGTCAAAATTTCGGCCAAAAAAAAAAATGACAGTGTTACCCCTTATGTTTTTTTTTCAGATCCAAATTTTGACCTTCCATATCTCGGCTCTGGAAGGGTCTAGAGCCTCCATTTTTGCGCGCTGGTCGAAGTCTCGTGGCCCTCTGTCAGAATCCAGAGTTTCAAAAAGATCGGAGGGGGTCAAAATTTCGGCCAAAAAAAAAAAATGACAGTGTTACCCCTTATGTTTTTTTTTCAGGTCCAAATTTTGACCTTCCATATCTCGGCTCTGGAAGGGTCTAGAGCCTCCATTTTTGCGCGCTGGTCGAAGTCTCGTGGCCCTCTGTCAGAATCCAGAGTTTTAAGAAAATCGGAGGGGGTCAAAATTTCGGCCAAAAAAAAAAAATGACAGTGTTACCCCTTATGTTTTTTTTTTCAGGTCCAAATTTTGACCTTCCATATCTCGGCTCTGGAAGGGTCTAGAGCCTCCATTTTTGCGCGCTGGTCGAAGTCTCGTGGCCCTCTGTCAGAATCCAGAGTTTCAAGAAGATCGGAGGGGGTCAAAATTTCGGCCAAAAAAAAAATGACAGTGTTACCCCTTATGTTTTTTTTTCAGATCCAAACTTTGACCTTCCATATCTCGGCTCTGGAAGGGTCTAGAGCCTCCATTTTTGCATGCTGGTCGAAGTCTCGTGGCCCTCTGTCAGAATCCAGAGTTTCAAGAAGATCGGAGGGGGTCAAAATTTCGGCCAAAAAAAAAATGACAGTGTTACCCCTTATGTTTTTTTTTCAGGTCCAAATTTTGACCTTCCATATCTCGGCTCTGGAAGGGTCTAGAGCCTCCATTTTTGCGCGCTGGTCGAAGTCTCGTGGCCCTCTGTCAGAATCCAGAGTTTCAAGAAGATCGGAGGGGGTCAAAATTTCGGCCAAAAAAAAAAATGACAGTGTTACCCCTTATGTTTTTTTTTCAGATCCAAACTTTGACCTTCCATATCTCGGCTCTGGAAGGGTCTAGAGCCTCCATTTTTGCATGCTGGTCGAAGTCTCGTGGCCCTCTGTCAGAATCCAGAGTTTCAAGAAGATCGGAGGGGGTCAAAATTTCGGCCAAAAAAAAAAATGACAGTGTTACCCCTTATGTTTTTTTTTCAGGTCCAAATTTTGACCTTCCATATCTCGGCTCTGGAAGGGTCTAGAGCCTCCATTTTTGCGCGCTGGTCGAAGTCTCGTGGCCCTCTGTCAGAATCCAGAGTTTTAAGAAAATCGGAGGGGGTCAAAATTTCGGCCAAAAAAAAAAAATGACAGTGTTACCCCTTATGTTTTTTTTTCAGGTCCAAATTTTGACCTTCCATATCTCGGCTCTGGAAGGGTCTAGAGCCTCCATTTTTGCGCGCTGGTCGAAGTCTCGTGGCCCTCTGTCAGAATCCAGAGTTTTAAGAAAATCGGAGGGGGTCAAAATTTCGGCCAAAAAAAAAAAATGACAGTGTTACCCCTTATGTTTTTTTTTCAGATCCAAATTTTGACCTTCCATATCTCGGCTCTGGAAGGGTCTAGAGCCTCCATTTTTGCGCGCTGGTCGAAGTCTCGTGGCCCTCTGTCAGAATCCAGAGTTTTAAGAAAATCGGAGGGGGTCAAAATTTCGGCCAAAAAAAAAAAATGACAGTGTTACCCCTTATGTTTTTTTTTCAGATCCAAATTTTGACCTTCCATATCTCGGCTCTGGAAGGGTCTAGAGCCTCCATTTTTGCGCGCTGGTCGAAGTCTCGTGGCCCTCTGTCAGAATCCAGAGTTTCAAAAAGATCGGAGGGGGTCAAAATTTCGGCCAAAAAAAAAAATGACAGTGTTACCCCTTATGTTTTTTTTTCAGGTCCAAATTTTGACCTTCCATATCTCGGCTCTGGAAGGGTCTAGAGCCTCCATTTTTGCGCGCTGGTCGAAGTCTCGTGGCCCTCTGTCAGAATCCAGAGTTTCAACAAGATCGGAGGGGGTCAAAATTTCGGCCAAAAAAAAAAAATGACAGTGTTACCCCTTATGTTTTTTTTTTTCAGGTCCAAATTTTGACCTTCCATATCTCGGCTCTGGAAGGGTCTAGAGCCTCCATTTTTGCGCGCTGGTCGAAGTCTCGTGGCCCTCTGTCAGAATCCAGAGTTTCAAAAAGATCGGAGGGGGTCAAAATTTCAGCCAAAAAAAAAAATGACAGTGTTACCCCTTATGTTTTTTTTTTCAGGTCCAAATTTTGACCTTCCATATCTCGGCTCTGGAAGGGTCTAGAGCCTCCATTTTTGCGCGCTGGTCGAAGTCTCGTGGCCCTCTGTCAGAATCCAGAGTTTTAAGAAAATCGGAGGGGGTCAAAATTTCGGCCAAAAAAAAAAAATGACAGTGTTACCCCTTATGTTTTTTTTTTCAGGTCCAAATTTTGACCTTCCATATCTCGGCTCTGGAAGGGTCTAGAGCCTCCATTTTTGCGCGCTGGTCGAAGTCTCGTGGCCCTCTGTCAGAATCCAGAGTTTTAAGAAAATCGGAGGGGGTCAAAATTTCGGCCAAAAAAAAAAAATGACAGTGTTACCCCTTATGTTTTTTTTTCAGATCCAAATTTTGACCTTCCATATCTCGGCTCTGGAAGGGTCTAGAGCCTCCATTTTTGCGCGCTGGTCGAAGTCTCGTGGCCCTCTGTCAGAATCCAGAGTTTCAACAAGATCGGAGGGGGTCAAAATTTCGGCCAAAAAAAAAAATGTCAGTGTTACCCCTTATGTTTTTTTTTTTCAGGTCCAAATTTTGACCTTCCATATCTCGGCTCTGGAAGGGTCTAGAGCCTCCATTTTTGCGCGCTGGTCGAAGTCTCGTGGCCCTCTGTCAGAATCCAGAGTTTCAAGAAGATCGGAGGGGGTCAACATTTCGGCCAAAAAAAAAAATGACAGTGTTACCCCTTATGTTTTTTTTTCAGGTCCAAATTTTGACCTTCCATATCTCGGCTCTGGAAGGGTCTAGAGCCTCCATTTTTGCGCGCTGGTCGAAGTCTCGTGGCCCTCTGTCAGAATCCAGAGTTTTAAGAAAATCGGAGGGGGTCAAAATTTCGGCCAAAAAAAAAAATGACAGTGTTACCCCTTATGTTTTTTTTTCAGATCCAAATTTTGACCTTCCATATCTCGGCTCTGGAAGGGTCTAGAGCCTCCATTTTTGCGCGCTGGTCGAAGTCTCGTGGCCCTCTGTCAGAATCCAGAGTTTCAAGAAGATCGGAGGGGGTCAAAATTTCGGCCAAAAAAAAAAAATGACAGTGTTACCCCTTATGTTTTTTTTTCAGATCCAAACTTTGACCTTCCATATCTCGGCTCTGGAAGGGTCTAGAGCCTCCATTTTTGCATGCTGGTCGAAGTCTCGTGGCCCTCTGTCAGAATCCAGAGTTTCAAGAAGATCGGAGGGGGTCAAAATTTCGGCCAAAAAAAAAAATGACAGTGTTACCCCTTATGTTTTTTTTTCAGGTCCAAATTTTGACCTTCCATATCTCGGCTCTGGAAGGGTCTAGAGCCTCCATTTTTGCGCGCTGGTCGAAGTCTCGTGGCCCTCTGTCAGAATCCAGAGTTTCAAGAAGATCGGAGGGGGTCAAAATTTCGGCCAAAAAAAAAATGACAGTGTTACCCCTTATGTTTTTTTTTCAGGTCCAAATTTTGACCTTCCATATCTCGGCTCTGGAAGGGTCTAGAGCCTCCATTTTTGCGCGCTGGTCGAAGTCTCGTGGCCCTCTGTCAGAATCCAGAGTTTCAAGAAGATCGGAGGGGGTCAAAATTTCGGCCAAAAAAAAAAAATGACAGTGTTACCCCTTATGTTTTTTTTTTCAGGTCCAAATTTTGACCTTCCATATCTCGGCTCTGGAAGGGTCTAGAGCCTCCATTTTTGCGCGCTGGTCGAAGTCTCGTGGCCCTCTGTCAGAATCCAGAGTTTTAAGAAAATCGGAGGGGGTCAAAATTTCGGCCAAAAAAAAAAAATGACAGTGTTACCCCTTATGTTTTTTTTTCAGATCCAAATTTTGACCTTCCATATCTCGGCTCTGGAAGGGTCTAGAGCCTCCATTTTTGCGCGCTGGTCGAAGTCTCGTGGCCCTCTGTCAGAATCCAGAGTTTTAAGAAAATCGGAGGGGGTCAAAATTTCGGCCAAAAAAAAAAAATGACAGTGTTACCCCTTATGTTTTTTTTTCAGATCGAAATTTTGACCTTCCATATCTCGGCTCTGGAAGGGTCTAGAGCCTCCATTTTTGCGCGCTGGTCGAAGTCTCGTGGCCCTCTGTCAGAATCCAGAGTTTCAAAAAGATCGGAGGGGGTCAAAATTTCGGCCAAAAAAAAAAATGACAGTGTTACCCCTTATGTTTTTTTTTCAGGTCCAAATTTTGACCTTCCATATCTCGGCTCTGGAAGGGTCTAGAGCCTCCATTTTTGCGCGCTGGTCGAAGTCTCGTGGCCCTCTGTCAGAATCCAGAGTTTTAAGAAAATCGGAGGGGGTCAAAATTTCGGCCAAAAAAAAAAAATGACAGTGTTACCCCTTATGTTTTTTTTTCAGATCCAAATTTTGACCTTCCATATCTCGGCTCTGGAAGGGTCTAGAGCCTCCATTTTTGCGCGCTGGTCGAAGTCTCGTGGCCCTCTGTCAGAATCCAGAGTTTTAAGAAAATCGGAGGGGGTCAAAATTTCGGCCAAAAAAAAAAAATGACAGTGTTACCCCTTATGTTTTTTTTTCAGGTCCAAATTTTGACCTTCCATATCTCGGCTCTGGAAGGGTCTAGAGCCTCCATTTTTGCGCGCTGGTCGAAGTCTCGTGGCCCTCTGTCAGAATCCAGAGTTTCAACAAGATCGGAGGGGGTCAAAATTTCGGCCAAAAAAAAAAATGACAGTGTTACCCCTTATGTTTTTTTTTCAGGTCCAAATTTTGACCTTCCATATCTCGGCTCTGGAAGGGTCTAGAGCCTCCATTTTTGCGCGCTGGTCGAAGTCTCGTGGCCCTCTGTCAGAATCCAGAGTTTTAAGAAAATCGGAGGGGGTCAAAATTTCGGCCAAAAAAAAAAATGACAGTGTTACCCCTTATGTTTTTTTTTCAGATCCAAATTTTGACCTTCCATATCTCGGCTCTGGAAGGGTCTAGAGCCTCCATTTTTGCGCGCTGGTCGAAGTCTCGTGGCCCTCTGTCAGAATCCAGAGTTTCAAAAAGATCGGAGGGGGTCAAAATTTCGGCCAAAAAAAAAAAATGACAGTGTTACCCCTTATGTTTTTTTTTCAGGTCCAAATTTTGACCTTCCATATCTCGGCTCTGGAAGGGTCTAGAGCCTCCATTTTTGCGCGCTGGTCGAAGTCTCGTGGCCCTCTGTCAGAATCCAGAGTTTTAAGAAAATCGGAGGGGGTCAAAATTTCGGCCAAAAAAAAAAAATGACAGTGTTACCCCTTATGTTTTTTTTTTCAGGTCCAAATTTTGACCTTCCATATCTCGGCTCTGGAAGGGTCTAGAGCCTCCATTTTTGCGCGCTGGTCGAAGTCTCGTGGCCCTCTGTCAGAATCCAGAGTTTCAAGAAGATCGGAGGGGGTCAAAATTTCGGCCAAAAAAAAAATGACAGTGTTACCCCTTATGTTTTTTTTTCAGATCCAAACTTTGACCTTCCATATCTCGGCTCTGGAAGGGTCTAGAGCCTCCATTTTTGCATGCTGGTCGAAGTCTCGTGGCCCTCTGTCAGAATCCAGAGTTTCAAGAAGATCGGAGGGGGTCAAAATTTCGGCCAAAAAAAAAATGACAGTGTTACCCCTTATGTTTTTTTTTCAGGTCCAAATTTTGACCTTCCATATCTCGGCTCTGGAAGGGTCTAGAGCCTCCATTTTTGCGCGCTGGTCGAAGTCTCGTGGCCCTCTGTCAGAATCCAGAGTTTCAAGAAGATCGGAGGGGGTCAAAATTTCGGCCAAAAAAAAAAATGACAGTGTTACCCCTTATGTTTTTTTTTCAGATCCAAACTTTGACCTTCCATATCTCGGCTCTGGAAGGGTCTAGAGCCTCCATTTTTGCATGCTGGTCGAAGTCTCGTGGCCCTCTGTCAGAATCCAGAGTTTCAAGAAGATCGGAGGGGGTCAAAATTTCGGCCAAAAAAAAAAATGACAGTGTTACCCCTTATGTTTTTTTTTCAGGTCCAAATTTTGACCTTCCATATCTCGGCTCTGGAAGGGTCTAGAGCCTCCATTTTTGCGCGCTGGTCGAAGTCTCGTGGCCCTCTGTCAGAATCCAGAGTTTTAAGAAAATCGGAGGGGGTCAAAATTTCGGCCAAAAAAAAAAAATGACAGTGTTACCCCTTATGTTTTTTTTTCAGGTCCAAATTTTGACCTTCCATATCTCGGCTCTGGAAGGGTCTAGAGCCTCCATTTTTGCGCGCTGGTCGAAGTCTCGTGGCCCTCTGTCAGAATCCAGAGTTTTAAGAAAATCGGAGGGGGTCAAAATTTCGGCCAAAAAAAAAAAATGACAGTGTTACCCCTTATGTTTTTTTTTCAGATCCAAATTTTGACCTTCCATATCTCGGCTCTGGAAGGGTCTAGAGCCTCCATTTTTGCGCGCTGGTCGAAGTCTCGTGGCCCTCTGTCAGAATCCAGAGTTTTAAGAAAATCGGAGGGGGTCAAAATTTCGGCCAAAAAAAAAAAATGACAGTGTTACCCCTTATGTTTTTTTTTCAGATCCAAATTTTGACCTTCCATATCTCGGCTCTGGAAGGGTCTAGAGCCTCCATTTTTGCGCGCTGGTCGAAGTCTCGTGGCCCTCTGTCAGAATCCAGAGTTTCAAAAAGATCGGAGGGGGTCAAAATTTCGGCCAAAAAAAAAAATGACAGTGTTACCCCTTATGTTTTTTTTTCAGGTCCAAATTTTGACCTTCCATATCTCGGCTCTGGAAGGGTCTAGAGCCTCCATTTTTGCGCGCTGGTCGAAGTCTCGTGGCCCTCTGTCAGAATCCAGAGTTTTAAGAAAATCGGAGGGGTCAAAATTTCGGCCAAAAAAAAAAAATGACAGTGTTACCCCTTATGTTTTTTTTTCAGGTCCAAATTTTGACCTTCCATATCTCGGCTCTGGAAGGGTCTAGAGCCTCCATTTTTGCGCGCTGGTCGAAGTCTCGTGGCCCTCTGTCAGAATCCAGAGTTTTAAGAAAATCGGAGGGGGTCAAAATTTCGGCCAAAAAAAAAAAATGACAGTGTTACCCCTTATGTTTTTTTTTTCAGATCCAAATTTTGACCTTCCATATCTCGGCTCTGGAAGGGTCTAGAGCCTCCATTTTTGCGCGCTGGTCGAAGTCTCGTGGCCCTCTGTCAGAATCCAGAGTTTCAACAAGATCGGAGGGGGTCAAAATTTCGGCCAAAAAAAAAAATGACAGTGTTACCCCTTATGTTTTTTTTTCAGGTCCAAATTTTGACCTTCCATATCTCGGCTCTGGAAGGGTCTAGAGCCTCCATTTTTGCGCGCTGGTCGAAGTCTCGTGGCCCTCTGTCAGAATCCAGAGTTTTAAGAAAATCGGAGGGGGTCAAAATTTCGGCCAAAAAAAAAAATGACAGTGTTACCCCTTATGTTTTTTTTTCAGATCCAAATTTTGACCTTCCATATCTCGGCTCTGGAAGGGTCTAGAGCCTCCATTTTTGCGCGCTGGTCGAAGTCTCGTGGCCCTCTGTCAGAATCCAGAGTTTCAAAAAGATCGGAGGGGGTCAAAATTTCGGCCAAAAAAAAAAAAATGACAGTGTTACCCCTTATGTTTTTTTTTCAGGTCCAAATTTTGACCTTCCATATCTCGGCTCTGGAAGGGTCTAGAGCCTCCATTTTTGCGCGCTGGTCGAAGTCTTGTGGCCCTCTGTCAGAATCCAGAGTTTCAAGAAGATCGGAGGGGGTCAAAATTTCGGCCAAAAAAAAAAATGACAGTGTTACCCCTTATGTTTTTTTTTCAGGTCCAAATTTTGACCTTCCATATCTCGGCTCTGGAAGGGTCTAGAGCCTCCATTTTTGCGCGCTGGTCGAAGTCTCGTGGCCCTCTGTCAGAATCCAGAGTTTTAAGAAAATCGGAGGGGGTCAAAATTTCGGCCAAAAAAAAAAAAATGACAGTGTTACCCCTTATGTTTTTTTTTTCAGGTCCAAATTTTGACCTTCCACATCTCGGCTCTGGAAGGGTCTAGAGCCTCCATTTTTGCGCGCTGGTCGAAGTCTCGTGGCCCTCTGTCAGAATCCAGAGTTTCAAGAAGATCGGAGGGGGTCAAAATTTCGGCCAAAAAAAAAAAATGACAGTGTTACCCCTTATGTTTTTTTTCAGGTCCAAATTTTGACCTTCCATATCTCGGCTCTGGAAGGGTCTAGAGCCTCCATTTTTGCGCGCTGGTCGAAGTCTCGTGGCCCTCTATCAGAATCCAGAGTTTTAAGAAAATCGGAGGGGGTCAAAATTTCGGCCAAAAAAAAAAAATGACAGTGTTACCCCTTATGTTTTTTTTTTCAGGTCCAAATTTTGACCTTCCATATATCGGCTCTGGAAGGGTCTAGAGCCTCCATTTTTGCGCGCTGGTCGAAGTCTCGTGGCCCTCTATCAGAATCCAGAGTTTTAAGAAAATCGGAGGGGGTCAAAATTTCGGCCAAAAAAAAAAATGACAGTGTTACCCCTTATGTTTTTTTTTTCAGGTCCAAATTTTGACCTTCCATATCTCGGCTCTGGAAGGGTCTAGAGCCTCCATTTTTGCGCGCTGGTCGAAGTCTCGTGGCCCTCTGTCAGAATCCAGAGTTTCAAGAAGATCGGAGGGGGTCAAAATTTCGGCCAATAAAAAAAATGACAGTGTTACCCCTTATGTTTTTTTTTCAGGTCCAAATTTTGACCTTCCATATCTCGGCTCTGGAAGGGTCTAGAGCCTCCATTTTTGCGCGCTGGTCGAAGTCTCGTGGCCCTCTGTCAGAATCCAGAGTTTCAAGAAGATCGGAGGGGGTCAAAATTTCGGCCAAAAAAAAAAAATGACAGTGTTACCCCTTATGTTTTTTTTTCAGGTCCAAATTTTGACCTTCCATATCTCGGCTCTGGAAGGGTCTAGAGCCTCCATTTTTGCGCGCTGGTCGAAGTCTCGTGGCCCTCTGTCAGAATCCAGAGTTTTAAGAAAATCGGAGGGGGTCAAAATTTCGGCCAAAAAAAAAAATGACAGTGTTACCCCTTATGTTTTTTTTTTCAGGTCCAAATTTTGACCTTCCATATCTCGGCTCTGGAAGGGTCTAGAGCCTCCATTTTTGCGCGCTGGTCGAAGTCTCGTGGCCCTCTGTCAGAATCCAGAGTTTTAAGAAAATCGGAGGGGGTCAAAATTTCGGCCAAAAAAAAAAATGACAGTGTTACCCCTTATGTTTTTTTTTCAGGTCCAAATTTTGACCTTCCATATCTCGGCTCTGGAAGGGTCTAGAGCCTCCATTTTTGCGCGCTGGTCGAAGTCTCGTGGCCCTCTGTCAGAATCCAGAGTTTTAAGAAAATCGGAGGGGGTCAAAATTTCGGCCAAAAAAAAAAAATGACAGTGTTACCCCTTATGTTTTTTTTTCAGGTCCAAATTTTGACCTTCCATATCTCGGCTCTGGAAGGGTCTAGAGCCTCCATTTTTGCGCGCTGGTCGATGTCTCGTGGCCCTCTGTCAGAATCCAGAGTTTTAAGAAAATCGGAGGGGGTCAAAATTTCGGCCAAAAAAAAAAAATGACAGTGTTACCCCTTATGTTTTTTTTTTCAGATCCAAATTTTGACCTTCCATATCTCGGCTCTGGAAGGGTCTAGAGCCTCCATTTTTGCGCGCTGGTCGAAGTCTCGTGGCCCTCTGTCAGAATCCAGAGTTTCAAAAAGATCGGAGGGGGTCAAAATTTCGGCCAAAAAAAAAAAATGACAGTGTTACCCCTTATGTTTTTTTTTCAGGTCCAAATTTTGACCTTCCATATCTCGGCTCTGGAAGGGTCTAGAGCCTCCATTTTTGCGCGCTGGTCGAAGTCTCGTGGCCCTCTGTCAGAATCCAGAGTTTTAAGAAAATCGGAGGGGGTCAAAATTTCGGCCAAAAAAAAAAAATGACAGTGTTACCCCTTATGTTTTTTTTTTCAGGTCCAAATTTTGACCTTCCATATCTCGGCTCTGGAAGGGTCTAGAGCCTCCATTTTTGCGCGCTGGTCGAAGTCTCGTGGCCCTCTGTCAGAATCCAGAGTTTTAAGAAAATCGGAGGGGGTCAAAATTTCGGCCAAAAAAAAAAAATGACAGTGTTACCCCTTATGTTTTTTTTCAGATCCAAATTTTGACCTTCCATATCTCGGCTCTGGAAGGGTCTAGAGCCTCCATTTTTGCGCGCTGGTCGAAGTCTCGTGGCCCTCTGTCAGAATCCAGAGTTTCAACAAGATCGGAGGGGGTCAAAATTTCGGCCAAAAAAAAAATGACAGTGTTACCCCTTATGTTTTTTTTTTCAGGTCCAAATTTTGACCTTCCATATCTCGGCTCTGGAAGGGTCTAGAGCCTCCATTTTTGCGCGCTGGTCGAAGTCTCGTGGCCCTCTGTCAGAATCCAGAGTTTCAAAAAGATCGGAGGGGGTCAAAATTTCGGCCAAAAAAAAAAATGACAGTGTTACCCCTTATGTTTTTTTTTCAGGTCCAAATTTTGACCTTCCATATCTCGGCTCTGGAAGGGTCTAGAGCCTCCATTTTTGCGCGCTGGTCGAAGTCTCGTGGCCCTCTGTCAGAATCCAGAGTTTTAAGAAAATCGGAGGGGGTCAAAATTTCGGCCAAAAAAAAAATGACAGTGTTACCCCTTATGTTTTTTTTTCAGATCCAAATTTTGACCTTCCATATCTCGGCTCTGGAAGGGTCTAGAGCCTCCATTTTTGCGCGCTGGTCGAAGTCTCGTGGCCCTCTGTCAGAATCCAGAGTTTCAACAAGATCGGAGGGGGTCAAAATTTCGGCCAAAAAAAAAAATGACAGTGTTACCCCTTATGTTTTTTTTTTCAGGTCCAAATTTTGACCTTCCATATCTCGGCTCTGGAAGGGTCTAGAGCCTCCATTTTTGCGCGCTGGTCGAAGTCTCGTGGCCCTCTGTCAGAATCCAGAGTTTTAAGAAAATCGGAGGGGGTCAAAATTTCGGCCAAAAAAAAAAATGACAGTGTTACCCCTTATGTTTTTTTTTTCAGGTCCAAATTTTGACCTTCCATATCTCGGCTCTGGAAGGGTCTAGAGCCTCCATTTTTGCGCGCTGGTCGAAGTCTCGTGGCCCTCTGTCAGAATCCAGAGTTTCAACAAGATCGGAGGGGGTCAAAATTTCGGCCAAAAAAAAAAATGACAGTGTTACCCCTTATGTTTTTTTTTTCAGGTCCAAATTTTGACCTTCCATATCTCGGCTCTGGAAGGGTCTAGAGCCTCCATTTTTGCGCGCTGGTCGAAGTCTCGCGGCCCTCTGTCAGAATCCAGAGTTTTAAGAAAATCGGAGGGGGTCAAAATTTCGGCCAAAAAAAAAAAATGACAGTGTTTCCCCTTATGTTTTTTTTTCAGATCCAAATTTTGACCTTCCATATCTCGGCTCTGGAAGGGTCTAGAGCCTCCATTTTTGCGCGCTGGTCGAAGTCTCGTGGCCCTCTGTCAGAATCCAGAGTTTCAACAAGATCGGAGGGGGTCAAAATTTCGGCCAAAAAAAAAATGACAGTGTTACCCCTTATGTTTTTTTTTCAGGTCCAAATTTTGACCTTCCATATCTCGGCTCTGGAAGGGTCTAGAGCCTCCATTTTTGCGCGCTGGTCGAAGTCTCGTGGCCCTCTGTCAGAATCCAGAGTTTTAAGAAAATCGGAGGGGGTCAAAATTTCGGCCAAAAAAAAAAATGACAGTGTTACCCCTTATGTTTTTTTTTCAGATCCAAATTTTGACCTTCCATATCTCGGCTCTGGAAGGGTCTAGAGCCTCCATTTTTGCGCGCTGGTCGAAGTCTCGTGGCCCTCTGTCAGAATCCAGAGTTTCAAAAAGATCGGAGGGGGTCAAAATTTCGGCCAAAAAAAAAAATGACAGTGTTACCCCTTATGTTTTTTTTTCAGGTCCAAATTTTGACCTTCCATATCTCGGCTCTGGAAGGGTCTAGAGCCTCCATTTTTGCGCGCTGGTCGAAGTCTCGTGGCCCTCTGTCAGAATCCAGAGTTTTAAGAAAATCGGAGGGGGTCAAAATTTCGGCCAAAAAAAAAAAAATGACAGTGTTACCCCTTATGTTTTTTTTTTCAGGTCCAAATTTTGACCTTCCATATCTCGGCTCTGGAAGGGTCTAGAGCCTCCATTTTTGCGCGCTGGTCGAAGTCTCGTGGCCCTCTGTCAGAATCCAGAGTTTCAAGAAGATCGGAGGGGGTCAAAATTTCGGCCAAAAAAAAAAATGACAGTGTTACCCCTTATGTTTTTTTTTCAGATCCAAACTTTGACCTTCCATATCTCGGCTCTGGAAGGGTCTAGAGCCTCCATTTTTGCATGCTGGTCGAAGTCTCGTGGCCCTCTGTCAGAATCCAGAGTTTCAAGAAGATCGGAGGGGGTCAAAATTTCGGCCAAAAAAAAAATGACAGTGTTACCCCTTATGTTTTTTTTTCAGGTCCAAATTTTGACCTTCCATATCTCGGCTCTGGAAGGGTCTAGAGCCTCCATTTTTGCGCGCTGGTCGAAGTCTCGTGGCCCTCTATCAGAATCCAGAGTTTTAAGAAAATCGGAGGGGGTCAAAATTTCGGCCAAAAAAAAAAAATGACAGTGTTACCCCTTATGTTTTTTTTTTCAGGTCCAAATTTTGACCTTCCATATATCGGCTCTGGAAGGGTCTAGAGCCTCCATTTTTGCGCGCTGGTCGAAGTCTCGTGGCCCTCTATCAGAATCCAGAGTTTTAAGAAAATCGGAGGGGGTCAAAATTTCGGCCAAAAAAAAAAAATGACAGTGTTACCCCTTATGTTTTTTTTTTCAGGTCCAAATTTTGACCTTCCATATCTCGGCTCTGGAAGGGTCTAGAGCCTCCATTTTTGCGCGCTGGTCGAAGTCTCGTGGCCCTCTGTCAGAATCCAGAGTTTCAAGAAGATCGGAGGGGGTCAAAATTTCGGCCAAAAAAAAAAATGACAGTGTTACCCCTTATGTTTTTTTTTCAGGTCCAAATTTTGACCTTCCATATCTCGGCTCTGGAAGGGTCTAGAGCCTCCATTTTTGCGCGCTGGTGGAAGTCTCGTGGCCCTCTGTCAGAATCCAGAGTTTCAAGAAGATCGGAGGGGGTCAAAATTTCGGCCAAAAAAAAAAAAAATGACAGTGTTACCCCTTATGTTTTTTTTTCAGGTCCAAATTTTGACCTTCCATATCTCGGCTCTGGAAGGGTCTAGAGCCTCCATTTTTGCGCGCTGGTCGAAGTCTCGTGGCCCTCTGTCAGAATCCAGAGTTTTAAGAAAATCGGAGGGGGTCAAAATTTCGGCCAAAAAAAAAATGACAGTGTTACCCCTTATGTTTTTTTTTTTCAGGTCCAAATTTTGACCTTCCATATCTCGGCTCTGGAAGGGTCTAGAGCCTCCATTTTTGCGCGCTGGTCGAAGTCTCGTGGCCCTCTGTCAGAATCCAGAGTTTTAAGAAAATCGGAGGGGGTCAAAATTTCGGCCAAAAAAAAAAATGACAGTGTTACCCCTTATGTTTTTTTTTCAGGTCCAAATTTTGACCTTCCATATCTCGGCTCTGGAAGGGTCTAGAGCCTCCATTTTTGCGCGCTGGTCGATGTCTCGTGGCCCTCTGTCAGAATCCAGAGTTTTAAGAAAATCGGAGGGGGTCAAAATTTCGGCCAAAAAAAAAAAATGACAGTGTTACCCCTTATGTTTTTTTTTTCAGATCCAAATTTTGACCTTCCATATCTCGGCTCTGGAAGGGTCTAGAGCCTCCATTTTTGCGCGCTGGTCGAAGTCTCGTGGCCCTCTGTCAGAATCCAGAGTTTTAAGAAAATCGGAGGGGGTCAAAATTTCGGCCAAAAAAAAAAAAATGACAGTGTTACCCCTTATGTTTTTTTTTCAGATCCAAATTTTGACCTTCCATATCTCGGCTCTGGAAGGGTCTAGAGCCTCCATTTTTGCGCGCTGGTCGAAGTCTCGTGGCCCTCTGTCAGAATCCAGAGTTTTAAGAAAATCGGAGGGGGTCAAAATTTCGGCCAAAAAAAAAAAATGACAGTGTTACCCCTTATGTTTTTTTTTCAGATCCAAATTTTGACCTTCCATATCTCGGCTCTGGAAGGGTCTAGAGCCTCCATTTTTGCGCGCTGGTCGAAGTCTCGTGGCCCTCTGTCAGAATCCAGAGTTTCAAAAAGATCGGAGGGGGTCAAAATTTCGGCCAAAAAAAAAAAATGACAGTGTTACCCCTTATGTTTTTTTTTCAGGTCCAAATTTTGACCTTCCATATCTCGGCTCTGGAAGGGTCTAGAGCCTCCATTTTTGCGCGCTGGTCGAAGTCTCGTGGCCCTCTGTCAGAATCCAGAGTTTTAAGAAAATCGGAGGGGGTCAAAATTTCGGCCAAAAAAAAAAAAATGACAGTGTTACCCCTTATGTTTTTTTTTTCAGGTCCAAATTTTGACCTTCCATATCTCGGCTCTGGAAGGGTCTAGAGCCTCCATTTTTGCGCGCTGGTCGAAGTCTCGTGGCCCTCTGTCAGAATCCAGAGCTTCAACAAGATCGGAGGGGGTCAAAATTTCGGCCAAAAAAAAAAAATGACAGTGTTACCCCTTATGTTTTTTTTTCAGGTCCAAATTTTGACCTTCCATATCTCGGCTCTGGAAGGGTCTAGAGCCTCCATTTTTGCGCGCTGGTCGAAGTCTCGTGGCCCTCTGTCAGAATCCAGAGTTTCAAGAAGATCGGAGGGGGTCAAAATTTCGGCCAAAAAAAAAAATGACAGTGTTACCCCTTATGTTTTTTTTTCAGGTCCAAATTTTGACCTTCCATATCTCGGCTCTGGAAGGGTCTAGAGCCTCCATTTTTGCGCGCTGGTCGAAGTCTCGTGGCCCTCTGTCAGAATCCAGAGTTTTAAGAAAATCGGAGGGGGTCAAAATTTCGGCCAAAAAAAAAAAATGACAGTGTTACCCCTTATGTTTTTTTTTTCAGATCCAAATTTTGACCTTCCATATCTCGGCTCTGGAAGGGTCTAGAGCCTCCATTTTTGCGCGCTGGTCGAAGTCTCGTGGCCCTCTGTCAGAATCCAGAGTTTTAAGAAAATCGGAGGGGGTCAAAATTTCGGCCAAAAAAAAAAAATGACAGTGTTACCCCTTATGTTTTTTTTTCAGATCCAAATTTTGACCTTCCATATCTCGGCTCTGGAAGGGTCTAGAGCCTCCATTTTTGCGCGCTGGTCGAAGTCTCGTGGCCCTCTGTCAGAATCCAGAGTTTCAAAAAGATCGGAGGGGGTCAAAATTTCGGCCAAAAAAAAAAAATGACAGTGTTACCCCTTATGTTTTTTTTTTCAGGTCCAAATTTTGACCTTCCATATCTCGGCTCTGGAAGGGTCTAGAGCCTCCATTTTTGCGCGCTGGTCGAAGTCTCGTGGCCCTCTGTCAGAATCCAGAGTTTTAAGAAAATCGGAGGGGGTCAAAATTTCGGCCAAAAAAAAAAATGACAGTGTTACCCCTTATGTTTTTTTTTTTCAGGTCCAAATTTTGACCTTCCATATCTCGGCTCTGGAAGGGTCTAGAGCCTCCATTTTTGCGCGCTGGTCGAAGTCTCGTGGCCCTCTGTCAGAATCCAGAGTTTTAAGAAAATCGGAGGGGGTCAAAATTTCGGCCAAAAAAAAAAAATGACAGTGTTACCCCTTATGTTTTTTTTTCAGATCCAAATTTTGACCTTCCATATCTCGGCTCTGGAAGGGTCTAGAGCCTCCATTTTTGCGCGCTGGTCGAAGTCTCGTGGCCCTCTGTCAGAATCCAGAGTTTTAAGAAAATCGGAGGGGGTCAAAATTTCGGCCAAAAAAAAAAATGACAGTGTTACCCCTTATGTTTTTTTTTCAGATCCAAATTTTGACCTTCCATATCTCGGCTCTGGAAGGGTCTAGAGCCTCCATTTTTGCGCGCTGGTCGAAGTCTCGTGGCCCTCTGTCAGAATCCAGAGTTTCAAGAAGATCGGAGGGGGTCAAAATTTCGGCCAAAAAAAAAAAATGACAGTGTTACCCCTTATGTTTTTTTTTTCAGATCCAAACTTTGACCTTCCATATCTCGGCTCTGGAAGGGTCTAGAGCCTCCATTTTTGCGCGCTGGTCGAAGTCTCGTGGCCCTCTGTCAGAATCCAGAGTTTTAAGAAAATCGGAGGGGGTCAAAATTTCGGCCAAAAAAAAAAAATGACAGTGTTACCCCTTATGTTTTTTTTTCAGATCCAAATTTTGACCTTCCATATCTCGGCTCTGGAAGGGTCTAGAGCCTCCATTTTTGCGCGCTGGTCGAAGTCTCGTGGCCCTCTGTCAGAATCCAGAGTTTCAACAAGATCGGAGGGGGTCAAAATTTCGGCCAAAAAAAAAAAATGACAGTGTTACCCCTTATGTTTTTTTTTCAGGTCCAAATTTTGACCTTCCATATCTCGGCTCTGGAAGGGTCTAGAGCCTCCATTTTTGCGCGCTGGTCGAAGTCTCGTGGCCCTCTGTCAGAATCCAGAGTTTCAAAAAGATCGGAGGGGGTCAAAATTTCGGCCAAAAAAAAAAAATGACAGTGTTACCCCTTATGTTTTTTTTTCAGGTCCAAATTTTGACCTTCCATATCTCGGCTCTGGAAGGGTCTAGAGCCTCCATTTTTGCGCGCTGGTCGAAGTCTCGTGGCCCTCTGTCAGAATCCAGAGTTTTAAGAAAATCGGAGGGGGTCAAAATTTCGGCCAAAAAAAAAAAAAATGACAGTGTTACCCCTTATGTTTTTTTTTTCAGGTCCAAATTTTGACCTTCCATATCTCGGCTCTGGAAGGGTCTAGAGCCTCCATTTTTGCGCGCTGGTCGAAGTCTCGTGGCCCTCTGTCAGAATCCAGAGTTTCAACAAGATCGGAGGGGGTCAAAATTTCGGCCAAAAAAAAAAATGACAGTGTTACCCCTTATGTTTTTTTTTTCAGGTCCAAATTTTGACCTTCCATATCTCGGCTCTGGAAGGGTCTAGAGCCTCCATTTTTGCGCGCTGGTCGAAGTCTCGTGGCCCTCTGTCAGAATCCAGAGTTTTAAGAAAATCGGAGGGGGTCAAAATTTCGGCCAAAAAAAAAATGACAGTGTTACCTCTTATGTTTTTTTTTCAGATCCAAATTTTGACCTTCCATATCTCGGCTCTGGAAGGGTCTAGAGCCTCCATTTTTGCGCGCTGGTCGAAGTCTCGTGGCCCTCTGTCAGAATCCAGAGTTTCAAGAAGATCGGAGGGGGTCAAAATTTCGGCCAAAAAAAAAAAATGACAGTGTTACCCCTTATGTTTTTTTTTCAGGTCCAAATTTTGACCTTCCATATCTCGGCTCTGGAAGGGTCTAGAGCCTCCATTTTTGCGCGCTGGTCGAAGTCTCGTGGCCCTCTGTCAGAATCCAGAGTTTTAAGAAAATCGGAGGGGGTCAAAATTTCGGCCAAAAAAAAAAAATGACAGTGTTACCCCTTATGTTTTTTTTTCAGATCCAAATTTTGACCTTCCATATCTCGGCTCTGGAAGGGTCTAGAGCCTCCATTTTTGCGCGCTGGTCGAAGTCTCGTGGCCCTCTGTCAGAATCCAGAGTTTCAAGAAGATCGGAGGGGGTCAAAATTTCGGCCAAAAAAAAAAAATGAGAGTGTTACCCCTTATGTTTTTTTTTCAGGTCCAAATTTTGACCTTCCATATCTCGGCTCTGGAAGGGTCTAGAGCCTCCATTTTTGCGCGCTGGTCGAAGTCTCGTGGCCCTCTGTCAGAATCCAGAGTTTTAAGAAAATCGGAGGGGGTCAAAATTTCGGCCAAAAAAAAAAATGACAGTGTTACCCCTTATGTTTTTTTTTCAGATCCAAATTTTGACCTTCCATATCTCGGCTCTGGAAGGGTCTAGAGCCTCCATTTTTGCGCGCTGGTCGAAGTCTCGTGGCCCTCTGTCAGAATCCAGAGTTTCAAAAAGATCGGAGGGGGTCAAAATTTCGGCCAAAAAAAAAAATGACAGTGTTACCCCTTATGTTTTTTTTCAGGTCCAAATTTTGACCTTCCATATCTCGGCTCTGGAAGGGTCTAGAGCCTCCATTTTTGCGCGCTGGTCGAAGTCTCGTGGCCCTCTGTCAGAATCCAGAGTTTTAAGAAAATCGGAGGGGGTCAAAATTTCGGCCAAAAAAAAAAAATGACAGTGTTACCCCTTATGTTTTTTTTTTCAGATCCAAATTTTGACCTTCCATATCTCGGCTCTGGAAGGGTCTAGAGCCTCCATTTTTGCGCGCTGGTCGAAGTCTCGTGGCCCTCTGTCAGAATCCAGAGTTTTAAGAAAATTGGAGGGGGTCAAAATTTCGGCCAAAAAAAAAAAATGACAGTGTTACCCCTTATGTTTTTTTTTCAGATCCAAATTTTGACCTTCCATATCTCGGCTCTGGAAGGGTCTAGAGCCTCCATTTTTGCGCGCTGGTCGAAGTCTCGTGGCCCTCTGTCAGAATCCAGAGTTTCAAAAAGATCGGAGGGGGTCAAAATTTCGGCCAAAAAAAAAAAATGACAGTGTTACCCCTTATGTTTTTTTTTCAGGTCCAAATTTTGACCTTCCATATCTCGGCTCTGGAAGGGTCTAGAGCCTCCATTTTTGCGCGCTGGTCGAAGTCTCGTGGCCCTCTGTCAGAATCCAGAGTTTTAAGAAAATCGGAGGGGGTCAAAATTTCGGCCAAAAAAAAAAAATGACAGTGTTACCCCTTATGTTTTTTTTTCAGATCCAAATTTTGACCTTCCATATCTCGGCTCTGGAAGGGTCTAGAGCCTCCATTTTTGCGCGCTGGTCGAAGTCTCGTGGCCCTCTGTCAGAATCCAGAGTTTCAACAAGATCGGAGGGGGTCAAAATTTCGGCCAAAAAAAAAAATGACAGTGTTACCCCTTATGTTTTTTTTTCAGGTCCAAATTTTGACCTTCCATATCTCGGCTCTTGAAGGGTCTAGAGCCTCCATTTTTGCGCGCTGGTCGAAGTCTCGTGGCCCTCTGTCAGAATCCAGAGTTTTAAGAAAATCGGAGGGGGTCAAAATTTCGGCCAAAAAAAAAAAATTACAGTGTTACCCCTTATGTTTTTTTTCAGATCCAAATTTTGACCTTCCATATCTCGGCTCTGGAAGGGTCTAGAGCCTCCATTTTTGCGCGCTGGTCGAAGTCTCGTGGCCCTCTGTCAGAATCCAGAGTTTCAACAAGATCGGAGGGGGTCAAAATTTCGGCCAAAAAAAAAAATGACAGTGTTACCCCTCATGTTTTTTTTTCAGGTCCAAATTTTGACCTTCCATATCTCGGCTCTGGAAGGGTCTAGAGCCTCCATTTTTGCGCGCTGGTCGAAGTCTCGTGGCCCTCTGTCAGAATCCAGAGTTTTAAGAAAATCGGAGGGGGTCAAAATTTCGGCCAAAAAAAAAAATGACAGTGTTACCCCTTATGTTTTTTTTTCAGATCCAAATTTTGACCTTCCATATCTCGGCTCTGGAAGGGTCTAGAGCCTCCATTTTTGCGCGCTGGTCGAAGTCTCGTGGCCCTCTGTCAGAATCCAGAGTTTCAAAAAGATCGGAGGGGGTCAAAATTTCGGCCAAAAAAAAAAAATGACAGTGTTACCCCTTATGTTTTTTTTTCAGGTCCAAATTTTGACCTTCCATATCTCGGCTCTGGAAGGGTCTAGAGCCTCCATTTTTGCGCGCTGGTCGAAGTCTCGTGGCCCTCTGTCAGAATCCAGAGTTTCAAGAAGATCGGAGGGGGTCAAAATTTCGGCCAAAAAAAAAAAATGACAGTGTTACCCCTTATGTTTTTTTTTCAGGTCCAAATTTTGACCTTCCATATCTCGGCTCTGGAAGGGTCTAGAGCCTCCATTTTTGCGCGCTGGTCGAAGTCTCGTGGCCCTCTGTCAGAATCCAGAGTTTCAAGAAGATCGGAGGGGGTCAAAATTTCGGCCAAAAAAAAAAAATGACAGTGTTACCCCTTATGTTTTTTTTTCAGGTCCAAATTTTGACCTTCCATATCTCGGCTCTGGAAGGGTCTAGAGCCTCCATTTTTGCGCGCTGGTCGAAGTCTCGTGGCCCTCTGTCAGAATCCAGAGTTTTAAGAAAATCGGAGGGGGTCAAAATTTCGGCCAAAAAAAAAAAATGACAGTGTTAGCCCTTATGTTTTTTTTTCAGGTCCAAATTTTGACCTTCCATATCTCGGCTCTGGAAGGGTCTAGAGCCTCCATTTTTGCGCGCTGGTCGAAGTCTCGTGGCCCTCTGTCAGAATCCAGAGTTTCAAGAAGATCGGAGGGGGTCAAAATTTCGGCCAAAAAAAAAAAAATGACAGTGTTACCCCTTATGTTTTTTTTTCAGGTCCAAATTTTGACCTTCCATATCTCGGCTCTGGAAGGGTCTAGAGCCTCCATTTTTGCGCGCTGGTCGAAGTCTCGTGGCCCTCTATCAGAATCCAGAGTTTTAAGAAAATCGGAGGGGGTCAAAATTTCGGCCAAAAAAAAAAAATGACAGTGTTACCCCTTATGTTTTTTTTTTCAGGTCCAAATTTTGACCTTCCATATCTCGGCTCTGGAAGGGTCTAGAGCCTCCATTTTTGCGCGCTGGTCGAAGTCTCGTGGCCCTCTGTCAGAATCCAGAGTTTCAAGAAGATCGGAGGGGGTCAAAATTTCGGCCAAAAAAAAAAAATGACAGTGTTACCCCTTATGTTTTTTTTTCAGGTCCAAATTTTGACCTTCCATATCTCGGCTCTGGAAGGGTCTAGAGCCTCCATTTTTGCGCGCTGGTCGAAGTCTCGTGGCCCTCTGTCAGAATCCAGAGTTTTAAGAAAATCGGAGGGGGTCAAAATTTCGGCCAAAAAAAAATGACAGTGTTACCCCTTATGTTTTTTTTTTTTCAGGTCCAAATTTTGACCTTCCATATCTCGGCTCTGGAAGGGTCTAGAGCCTCCATTTTTGCGCGCTGGTCGAAGTCTCGTGGCCCTCTGTCAGAGTCCAGAGTTTCAAGAAGATCGGAGGGGGTCAAAATTTCGGCCAAAAAATAAAATGACAGTGTTACCCCTTATGTTTTTTTTTCAGGTCCAAATTTTGACCTTCCATATCTCGGCTCTGGAAGGGTCTAGAGCCTCCATTTTTGCGCGCTGGTCGAAGTCTCGTGGCCCTCTGTCAGAATCCAGAGTTTCAAGAAGATCGGAGGGGGTCAAAATTTCGGCCAAAAAAAAAAAATGACTGTGTTACCCCTTGTTTTTTTTTCAGGTCCAAATTTTGACCTTCCATATCTCGGCTCTGGAAGGGTCTAGAGCCTCCATTTTTGCGCGCTGGTCGAAGTCTCGTGGCCCTCTGTCAGAATCCAGAGTTTTAAGAAAATCGGAGGGGGTCAAAATTTCGGCCAAAAAAAAAAAAAATGACAGTGTTACCCCTTATGTTTTTTTTTTCAGATCCAAATTTTGACCTTCCATATCTCGGCTCTGGAAGGGTCTAGAGCCTCCATTTTTGCGCGCTGGTCGAAGTCTCGTGGCCCTCTGTCAGAATCCAGAGTTTCAAAAAGATCGGAGGGGGTCAAAATTTCGGCCAAAAAAAAAATGACAGTGTTACCCCTTATGTTTTTTTTTCAGGTCCAAATTTTGACCTTCCATATCTCGGCTCTGGAAGGGTCTAGAGCCTCCATTTTTGCGCGCTGGTCGAAGTCTCGTGGCCCTCTGTCAGAATCCAGAGTTTTAAGAAAATCGGAGGGGGTCAAAATTTCGGCCAAAAAAAAAAATGACAGTGTTACCCCTTATGTTTTTTTTTTTCAGGTCCAAATTTTGACCTTCCATATCTCGGCTCTGGAAGGGTCTAGAGCCTCCATTTTTGCGCGCTGGTCGAAGTCTCGTGGCCCTCTGTCAGAATCCAGAGTTTTAAGAAAATCGGAGGGGGTCAAAATTTCGGCCAAAAAAAAAAAATGACAGTGTTACCCCTTATGTTTTTTTTTCAGATCCAAATTTTGACCTTCCATATCTCGGCTCTGGAAGGGTCTAGAGCCTCCATTTTTGCGCGCTGGTCGAAGTCTCGTGGCCCTCTGTCAAAATCCAGAGTTTCAACAAGATCGGAGGGGGTCAAAATTTCGGCCAAAAAAAAAAAATGACAGTGTTACCCCTTATGTTTTTTTTTCAGATCCAAATTTTGACCTTCCATATCTCGGCTCTGGAAGGGTCTAGAGCCTCCATTTTTGCGCGCTGGTCGAAGTCTCGTGGCCCTCTGTCAAAATCCAGAGTTTCAACAAGATCGGAGGGGGTCAAAATTTCGGCCAAAAAAAAAAAATGACAGGTTTACCCCTTATGTTTTTTTTTCAGGTCCAAATTTTGACCTTCCATATCTCGGCTCTGGAAGGGTCTAGAGCCTCCATTTTTGCGCGCTGGTCGAAGTCTCGTGGCCCTCTGTCAGAATCCAGAGTTTCAAGAAGATCGGAGGGGGTCAAAATTTCGGCCAAAAAAAAAAAATGACAGTGTTACCCCTTATGTTTTTTTTTCAGGTCCAAATTTTGACCTTCCATATCTCGGCTCTGGAAGGGTCTAGAGCCTCCATTTTTGCGCGCTGGTCGAAGTCTCGTGGCCCTCTGTCAGAATCCAGAGTTTTAAGAAAATCGGAGGGGGTCAAAATTTCGGCCAAAAAAAAAAAATGACAGTGTTACCCCTTATGTTTTTTTTTTCAGGTCCAAATTTTGACCTTCCATATCTCGGCTCTGGAAGGGTCTAGAGCCTCCATTTTTGCGCGCTGGTCGAAGTCTCGTGGCCCTCTGTCAGAATCCAGAGTTTTAAGAAAATCGGAGGGGGTCAAAATTTCGGCCAAAAAAAAAAAATGACAGTGTTACCCCTTATGTTTTTTTTTTCAGGTCCAAATTTTGACCTTCCATATCTCGGCTCTGGAAGGGTCTAGAGCCTCCATTTTTGCGCGCTGGTCGAAGTCTCGTGGCCCTCTGTCAGAATCCAGAGTTTTAAGAAAATCGGAGGGGGTCAAAATTTCGGCCCAAAAAAAAAATGACAGTGTTACCCCTTATGTTTTTTTTTCAGATCCAAATTTTGACCTTCCATATCTCGGCTCTGGAAGGGTCTAGAGCCTCCATTTTTGCGCGCTGGTCGAAGTCTCGTGGCCCTCTGTCAGAATCCAGAGTTTTAAGAAAATCGGAGGGGGTCAAAATTTCGGCAAAAAAAAAAAAATGACAGTGTTACCCCTTATGTTTTTTTTTTTCAGATCCAAATTTTGACCTTCCATATCTCGGCTCTGGAAGGGTCTAGAGCCTCCATTTTTGTGCGCTGGTCGAAGTCTCGTGGCCCTCTGTCAGAATCCAGAGTTTCAAAAAGATCGGAGGGGGTCAAAATTTCGGCCAAAAAAAAAAAAATGACAGTGTTACCCCTTATGTTTTTTTTTCAGGTCCAAATTTTGACCTTCCATATCTCGGCTCTGGAAGGGTCTAGAGCCTCCATTTTTGCGCGCTGGTCGAAGTCTCGTGGCCCTCTGTCAGAATCCAGAGTTTTAAGAAAATCGGAGGGGGTCAAAATTTCGGCCAAAAAAAAAAATGACAGTGTTACCCCTTATGTTTTTTTTTCAGATCCAAATTTTGACCTTCCATATCTCGGCTCTGGAAGGGTCTAGAGCCTCCATTTTTGCGCGCTGGTCGAAGTCTCGTGGCCCTCTGTCAGAATCCAGAGTTTCAAAAAGATCGGAGGGGGTCAAAATTTCGGCCAAAAAAAAATGACAGTGTTACCCCTTATGTTTTTTTTTCAGGTCCAAATTTTGACCTTCCATATCTCGGCTCTGGAAGGGTCTAGAGCCTCCATTTTTGCGCGCTGGTCGAAGTCTCGTGGCCCTCTGTCAGAATCCAGAGTTTTAAGAAAATCGGAGGGGGTCAAAATTTCGGCCAAAAAAAAAAAAATGACAGTGTTACCCCTTATGTTTTTTTTTTCAGGTCCAAATTTTGACCTTCCATATCTCGGCTCTGGAAGGGTCTAGAGCCTCCATTTTTGCGCGCTGGTCGAAGTCTCGTGGCCCTCTGTCAGAATCCAGAGTTTCAAGAAGATCGGAGGGGGTCAAAATTTCGGCCAAAAAAAAAAAAATGACAGTGTTACCCCTTATGTTTTTTTTTCAGGTCCAAATTTTGACCTTCCATATCTCGGCTCTGGAAGGGTCTAGAGCCTCCATTTTTGCGCGCTGGTCGAAGTCTCGTGGCCCTCTGTCAGAATCCAGAGTTTCAAGAAGATCGGAGGGGGTCAAAATTTCGGCCAAAAAAAAAAATGACAGTGTTACCCCTTATGTTTTTTTTTCAGGTCCAAATTTTGACCTTCCATATCTCGGCTCTGGAAGGGTCTAGAGCCTCCATTTTTGCGCGCTGGTCGAAGTCTCGTGGCCCTCTGTCAGAATCCAGAGTTTTAAGAAAATCGGAGGGGGTCAAAATTTCGGCCAAAAAAAAAAATGACAGTGTTACCCCTTATGTTTTTTTTTCAGGTCCAAATTTTGACCTTCCATATCTCGGCTCTGGAAGGGTCTAGAGCCTCCATTTTTGCGCGCTGGTCGAAGTCTCGTGGCCCTCTGTCAGAATCCAGAGTTTTAAGAAAATCGGAGGGGGTCAAAATTTCGGCAAAAAAAAAAAAATGACAGTGTTACCCCTTATGTTTTTTTTTTTCAGATCCAAATTTTGACCTTCCATATCTCGGCTCTGGAAGGGTCTAGAGCCTCCATTTTTGTGCGCTGGTCGAAGTCTCGTGGCCCTCTGTCAGAATCCAGAGTTTCAAAAAGATCGGAGGGGGTCAAAATTTCGGCCAAAAAAAAAAAATGACAGTGTTACCCCTTATGTTTTTTTTTCAGGTCCAAATTTTGACCTTCCATATCTCGGCTCTGGAAGGGTCTAGAGCCTCCATTTTTGCGCGCTGGTCGAAGTCTCGTGGCCCTCTGTCAGAATCCAGAGTTTTAAGAAAATCGGAGGGGGTCAAAATTTCGGCCAAAAAAAAAAAATGACAGTGTTACCCCTTATGTTTTTTTTTTCAGGTCCAAATTTTGACCTTCCATATCTCGGCTCTGGAAGGGTCTAGAGCCTCCATTTTTGCGCGCTGGTCGAAGTCTCGTGGCCCTCTGTCAGAATCCAGAGTTTTAAGAAAATCGGAGGGGGTCAAAATTTCGGCCAAAAAAAAAAAATGACAGTGTTACCCCTTATGTTTTTTTTTTCAGGTCCAAATTTTGACCTTCCATATCTCGGCTCTGGAAGGGTCTAGAGCCTCCATTTTTGCGCGCTGGTCGAAGTCTCGTGGCCCTCTGTCAGAATCCAGAGTTTCAAGAAGATCGGAGGGGGTCAAAATTTCGGCCAAAAAAAAAAATGACAGTGTTACCCCTTATGTTTTTTTTTCAGGTCCAAATTTTGACCTTCCATATCTCGGCTCTGGAAGGGTCTAGAGCCTCCATTTTTGCGCGCTGGTCGAAGTCTCGTGGCCCTCTGTCAGAATCCAGAGTTTTAAGAAAATCGGAGGGGGTCAAAAATTCGGCCAAAAAAAAAAAATGACAGTGTTACCCCTTATGTTTTTTTTCAGATCCAAATTTTGACCTTCCATATCTCGGCTCTGGAAGGGTCTAGAGCCTCCATTTTTGCGCGCTGGTCGAAGTCTCGTGGCCCTCTGTCAGAATCCAGAGTTTTAAGAAAATCGGAGGGGGTCAAAATTTCGGCCAAAAAAAAAATGACAGTGTTACCCCTTATGTTTTTTTTTCAGGTCCAAATTTTGACCTTCCATATCTCGGCTCTGGAAGGGTCTAGAGCCTCCATTTTTGCGCGCTGGTCGAAGTCTCGTGGCCCTCTGTCAGAATCCAGAGTTTTAAGAAAATCGGAGGGGGTCAAAATTTCGGCCAAAAAAAAAAAATGACAGTGTTACCCCTTATGTTTTTTTTTTCAGGTCCAAATTTTGACCTTCCATATCTCGGCTCTGGAAGGGTCTAGAGCCTCCATTTTTGCGCGCTGGTCGAAGTCTCGTGGCCCTCTATCAGAATCCAGAGTTTTAAGAAAATCGGAGGGGGTCAAAATTTCGGCCAAAAAAAAAAAATGACAGTGTTACCCCTTATGTTTTTTTTTTCAGGTCCAAATTTTGACCTTCCATATCTCGGCTCTGGAAGGGTCTAGAGCCTCCATTTTTGCGCGCTGGTCGAAGTCTCGTGGCCCTCTGTCAGAATCCAGAGTTTCAAGAAGATCGGAGGGGGTCAAAATTTCGGCCAAAAAAAAAAAAATGACAGTGTTACCCCTTATGTTTTTTTTTCAGGTCCAAATTTTGACCTTCCATATCTCGGCTCTGGAAGGGTCTAGAGCCTCCATTTTTGCGCGCTGGTCGAAGTCTCGTGGCCCTCTGTCAGAATCCAGAGTTTTAAGAAAATCGGAGGGGGTCAAAATTTCGGCCAAAAAAAAAATGACAGTGTTACACCTTATGTTTTTTTTTTTCAGGTCCAAATTTTGACCTTCCATATCTCGGCTCTGGAAGGGTCTAGAGCCTCCATTTTTGCGCGCTGGTCGAAGTCTCGTGGCCCTCTGTCAGAGTCCAGAGTTTCAAGAAGATTGGAGGGGGTCAAAATTTCGGCCAAAAAAAAAAATGACAGTGTTACCCCTTATGTTTTTTTTTCAGATCCAAATTTTGACCTTCCATATCTCGGCTCTGGAAGGGTCTAGAGCCTCCATTTTTGCGCGCTGGTCGAAGTCTCGTGGCCCTCTGTCAGAATCCAGAGTTTCAAAAAGATCGGAGGGGGTCAAAATTTCGGCCAAAAAAAAAATGACAGTGTTACCCCTTATGTTTTTTTTTCAGGTCCAAATTTTGACCTTCCATATCTCGGCTCTGGAAGGGTCTAGAGCCTCCATTTTTGCGCGCTGGTCGAAGTCTCGTGGCCCTCTGTCAGAATCCAGAGTTTTAAGAAAATCGGAGGGGGTCAAAATTTCGGCCAAAAAAAAAAATGACAGTGTTACCCCTTATGTTTTTTTTTTCAGGTCCAAATTTTGACCTTCCATATCTCGGCTCTGGAAGGGTCTAGAGCCTCCATTTTTGCGCGCTGGTCGAAGTCTCGTGGCCCTCTGTCAGAATCCAGAGTTTTAAGAAAATCGGAGGGGGTCAAAATTTCGGCCAAAAAAAAAAAATGACAGTGTTACCCCTTATGTTTTTTTTTCAGATCCAAATTTTGACCTTCCATATCTCGGCTCTGGAAGGGTCTAGAGCCTCCATTTTTGCGCGCTGGTCGAAGTCTCGTGGCCCTCTGTCAGAATCCAGAGTTTCAACAAGATCGGAGGGGGTCAAAATTTCGGCCAAAAAAAAAAAATGACAGTGTTACCCCTTATGTTTTTTTTTTCAGGTCCAAATTTTGACCTTCCATATCTCGGCTCTGGAAGGGTCTAGAGCCTCCATTTTTGCGCGCTGGTCGAAGTCTCGTGGCCCTCTGTCAGAATCCAGAGTTTCAAGAAGATCGGAGGGGGTCAAAATTTCGGCCAAAAAAAAAAAATGACAGTGTTACCCCTTATGTTTTTTTTTCAGGTCCAAATTTTGACCTTCCATATCTCGGCTCTGGAAGGGTCTAGAGCCTCCATTTTTGCGCGCTGGTCGAAGTCTCGTGGCCCTCTGTCAGAATCCAGAGTTTCAAGAAGATCGGAGGGGGTCAAAATTTCGGCCAAAAAAAAAAATGACAGTGTTACCCCTTATGTTTTTTTTTCAGGTCCAAATTTTGACCTTCCATATCTCGGCTCTGGAAGGGTCTAGAGCCTCCATTTTTGCGCGCTGGTCGAAGTCTCGTGGCCCTCTGTCAGAATCCAGAGTTTTAAGAAAATCGGAGGGGGTCAAAATTTCGGCCAAAAAAAAAAAATGACAGTGTTACCCCTTATGTTTTTTTTTTCAGGTCCAAATTTTGACCTTCCATATCTCGGCTCTGGAAGGGTCTAGAGCCTCCATTTTTGCGCGCTGGTCGAAGTCTCGTGGCCCTCTGTCAGAGTCCAGAGTTTCAAGAAGATTGGAGGGGGTCAAAATTTCGGCCAAAAAAAAAAATGACAGTGTTACCCCTTATGTTTTTTTTTTCAGGTCCAAATTTTGACCTTCCATATCTCGGCTCTGGAAGGGTCTAGAGCCTCCATTTTTGCGCGCTGGTCGAAGTCTCGTGGCCCTCTGTCAGAATCCAGAGTTTCAAGAAGATCGGAGGGGGTCAAAATTTCGGCCAAAAAAAAAAATGACAGTGTTACCCCTTATGTTTTTTTTTTCAGGTCCAAATTTTGACCTTCCATATCTCGGCTCTGGAAGGGTCTAGAGCCTCCATTTTTGCGCGCTGGTCGAAGTCTCGTGGCCCTCTGTCAGAATCCAGAGTTTTAAGAAAATCGGAGGGGGTCAAAATTTCGGCCAAAAAAAAAAAATGACAGTGTTACCCCTTATGTTTTTTTTCAGGTCCAAAATTTGACCTTCCATATCTCGGCTCTGGAAGGGTCTAGAGCCTCCATTTTTGCGCGCTGGTCGAAGTCTCGTGGCCCTCTGTCAGAATCCAGAGTTTTAAGAAAATCGGAGGGGGTCAAAATTTCGGCCCAAAAAAAAATGACAGTGTTACCCCTTATGTTTTTTTTTCAGATCCAAATTTTGACCTTCCATATCTCGGCTCTGGAAGGGTCTAGAGCCTCCATTTTTGCGCGCTGGTCGAAGTCTCGTGGCCCTCTGTCAGAATCCAGAGTTTTAAGAAAATCGGAGGGGGTCAAAATTTCGGCCCAAAAAAAAAATGACAGTGTTACCCCTTATGTTTTTTTTTCAGATCCAAATTTTGACCTTCCATATCTCGGCTCTGGAAGGGTCTAGAGCCTCCATTTTTGCGCGCTGGTCGAAGTCTCGTGGCCCTCTGTCAGAATCCAGAGTTTTAAGAAAATCGGAGGGGGTCAAAATTTCGGCAAAAAAAAAAAAATGACAGTGCTACCCCTTATGTTTTTTTTTCAGATCCAAATTTTGACCTTCCATATCTCGGCTCTGGAAGGGTCTAGAGCCTCCATTTTTGCGCGCTGGTCGAAGTCTCGTGGCCCTCTGTCAGAATCCAGAGTTTCAAAAAGATCGGAGGGGTTCAAAATTTCGGCCAAAAAAAAAAAATGACAGTGTTACCCCTTATGTTTTTTTTTCAGGTCCAAATTTTGACCTTCCATATCTCGGCTCTGGAAGGGTCTAGAGCCTCCATTTTTGCGCGCTGGTCGAAGTCTCGTGGCCCTCTGTCAGAATCCAGAGTTTTAAGAAAATCGGAGGGGGTCAAAATTTCGGCCAAAAAAAAAAAATGACAGTGTTACCCCTTATGTTTTTTTTTTCAGGTCCAAATTTTGACCTTCCATATCTCGGCTCTGGAAGGGTCTAGAGCCTCCATTTTTGCGCGCTGGTCGAAGTCTCGTGGCCCTCTGTCAGAATCCAGAGTTTTAAGAAAATCGGAGGGGGTCAAAATTTCGGCCAAAAAAAAAAATGACAGTGTTACCCCTTATGTTTTTTTTTCAGGTCCAAATTTTGACCTTCCATATCTCGGCTCTGGAAGGGTCTAGAGCCTCCATTTTTGCGCGCTGGTCGAAGTCTCGTGGCCCTCTGTCAGAATCCAGAGTTTCAAGAAGATCGGAGGGGGTCAAAATTTCGGCCAAAAAAAAAAAATGACAGTGTTACCCCTTATGTTTTTTTTTCAGGTCCAAATTTTGACCTTCCATATCTCGGCTCTGGAAGGGTCTAGAGCCTCCATTTTTGCGCGCTGGTCGAAGTCTCGTGGCCCTCTGTCAGAATCCAGAGTTTTAAGAAAATCGGAGGGGGTCAAAATTTCGGCCAAAAAAAAAAATGACAGTGTTACCCCTTATGTTTTTTTTTCAGGTCCAAATTTTGACCTTCCATATCTCGGCTCTGGAAGGGTCTAGAGCCTCCATTTTTGCGCGCTGGTCGAAGTCTCGTGGCCCTCTGTCAGAATCCAGAGTTTCAAGAAGATCGGAGGGGGTCAAAATTTCGGCCAAAAAAAAAATGACAGTGTTACCCCTTATGTTTTTTTTTCAGGTCCAAATTTTGACCTTCCATATCTCGGCTCTGGAAGGGTCTAGAGCCTCCATTTTTGCGCGCTGGTCGAAGTCTCGTGGCCCTCTGTCAGAATCCAGAGTTTTAAGAAAATCGGAGGGGGTCAAAATTTCGGCCAAAAAAAAAAAATGACAGTGTTACCCCTTATGTTTTTTTTTCAGATCCAAATTTTTACCTTCTATATCTCGGCTCTGGAAGGGTCTAGAGCCTCCATTTTTGCGCGCTGGTCGAAGTCTCGTGGCCCTCTGTCAGAATCCAGAGTTTTAAGAAAATCGGAGGGGGTCAAAATTTCGGCCAAAAAAAAAATGACAGTGTTACCCCTTATGTTTTTTTTTTCAGGTCCAAATTTTGACCTTCCATATCTCGGCTCTGGAAGGGTCTAGAGCCTCCATTTTTGCGCGCTGGTCGAAGTCTCGTGGCCCTCTGTCAGAGTCCAGAGTTTCTAGAAGATCGGAGGGGGTCAAAATTTCGGCCAAAAAAAAAAATGACAGTGTTACCCCTTATGTTTTTTTTTTTCAGGTCCAAATTTTGACCTTCCATATCTCGGCTCTGGAAGGGTCTAGAGCCTCCATTTTTGCGCGCTGGTCGAAGTCTCGTGGCCCTCTGTCAGAATCCAGAGTTTTAAGAAAATCGGAGGGGGTCAAAATTTCGGCCAAAAAAAAAAAATGACAGTGTTACCCCTTATGTTTTTTTTTCAGATCCAAATTTTGACCTTCCATATCTCGGCTCTGGAAGGGTCTAGAGCCTCCATTTTTGCGCGCTGGTCGAAGTCTCGTGGCCCTCTGTCAGAATCCAGAGTTTTAAGAAAATCGGAGGGGGTCAAAATTTCGGCCAAAAAAAAAATGACAGTGTTACCCCTTATGTTTTTTTTTCAGGTCCAAATTTTGACCTTCCATATCTCGGCTCTGGAAGGGTCTAGAGCCTCCATTTTTGCGCGCTGGTCGAAGTCTCGTGGCCCTCTGTCAGAATCCAGAGTTTTAAGAAAATCGGAGGGGGTCAAAATTTCGGCCAAAAAAAAAAAATGACAGTGTTACCCCTTATGTTTTTTTTTTCAGGTCCAAATTTTGACCTTCCATATCTCGGCTCTGGAAGGGTCTAGAGCCTCCATTTTTGCGCGCTGGTCGAAGTCTCGTGGCCCTCTATCAGAATCCAGAGTTTTAAGAAAATCGGAGGGGGTCAAAATTTCGGCCAAAAAAAAAAAAATGACAGTGTTACCCCTTATGTTTTTTTTTTCAGGTCCAAATTTTGACCTTCCATATCTCGGCTCTGGAAGGGTCTAGAGCCTCCATTTTTGCGCGCTGGTCGAAGTCTCGTGGCCCTCTGTCAGAATCCAGAGTTTCAAGAAGATCGGAGGGGGTCAAAATTTCGGCCAAAAAAAAAAAAATGACAGTGCTACCCCTTATGTTTTTTTTTCAGGTCCAAATTTTGACCTTCCATATCTCGGCTCTGGAAGGGTCTAGAGCCTCCATTTTTGCGCGCTGGTCGAAGTCTCGTGGCCCTCTGTCAGAATCCAGAGTTTTAAGAAAATCGGAGGGGGTCAAAATTTCGGCCAAAAAAAAAATGACAGTGTTACCCCTTATGTTTTTTTTTTCAGGTCCAAATTTTGACCTTCCATATCTCGGCTCTGGAAGGGTCTAGAGCCTCCATTTTTGCGCGCTGGTCGAAGTCTCGTGGCCCTCTGTCAGAGTCCAGAGTTTCAAGAAGATCGGAGGGGGTCAAAATTTCGGCCAAAAAAAAAAATGACAGTGTTACCCCTTATGTTTTTTTTTCAGGTCCAAATTTTGACCTTCCATATCTCGGCTCTGGAAGGGTCTAGAGCCTCCATTTTTGCGCGCTGGTCGAAGTCTCGTGGCCCTCTGTCAGAATCCAGAGTTTCAAGAAGATCGGAGGGGGTCAAAATTTCGGCCAAAAAAAAAAATGACAGTGTTACCCCTTATGTTTTTTTTTCAGGTCCAAATTTTGACCTTCCATATCTCGGCTCTGGAAGGGTCTAGAGCCTCCATTTTTGCGCGCTGGTCGAAGTCTCGTGGCCCTCTGTCAGAATCCAGAGTTTTAAGAAAATCGGAGGGGGTCAAAATTTCGGCCAAAAAAAAAAAATGACAGTGTTACCCCTTATGTTTTTTTTTCAGATCCAAATTTTGACCTTCCATATCTCGGCTCTGGAAGGGTCTAGAGCCTCCATTTTTGCGCGCTGGTCGAAGTCTCGTGGCCCTCTGTCAGAATCCAGAGTTTCAAAAAGATCGGAGGGGGTCAAAATTTCGGCCAAAAAAAAAATGACAGTGTTACCCCTTATGTTTTTTTTTCAGGTCCAAATTTTGACCTTCCATATCTCGGCTCTGGCAGGGTCTAGAGCCTCCATTTTTGCGCGCTGGTCGAAGTCTCGTGGCCCTCTGTCAGAATCCAGAGTTTTAAGAAAATCGGAGGGGGTCAAAATTTCGGCCAAAAAAAAAATGACAGTGTTACCCCTTATGTTTTTTTTTTCAGGTCCAAATTTTGACCTTCCATATCTCGGCTCTGGAAGGGTCTAGAGCCTCCATTTTTGCGCGCTGGTCGAAGTCTCGTGGCCCTCTGTCAGAATCCAGAGTTTTAAGAAAATCGGAGGGGGTCAAAATTTCGGCCAAAAAAAAAAAATGACAGTGTTACCCCTTATGTTTTTTTTTCAGATCCAAATTTTGACCTTCCATATCTCGGCTCTGGAAGGGTCTAGAGCCTCCATTTTTGCGCGCTGGTCGAAGTCTCGTGGCCCTCTGTCAGAATCCAGAGTTTCAACAAGATCGGAGGGGGTCAAAATTTCGGCCAAAAAAAAAAAATGACAGTGTTACCCCTTATGTTTTTTTTTTCAGGTCCAAATTTTGACCTTCCATATCTCGGCTCTGGAAGGGTCTAGAGCCTCCATTTTTGCGCGCTGGTCGAAGTCTCGTGGCCCTCTGTCAGAATCCAGAGTTTCAAGAAGATCGGAGGGGGTCAAAATTTCGGCCAAAAAAAAAAAATGACAGTGTTACCCCTTATGTTTTTTTTTCAGGTCCAAATTTTGACCTTCCATATCTCGGCTCTGGAAGGGTCTAGAGCCTCCATTTTTGCGCGCTGGTCGAAGTCTCGTGGCCCTCTGTCAGAATCCAGAGTTTCAAGAAGATCGGAGGGGGTCAAAATTTCGGCCAAAAAAAAAAAATGACAGTGTTACCCCTTATGTTTTTTTTTCAGGTCCAAATTTTGACCTTCCATATCTCGGCTCTGGAAGGGTCTAGAGCCTCCATTTTTGCGCGCTGGTCGAAGTCTCGTGGCCCTCTGTCAGAATCCAGAGTTTTAAGAAAATCGGAGGGGGTCAAAATTTCGGCCAAAAAAAAAAAATGACAGTGTTACCCCTTATGTTTTTTTTTTCAGGTCCAAATTTTGACCTTCCATATCTCGGCTCTGGAAGGGTCTAGAGCCTCCATTTTTGCGCGCTGGTCGAAGTCTCGTGGCCCTCTGTCAGAGTCCAGAGTTTCAAGAAGATTGGAGGGGGTCAAAATTTCGGCCAAAAAAAAAATGACAGTGTTACCCCTTATGTTTTTTTTTTCAGGTCCAAATTTTGACCTTCCATATCTCGGCTCTGGAAGGGTCTAGAGCCTCCATTTTTGCGCGCTGGTCGAAGTCTCGTGGCCCTCTGTCAGAATCCAGAGTTTCAAGAAGATCGGAGGGGGTCAAAATTTCGGCCAAAAAAAAAATGACAGTGTTACCCCTTATGTTTTTTTTTCAGGTCCAAATTTTGACCTTCCATATCTCGGCTCTGGAAGGGTCTAGAGTCTCCATTTTTGCGCGCTGGTCGAAGTCTCGTGGCCCTCTGTCAGAATCCAGAGTTTCAAGAAAATCGGAGGGGGTCAAAATTTCGGCCAAAAAAAAAAAAATGACAGTGTTACCCCTTATGTTTTTTTTTCAGGTCCAAATTTTGACCTTCCATATCTCGGCTCTGGAAGGGTCTAGAGCCTCCATTTTTGCGCGCTGGTCGAAGTCTCGTGGCCCTCTGTCAGAATCCAGAGTTTTAAGAAAATCGGAGGGGGTCAAAATTTCGGCCCAAAAAAAAAATGACAGTGTTACCCCTTATGTTTTTTTTTCAGATCCAAATTTTGACCTTCCATATCTCGGCTCTGGAAGGGTCTAGAGCCTCCATTTTTGCGCGCTGGTCGAAGTCTCGTGGCCCTCTGTCAGAATCCAGAGTTTTAAGAAAATCGGAGGGGGTCAAAATTTCGGCAAAAAAAAAAATGACAGTGCTACCCCTTATGTTTTTTTTTTCAGATCCAAATTTTGACCTTCCATATCTCGGCTCTGGAAGGGTCTAGAGCCTCCATTTTTGCGCGCTGGTCGAAGTCTCGTGGCCCTCTGTCAGAATCCAGAGTTTCAAAAAGATCGGAGGGGTTCAAAATTTCGGCCAAAAAAAAAAATGACAGTGTTACCCCTTATGTTTTTTTTTCAGGTCCAAATTTTGACCTTCCATATCTCGGCTCTGGAAGGGTCTAGAGCCTCCATTTTTGCGCGCTGGTCGAAGTCTCGTGGCCCTCTGTCAGAATCCAGAGTTTTAAGAAAATCGGAGGGGGTCAAAATTTCGGCCAAAAAAAAAAAATGACAGTGTTACCCCTTATGTTTTTTTTTCAGGTCCAAATTTTGACCTTCCATATCTCGGCTCTGGAAGGGTCTAGAGCCTCCATTTTTGCGCGCTGGTCGAAGTCTCGTGGCCCTCTGTCAGAATCCAGAGTTTTAAGAAAATCGGATGGGGTCAAAATTTCGGCCAAAAAAAAAAATGACAGTGTTACCCCTTATGTTTTTTTTTTTCAGGTCCAAATTTTGACCTTCCATATCTCGGCTCTGGAAGGGTCTAGAGCCTCCATTTTTGCGCGCTGGTCGAAGTCTCGTGGCCCTCTGTCAGAATCCAGAGTTTTAAGAAAATCGGAGGGGGTCAAAATTTCGGCCAAAAAAAAAAAATGACAGTGTTACCCCTTATGTTTTTTTTTTCAGGTCCAAATTTTGACCTTCCATATCTCGGCTCTGGAAGGGTCTAGAGCCTCCATTTTTGCGCGCTGGTCGAAGTCTCGTGGCCCTCTATCAGAATCCAGAGTTTTAAGAAAATCGGAGGGGGTCAAAATTTCGGCCAAAAAAAAAAAAATGACAGTGTTACCCCTTATGTTTTTTTTTTCAGGTCCAAATTTTGACCTTCCATATCTCGGCTCTGGAAGGGTCTAGAGCCTCCATTTTTGCGCGCTGGTCGAAGTCTCGTGGCCCTCTGTCAGAATCCAGAGTTTCAAGAAGATCGGAGGGGGTCAAAATTTCGGCCAAAAAAAAAAAAATGACAGTGCTACCCCTTATGTTTTTTTTTCAGGTCCAAATTTTGACCTTCCATATCTCGGCTCTGGAAGGGTCTAGAGCCTCCATTTTTGCGCGCTGGTCGAAGTCTCGTGGCCCTCTGTCAGAATCCAGAGTTTTAAGAAAATCGGAGGGGGTCAAAATTTCGGCCAAAAAAAAAATGACAGTGTTACCCCTTATGTTTTTTTTTTCAGGTCCAAATTTTGACCTTCCATATCTCGGCTCTGGAAGGGTCTAGAGCCTCCATTTTTGCGCGCTGGTCGAAGTCTCGTGGCCCTCTGTCAGAGTCCAGAGTTTCAAGAAGATCGGAGGGGGTCAAAATTTCGGCCAAAAAAAAAAATGACAGTGTTACCCCTTATGTTTTTTTTTCAGGTCCAAATTTTGACCTTCCATATCTCGGCTCTGGAAGGGTCTAGAGCCTCCATTTTTGCGCGCTGGTCGAAGTCTCGTGGCCCTCTGTCAGAATCCAGAGTTTCAAGAAGATCGGAGGGGGTCAAAATTTCGGCCAAAAAAAAAAATGACAGTGTTACCCCTTATGTTTTTTTTTCAGGTCCAAATTTTGACCTTCCATATCTCGGCTCTGGAAGGGTCTAGAGCCTCCATTTTTGCGCGCTGGTCGAAGTCTCGTGGCCCTCTGTCAGAATCCAGAGTTTTAAGAAAATCGGAGGGGGTCAAAATTTCGGCCAAAAAAAAAAATGACAGTGTTACCCCTTATGTTTTTTTTTCAGATCCAAATTTTGACCTTCCATATCTCGGCTCTGGAAGGGTCTAGAGCCTCCATTTTTGCGCGCTGGTCGAAGTCTCGTGGCCCTCTGTCAGAATCCAGAGTTTCAACAAGATCGGAGGGGGTCAAAATTTCGGCCAAAAAAAAAAAATGACAGTGTTACCCCTTATGTTTTTTTTTCAGGTCCAAATTTTGACCTTCCATATCTCGGCTCTGGAAGGGTCTAGAGCCTCCATTTTTGCGCGCTGGTCGAAGTCTCGTGGCCCTCTGTCAGAATCCAGAGTTTTAAGAAAATCGGAGGGGGTCAAAATTTCGGCCAAAAAAAAAAAATGACAGTGTTACCCCTTATGTTTTTTTTTTCAGGTCCAAATTTTGACCTTCCATATCTCGGCTCTGGAAGGGTCTAGAGCCTCCATTTTTGCGCGCTGGTCGAAGTCTCGTGGCCCTCTGTCAGAGTCCAGAGTTTCAAGAAGATTGGAGGGGGTCAAAATTTCGGCCAAAAAAAAAATGACAGTGTTACCCCTTATGTTTTTTTTTTCAGGTCCAAATTTTGACCTTCCATATCTCGGCTCTGGAAGGGTCTAGAGCCTCCATTTTTGCGCGCTGGTCGAAGTCTCGTGGCCCTCTGTCAGAATCCAGAGTTTCAAGAAGATCGGAGGGGGTCAAAATTTCGGCCAAAAAAAAAAATGACAGTGTTACCCCTTATGTTTTTTTTTCAGGTCCAAATTTTGACCTTCCATATCTCGGCTCTGGAAGGGTCTAGAGTCTCCATTTTTGCGCGCTGGTCGAAGTCTCGTGGCCCTCTGTCAGAATCCAGAGTTTCAAGAAAATCGGAGGGGGTCAAAATTTCGGCCAAAAAAAAAAAAATGACAGTGTTACCCCTTATGTTTTTTTTTCAGGTCCAAATTTTGACCTTCCATATCTCGGCTCTGGAAGGGTCTAGAGCCTCCATTTTTGCGCGCTGGTCGAAGTCTCGTGGCCCTCTGTCAGAATCCAGAGTTTTAAGAAAATCGGAGGGGGTCAAAATTTCGGCCCAAAAAAAAAATGACAGTGTTACCCCTTATGTTTTTTTTTCAGATCCAAATTTTGACCTTCCATATCTCGGCTCTGGAAGGGTCTAGAGCCTCCATTTTTGCGCGCTGGTCGAAGTCTCGTGGCCCTCTGTCAGAATCCAGAGTTTTAAGAAAATCGGAGGGGGTCAAAATTTCGGCAAAAAAAAAAATGACAGTGCTACCCCTTATGTTTTTTTTTTCAGATCCAAATTTTGACCTTCCATATCTCGGCTCTGGAAGGGTCTAGAGCCTCCATTTTTGCGCGCTGGTCGAAGTCTCGTGGCCCTCTGTCAGAATCCAGAGTTTCAAAAAGATCGGAGGGGTTCAAAATTTCGGCCAAAAAAAAAAATGACAGTGTTACCCCTTATGTTTTTTTTTCAGGTCCAAATTTTGACCTTCCATATCTCGGCTCTGGAAGGGTCTAGAGCCTCCATTTTTGCGCGCTGGTCGAAGTCTCGTGGCCCTCTGTCAGAATCCAGAGTTTTAAGAAAATCGGAGGGGGTCAAAATTTCGGCCAAAAAAAAAAAATGACAGTGTTACCCCTTATGTTTTTTTTTCAGGTCCAAATTTTGACCTTCCATATCTCGGCTCTGGAAGGGTCTAGAGCCTCCATTTTTGCGCGCTGGTCGAAGTCTCGTGGCCCTCTGTCAGAATCCAGAGTTTTAAGAAAATCGGATGGGGTCAAAATTTCGGCCAAAAAAAAAAATGACAGTGTTACCCCTTATGTTTTTTTTTCAGGTCCAAATTTTGACCTTCCATATCTCGGCTCTGGAAGGGTCTAGAGCCTCCATTTTTGCGCGCTGGTCGAAGTCTCGTGGCCCTCTGTCAGAATCCAGAGTTTCAAGAAGATCGGAGGGGGTCAAAATTTCGGCCAAAAAAAAAAAATGACAGTGTTACCCCTTATGTTTTTTTTTCAGGTCCAAATTTTGACCTTCCATATCTCGGCTCTGGAAGGGTCTAGAGCCTCCATTTTTGCGCGCTGGTCGAAGTCTCGTGGCCCTCTGTCAGAATCCAGAGTTTTAAGAAAATCGGAGGGGGTCAAAATTTCGGCCAAAAAAAAAAAATGACAGTGTTACCCCTTATGTTTTTTTTTCAGGTCCAAATTTTGACCTTCCATATCTCGGCTCTGGAAGGGTCTAGAGCCTCCATTTTTGCGCGCTGGTCGAAGTCTCGTGGCCCTCTGTCAGAATCCAGAGTTTCAAGAAGATCGGAGGGGGTCAAAATTTCGGCCAAAAAAAAAATGACAGTGTTACCCCTTATGTTTTTTTTTCAGGTCCAAATTTTGACCTTCCATATCTCGGCTCTGGAAGGGTCTAGAGCCTCCATTTTTGCGCGCTGGTCGAAGTCTCGTGGCCCTCTGTCAGAATCCAGAGTTTTAAGAAAATCGGAGGGGGTCAAAATTTCGGCCAAAAAAAAAAAATGACAGTGTTACCCCTTATGTTTTTTTTTCAGATCCAAATTTTTACCTTCTATATCTCGGCTCTGGAAGGGTCTAGAGCCTCCATTTTTGCGCGCTGGTCGAAGTCTCGTGGCCCTCTGTCAGAATCCAGAGTTTTAAGAAAATCGGAGGGGGTCAAAATTTCGGCCAAAAAAAAAAATGACAGTGTTACCCCTTATGTTTTTTTTTTCAGGTCCAAATTTTGACCTTCCATATCTCGGCTCTGGAAGGGTCTAGAGCCTCCATTTTTGCGCGCTGGTCGAAGTCTCGTGGCCCTCTGTCAGAGTCCAGAGTTTCAAGAAGATCGGAGGGGGTCAAAATTTCGGCCAAAAAAAAAAATGACAGTGTTACCCCTTATGTTTTTTTTTCAGGTCCAAATTTTGACCTTCCATATCTCGGCTCTGGAAGGGTCTAGAGCCTCCATTTTTGCGCGCTGGTCGAAGTCTCGTGGCCCTCTGTCAGAATCCAGAGTTTCAAGAAGATCGGAGGGGGTCAAAATTTCGGCCAAAAAAAAAAATGACAGTGTTACCCCTTATGTTTTTTTTTTCAGGTCCAAATTTTGACCTTCCATATCTCGGCTCTGGAAGGGTCTAGAGCCTCCATTTTTGCGCGCTGGTCGAAGTCTCGTGGCCCTCTGTCAGAATCCAGAGTTTTAAGAAAATCGGAGGGGGTCAAAATTTCGGCCAAAAAAAAAAAATGACAGTGTTACCCCTTATGTTTTTTTTTTCAGATCCAAATTTTGACCTTCCATATCTCGGCTCTGGAAGGGTCTAGAGCCTCCATTTTTGCGCGCTGGTCGAAGTCTCGTGGCCCTCTGTCAGAATCCAGAGTTTCAAGAAGATCGGAGGGGGTCAAAATTTCGGCCAAAAAAAAAAATGACAGTGTTACCCCTTATGTTTTTTTTTCAGGTCCAAATTTTGACCTTCCATATCTCGGCTCTGGAAGGGTCTAGAGCCTCCATTTTTGCGCGCTGGTCGAAGTCTCGTGGCCCTCTGTCAGAATCCAGAGTTTTAAGAAAATCGGAGGGGGTCAAAATTTCGGCCAAAAAAAAAAAAATGACAGTGTTACCCCTTATGTTTTTTTTTTCAGATCCAAATTTTGACCTTCCATATCTCGGCTCTGGAAGGGTCTAGAGCCTCCATTTTTGCGCGCAGGTCGAAGTCTCGTGGCCCTCTGTCAGAATCCAGAGTTTCAACAAGATCGGAGGGGGTCAAAATTTCGGCCAAAAAAAAAAAAAGACAGTGTTACTCCTTATGTTTTTTTTTCAGGTCCAAATTTTGACCTTCCATATCTCGGCTCTGGAAGGGTCTAGAGCCTCCATTTTTGCGCGCTGGTCGAAGTCTCGTGGCCCTCTGTCAGAATCCAGAGTTTCAAGAAGATCGGAGGGGGTCAAAATTTCGGCCAAAAAAAAAAATTACAGTGTTACCCCTTATGTTTTTTTTTCAGGTCCAAATTTTGACCTTCCATATCTCGGCTCTGGAAGGGTCTAGAGCCTCCATTTTTGCGCGCTGGTCGAAGTCTCGTGGCCCTCTGTCAGAGTCCAGAGTTTCAAGAAGATCGGAGGGGGTCAAAATTTCGGCCAAAAAAAAAAAATGACAGTGTTACCCCATATGTTTTTTTTTCAGGTCCAAATTTTGACCTTCCATATCTCGGCTCTGGAAGGGTCTAGAGCCTCCATTTTTGCGCGCTGGTCGAAGTCTCGTGGCCCTCTGTCAGAATCCAGAGTTTTAAGAAAATCGGAGGGGGTCAAAATTTCGGCCAAAAAAAAAAAATGACAGTGTTACCCCTTATGTTTTTTTTTCAGGTCCAAATTTTGACCTTCCATATCTCGGCTCTGGAAGGGTCTAGAGCCTCCATTTTTGCGCGCTGGTCGAAGTCTCGTGGCCCTCTGTCAGAATCCAGAGTTTTAAGAAAATCGGAGGGGGTCAAAATTTCGGCCAAAAAAAAAAAATGACAGTGTTACCCCTTATGTTTTTTTTTCAGATCCAAATTTTGACCTTCCATATCTCGGCTCTGGAAGGGTCTAGAGCCTCCATTTTTGCGCGCTGGTCGAAGTCTCGTGGCCCTCTGTCAGAATCCAGAGTTTCAAAAAGATCGGAGGGGGTCAAAATTTCGGCCAAAAAAAAAAAATGACAGTGTTACCCCTTATGTTTTTTTTTTCAGGTCCAAATTTTGACCTTCCATATCTCGGCTCTGGAAAGGTCTAGAGCCTCCATTTTTGCGCGCTGGTCGAAGTCTCGTGGCCCTCTGTCAGAATCCAGAGTTTTAAGAAAATCGGAGGGGGTCAAAATTTCGGCAAAAAAAAAAAAAATGACAGTGTTACCCCTTATGTTTTTTTTTCAGATCCAAATTTTGACCTTCCATATCTCGGCTCTGGAAGGGTCTAGAGCCTCCATTTTTGCGCGCTGGTCGAAGTCTCGTGGCCCTCTGTCAGAATCCAGAGTTTCAAAAAGATCGGAGGGGGTCAAAATTTCGGCCAAAAAAAAATGACAGTGTTACCCCTTATGTTTTTTTTTCAGGTCCAAATTTTGACCTTCCATATCTCGGCTCTGGAAGGGTCTAGAGCCTCCATTTTTGCGCGCTGGTCGAAGTCTCGTGGCCCTCTGTCAGAATCCAGAGTTTTAAGAAAATCGGAGGGGGTCAAAATTTCGGCCAAAAAAAAAAAAATGACAGTGTTACCCCTTATGTTTTTTTTTTCAGGTCCAAATTTTGACCTTCCATATCTCGGCTCTGGAAGGGTCTAGAGCCTCCATTTTTGCGCGCTGGTCGAAGTCTCGTGGCCCTCTGTCAGAATCCAGAGTTTTAAGAAAATCGGAGGGGGTCAAAATTTCGGCCAAAAAAAAAAAAATGACAGTGTTACCCCTTATGTTTTTTTTTCAGATCCAAATTTTGACCTTCCATATCTCGGCTCTGGAAGGGTCTAGAGCCTCCATTTTTGCGCGCTGGTCGAAGTCTCGTGGCCCTCTGTCAGAATCCAGAGTTTCAAGAAGATCGGAGGGGGTCAAAATTTCGGCCAAAAAAAAAAAATGACAGTGTTACCCCTTATGTTTTTTTTCAGGTCCAAATTTTGACCTTCCATATCTCGGCTCTGGAAGGGTCTAGAGCCTCCATTTTTGCGCGCTGGTCGAAGTCTCGTGGCCCTCTGTCAGAATCCAGAGTTTCAAGAAGATCGGAGGGGGTCAAAATTTCGGCCAAAAAAAAAAAATGACAGTGTTACCCCTTATGTTTTTTTTTTCAGGTCCAAATTTTGACCTTCCATATCTCGGCTCTGGAAGGGTCTAGAGCCTCCATTTTTGCGCGCTGGTCGAAGTCTCGTGGCCCTCTGTCAGAGTCCAGAGTTTCAAGAAGATCGGAGGGGGTCAAAATTTCGGCCAAAAAAAAAATGACAGTGTTACCCCTTATGTTTTTTTTTCAGGTCCAAATTTTGACCTTCCATATCTCGGCTCTGGAAGGGTCTAGAGCCTCCATTTTTGCGCGCTGGTCGAAGTCTCGTGGCCCTCTGTCAGAATCCAGAGTTTCAAGAAGATCGGAGGGGGTCAAAATTTCGGCCAAAAAAAAAAAATGACAGTGTTACCCCTTATGTTTTTTTTTCAGGTCCAAATTTTGACCTTCCATATCTCGGCTCTGGAAGGGTCTAGAGCCTCCATTTTTGCGCGCTGGTCGAAGTCTCGTGGCCCTCTGTCAGAATCCAGAGTTTTAAGAAAATCGGAGGGGGTAAAAATTTCGGCCAAAAAAAAAAAATGACAGTGTTACCCCTTATGTTTTTTTTTCAGGTCCAAATTTTGACCTTCCATATCTCGGCTCTGGAAGGGTCTAGAGCCTCCATTTTTGCGCGCTGGTCGAAGTCTCGTGGCCCTCTGTCAGAATCCAGAGTTTTAAGAAAATCGGAGGGGGTCAAAATTTCGGCCAAAAAAAAAAAAATGACAGTGTTACCCCTTATGTTTTTTTTTTCAGATCCAAATTTTGACCTTCCATATCTCGGCTCTGGAAGGGTCTAGAGCCTCCATTTTTGCGCGCTGGTCGAAGTCTCGTGGCCCTCTGTCAGAATCCAGAGTTTCAAAAAGATCGGAGGGGGTCAAAATTTCGGCCAAAAAAAAAAAAATGACAGTGTTACCCCTTATGTTTTTTTTTTCAGGTCCAAATTTTGACCTTCCATATCTCGGCTCTGGAAGGGTCTAGAGCCTCCATTTTTGCGCGCTGGTCGAAGTCTCGTGGCCCTCTGTCAGAATCCAGAGTTTTAAGAAAATCGGAGGGGGTCAAAGTTTCGGCCAAAAAAAAAAATGACAGTGTTACCCCTTATGTTTTTTTTTTCAGATCCAAATTTTGACCTTCCATATCTCGGCTCTGGAAGGGTCTAGAGCCTCCATTTTTGCGCGCTGGTCGAAGTCTCGTGGCCCTCTGTCAGAATCCAGAGTTTCAAGAAGATCGGAGGGGGTCAAAATTTCGGCCAAAAAAAAAAAATGACAGTGTTACCCCTTATGTTTTTTTTTCAGATCCAAACTTTGACCTTCCATATCTCGGCTCTGGAAGGGTCTAGAGCCTCCATTTTTGCATGCTGGTCGAAGTCTCGTGGCCCTCTGTCAGAATCCAGAGTTTCAAGAAGATCGGAGGGGGTCAAAATTTCGGCCAAAAAAAAAAATGACAGTGTTACCCCTTATGTTTTTTTTTCAGGTCCAAATTTTGACCTTCCATATCTCGGCTCTGGAAGGGTCTAGAGCCTCCATTTTTGCGCGCTGGTCGAAGTCTCGTGGCCCTCTGTCAGAATCCAGAGTTTCAAGAAGATCGGAGGGGGTCAAAATTTCGGCCAAAAAAAAAAAATGACAGTGTTACCCCTTATGTTTTTTTTTTCAGGTCCAAATTTTGACCTTCCATATCTCGGCTCTGGAAGGGTCTAGAGCCTCCATTTTTGCGCGCTGGTCGAAGTCTCGTGGCCCTCTGTCAGAATCCAGAGTTTTAAGAAAATCGGAGGGGGTCAAAATTTCGGCCAAAAAAAAAAATGACAGTGTTACCCCTTATGTTTTTTTTTCAGGTCCAAATTTTGACCTTCCATATCTCGGCTCTGGAAGGGTCTAGAGCCTCCATTTTTTGCGCGCTGGTCGAAGTCTCGTGGCCCTCTGTCAGAGTCCAGAGTTTCAAGAAGATCGGAGGGGGTCAAAATTTCGGCCAAAAAATAAAATGACAGTGTTACCCCTTATGTTTTTTTTTCAGGTCCAAATTTTGACCTTCCATATCTCGGCTCTGGAAGGGTCTAGAGCCTCCATTTTTGCGCGCTGGTCGAAGTCTCGTGGCCCTCTGTCAGAATCCAGAGTTTCAAGAAGATCGGAGGGGGTCAAAATTTCGGCCAAAAAAAAAAATGACAGTGTTACCCCTTATGTTTTTTTTTCAGGTCCAAATTTTGACCTTCCATATCTCGGCTCTGGAAGGGTCTAGAGCCTCCATTTTTGCGCGCTGGTCGAAGTCTCGTGGCCCTCTGTCAGAATCCAGAGTTTTAAGAAAATCGGAGGGGGTCAAAATTTCGGCCAAAAAAAAAAATGACAGTGTTACCCCTTATGTTTTTTTTTCAGATCCAAATTTTGACCTTCCATATCTCGGCTCTGGAAGGGTCTAGAGCCTCCATTTTTGCGCGCTGGTCGAAGTCTCGTGGCCCTCTGTCAGAATCCAGAGTTTCAAAAAGATCGGAGGGGGTCAAAATTTCGGCCAAAAAAAAATGACAGTGTTACCCCTTATGTTTTTTTTTCAGGTCCAAATTTTGACCTTCCATATCTCGGCTCTGGAAGGGTCTAGAGCCTCCATTTTTGCGCGCTGGTCGAAGTCTCGTGGCCCTCTGTCAGAATCCAGAGTTTTAAGAAAATCGGAGGGGGTCAAAATTTCGGCCAAAAAAAAAAATGACAGTGTTACCCCTTATGTTTTTTTTTTCAGGTCCAAATTTTGACCTTCCATATCTCGGCTCTGGAAGGGTCTAGAGCCTCCATTTTTGCGCGCTGGTCGAAGTCTCGTGGCCCTCTGTCAGAATCCAGAGTTTTAAGAAAATCGGAGGGGGTCAAAATTTCGGCCAAAAAAAAAAAATGACAGTGTTACCCCTTATGTTTTTTTTTTCAGATCCAAATTTTGACCTTCCATATCTCGGCTCTGGAAGGGTCTAGAGCCTCCATTTTTGCGCGCTGGTCGAAGTCTCGTGGCCCTCTGTCAGAATCCAGAGTTTCAACAAGATCGGAGGGGGTCAAAATTTCGGCCAAAAAAAAAAAATGACAGTGTTACCCCTTATGTTTTTTTTTTCAGGTCCAAATTTTGACCTTCCATATCTCGGCTCTGGAAGGGTCTAGAGCCTCCATTTTTGCGCGCTGGTCGAAGTCTCGTGGCCCTCTGTCAGAATCCAGAGTTTCAAGAAGATCGGAGGGGGTCAAAATTTCGGCCAAAAAAAAAAAATGACAGTGTTACCCCTTATGTTTTTTTTTTCAGGTCCAAATTTTGACCTTCCATATCTCGGCTCTGGAAGGGTCTAGAGCCTCCATTTTTGCGCGCTGGTCGAAGTCTCGTGGCCCTCTGTCAGAATCCAGAGTTTCAAGAAGATCGGAGGGGGTCAAAATTTCGGCCAAAAAAAAAAAATGACAGTGTTACCCCTTATGTTTTTTTTTCAGGTCCAAATTTTGACCTTCCATATCTCGGCTCTGGAAGGGTCTAGAGCCTCCATTTTTGCGCGCTGGTCGAAGTCTCGTGGCCCTCTGTCAGAATCCAGAGTTTTAAGAAAATCGGAGGGGGTCAAAATTTCGGCCAAAAAAAAAAATGACAGTGTTACCCCTTATGTTTTTTTTTTCAGGTCCAAATTTTGACCTTCCATATCTCGGCTCTGGAAGGGTCTAGAGCCTCCATTTTTGCGCGCTGGTCGAAGTCTCGTGGCCCTCTGTCAGAATCCAGAGTTTTAAGAAAATCGGAGGGGGTCAAAATTTCGGCCAAAAAAAAAAAAATGACAGTGTTACCCCTTATGTTTTTTTTTCAGATCCAAATTTTGACCTTCCATATCTCGGCTCTGGAAGGGTCTAGAGCCTCCATTTTTGCGCGCTGGTCGAAGTCTCGTGGCCCTCTGTCAGAATCCAGAGTTTCAACAAGATCGGAGGGGGTCAAAATTTCGGCCAAAAAAAAAAAATGACAGTGTTACCCCTTATGTTTTTTTTTTCAGGTCCAAATTTTGACCTTCCATATCTCGGCTCTGGAAGGGTCTAGAGCCTCCATTTTTGCGCGCTGGTCGAAGTCTCGTGGCCCTCTGTCAGAATCCAGAGTTTCAAGAAGATCGGAGGGGGTCAAAATTTCGGCCAAAAAAAAAAATGACAGTGTTACCCCTTATGTTTTTTTTTCAGGTCCAAATTTTGACCTTCCATATCTCGGCTCTGGAAGGGTCTAGAGCCTCCATTTTTGCGCGCTGGTCGAAGTCTCGTGGCCCTCTGTCAGAATCCAGAGTTTCAAGAAGATCGGAGGGGGTCAAAATTTCGGCCAAAAAAAAAAAAATGACAGTGTTACCCCTTATGTTTTTTTTTCAGGTCCAAATTTTGACCTTCCATATCTCGGCTCTGGAAGGGTCTAGAGCCTCCATTTTTGCGCGCTGGTCGAAGTCTCGTGGCCCTCTGTCAGAATCCAGAGTTTTAAGAAAATCGGAGGGGGTCAAAATTTCGGCCAAAAAAAAAAAATGACAGTGTTACCCCTTATGTTTTTTTTTTCAGGTCCAAATTTTGACCTTCCATATCTCGGCTCTGGAAGGGTCTAGAGCCTCCATTTTTGCGCGCTGGTCGAAGTCTCGTGGCCCTCTGTCAGAATCCAGAGTTTCAAGAAGATCGGAGGGGGTCAAAATTTCGGCCAAAAAAAAAAAATGACAGTGTTACCCCTTATGTTTTTTTTTTCAGGTCCAAATTTTGACCTTCCATATCTCGGCTCTGGAAGGGTCTAGAGCCTCCATTTTTGCGCGCTGGTCGAAGTCTCGTGGCCCTCTGTCAGAATCCAGAGTTTTAAGAAAATCGGAGGGGGTCAAAATTTCGGCCAAAAAAAAAAAATGACAGTGTTACCCCTTATGTTTTTTTTTCAGGTCCAAATTTTGACCTTCCATATCTCGGCTCTGGAAGGGTCTAGAGCCTCCATTTTTGCGCGCTGGTCGAAGTCTCGTGGCCCTCTGTCAGAATCCAGAGTTTTAAGAAAATCGGAGGGGGTCAAAATTTCGGCCCAAAAAAAAAAATGACAGTGTTACCCCTTATGTTTTTTTTTCAGATCCAAATTTTGACCTTCCATATCTCGGCTCTGGAAGGGTCTAGAGCCTCCATTTTTGCGCGCTGGTCGAAGTCTCGTGGCCCTCTGTCAGAATCCAGAGTTTTAAGAAAATCGGAGGGGGTCAAAATTTCGGCAAAAAAAAAAAAAATGACAGTGTTACCCCTTATGTTTTTTTTTTCAGATCCAAATTTTGACCTTCCATATCTCGGCTCTGGAAGGGTCTAGAGCCTCCATTTTTGTGCGCTGGTCGAAGTCTCGTGGCCCTCTGTCAGAATCCAGAGTTTCAAAAAGATCGGAGGGGGTCAAAATTTCGGCCAAAAAAAAAAAATGACAGTGTTACCCCTTATGTTTTTTTTTTTCAGGTCCAAATTTTGACCTTCCATATCTCGGCTCTGGAAGGGTCTAGAGCCTCCATTTTTGCGCGCTGGTCGAAGTCTCGTGGCCCTCTGTCAGAATCCAGAGTTTTAAGAAAATCGGAGGGGGTCAAAATTTCGGCCAAAAAAAAAAAATGACAGTGTTACCCCTTATGTTTTTTTTTTCAGGTCCAAATTTTGACCTTCCATATCTCGGCTCTGGAAGGGTCTAGAGCCTCCATTTTTGCGCGCTGGTCGAAGTCTCGTGGCCCTCTGTCAGAATCCAGAGTTTCAAGAAGATCGGAGGGGGTCAAAATTTCGGCCAAAAAAAAAATGACAGTGTTACCCCTTATGTTTTTTTTTCAGGTCCAAATTTTGACCTTCCATATCTCGGCTCTGGAAGGGTCTAGAGCCTCCATTTTTGCACGCTGGTCGAAGTCTCGTGGCCCTCTGTCAGAATCCAGAGTTTTAAGAAAATCGGAGGGGGTCAAAATTTCGGCAAAAAAAAAAAAATGACAGTGTTACCCCTTATGTTTTTTTTTCAGATCCAAATTTTGACCTTCCATATCTCGGCTCTGGAAGGGTCTAGAGCCTCCATTTTTGCGCGCTGGTCGAAGTCTCGTGGCCCTCTGTCAGAATCCAGAGTTTTAAGAAAATCGGAGGGGGTCAAAATTTCGGCCAAAAAAAAAATGACAGTGTTACCCCTTATGTTTTTTTTTCAGGTCCAAATTTTGACCTTCCATATCTCGGCTCTGGAAGGGTCTAGAGCCTCCATTTTTGCGCGCTGGTCGAAGTCTCGTGGCCCTCTGTCAGAATCCAGAGTTTTAAGAAAATCGGAGGGGGTCAAAATTTCGGCCAAAAAAAAAAAATGACAGTGTTACCCCTTATGTTTTTTTTTTCAGGTCCAAATTTTGACCTTCCATATCTCGGCTCTGGAAGGGTCTAGAGCCTCCATTTTTGCGCGCTGGTCGAAGTCTCGTGGCCCTCTGTCAGAATCCAGAGTTTCAAGAAGATCGGAGGGGGTCAAAATTTCGGCCAAAAAAAAAAAATGACAGTGTTACCCCTTATGTTTTTTTTTCAGGTCCAAATTTTGACCTTCCATATCTCGGCTCTGGAAGGGTCTAGAGCCTCCATTTTTGCGCGCTGGTCGAAGTCTCGTGGCCCTCTGTCAGAATCCAGAGTTTTAAGAAAATCGGAGGGGGTCAAAATTTCGGCCAAAAAAAAAATGACAGTGTTACCCCTTATGTTTTTTTTTTCAGGTCCAAATTTTGACCTTCCATATCTCGGCTCTGGAAGGGTCTAGAGCCTCCATTTTTGCGCGCTGGTCGAAGTCTCGTGGCCCTCTGTCAGAGTCCAGAGTTTCAAGAAGATCGGAGGGGGTCAAAATTTCAGCCAAAAAAAAAAATGACAGTGTTACCCCTTATGTTTTTTTTTCAGGTCCAAATTTTGACCTTCCATATCTCGGCTCTGGAAGGGTCTAGAGCCTCCATTTTTGCGCGCTGGTCGAAGTCTCGTGGCCCTCTGTCAGAATCCAGAGTTTCAAGAAGATCGGAGGGGGTCAAAATTTCGGCCAAAAAAAAAAATGACAGTGTTACCCCTTATGTTTTTTTTTCAGGTCCAAATTTTGACCTTCCATATCTCGGCTCTGGAAGGGTCTAGAGCCTCCATTTTTGCGCGCTGGTCGAAGTCTCGTGGCCCTCTGTCAGAATCCAGAGTTTTAAGAAAATCGGAGGGGGTCAAAATTTCGGCCAAAAAAAAAAAATGACAGTGTTACCCCTTATGTTTTTTTTTCAGATCCAAATTTTGACCTTCCATATCTCGGCTCTGGAAGGGTCTAGAGCCTCCATTTTTGCGCGCTGGTCGAAGTCTCGTGGCCCTCTGTCAGAATCCAGAGTTTCAAAAAGATCGGAGGGGGTCAAAATTTCGGCCAAAAAAAAAATGACAGTGTTACCCCTTATGTTTTTTTTTCAGGTCCAAATTTTGACCTTCCATATCTCGGCTCTGGAAGGGTCTAGAGCCTCCATTTTTGCGCGCTGGTCGAAGTCTCGTGGCCCTCTGTCAGAATCCAGAGTTTTAAGAAAATCGGAGGGTGTCAAAATTTCGGCCAAAAAAAAAAAATGACAGTGTTACCCCTTATGTTTTTTTTTTCAGGTCCAAATTTTGACCTTCCATATCTCGGCTCTGGAAGGGTCTAGAGCCTCCATTTTTGCGCGCTGGTCGAAGTCTCGTGGCCCTCTGTCAGAATCCAGAGTTTTAAGAAAATCGGAGGGGGTCAAAATTTCGGCCAAAAAAAAAAAAATGACAGTGTTACCCCTTATGTTTTTTTTTCAGATCCAAATTTTGACCTTCCATATCTCGGCTCTGGAAGGGTCTAGAGCCTCCATTTTTGCGCGCTGGTCGAAGTCTCGTGGCCCTCTGTCAGAATCCAGAGTTTCAACAAGATCGGAGGGGGTCAAAATTTCGGCCAAAAAAAAAAAATGACAGTGTTACCCCTTATGTTTTTTTTTCAGGTCCAAATTTTGACCTTCCATATCTCGGCTCTGAAAGGGTCTAGAGCCTCCATTTTTGCGCGCTGGTCGAAGTCTCGTGGCCCTCTGTCAGAATCCAGAGTTTCAAGAAGATCGGAGGGGGTCAAAATTTCGGCCAAAAAAAAAAAATGACAGTGTTACCCCTTATGTTTTTTTTTCAGGTCCAAATTTTGACCTTCCATATCTCGGCTCTGGAAGGGTCTAGAGCCTCCATTTTTGCGCGCTGGTCGAAGTCTCGTGGCCCTCTGTCAGAATCCAGAGTTTTAAGAAAATCGGAGGGGGTCAAAATTTCGGCCAAAAAAAAAAAATGACAGTGTTACCCCTTATGTTTTTTTTTTCAGGTCCAAATTTTGACCTTCCATATCTCGGCTCTGGAAGGGTCTAGAGCCTCCATTTTTGCGCGCTGGTCGAAGTCTCGTGGCCCTCTGTCAGAGTCCAGAGTTTCAAGAAGATCGGAGGGGGTCAAAATTTCGGCCAAAAAAAAAAATGACAGTGTTACCCCTTATGTTTTTTTTTCAGGTCCAAATTTTGACCTTCCATATCTCGGCTCTGGAAGGGTCTAGAGCCTCCATTTTTGCGCGCTGGTCGAAGTCTCGTGGCCCTCTGTCAGAATCCAGAGTTTTAAGAAAATCGGAGGGGGTCAAAATTTCGGCCAAAAAAAAAAAATGACAGTGTTACCCCTTATGTTTTTTTTTCTGGTCCATTTTTGACCTTCCATATCTCGGCTCTGGAAGGGTCTAGAGCCTCCATTTTTGCGCGCTGGTCGAAGTCTCGTGGCCCTCTGTCAGAATCCAGAGTTTTAAGAAAATCGGAGGGGGTCAAAATTTCGGCAAAAAAAAAAAAAATGACAGTGCTACCCCTTATGTTTTTTTTTCAGATCCAAATTTTGACCTTCCATATCTCGGCTCTGGAAGGGTCTAGAGCCTCCATTTTTGCGCGCTGGTCGAAGTCTCGTGGCCCTCTGTCAGAATCCAGAGTTTCAAAAAGATCAGAGGGGTTCAAAATTTCGGCCAAAAAAAAAAATGACAGTGTTACCCCTTATGTTTTTTTTTCAGGTCCAAATTTTGACCTTCCATATCTCGGCTCTGGAAGGGTCTAGAGCCTCCATTTTTGCGCGCTGGTCGAAGTCTCGTGGCCCTCTGTCAGAATCCAGAGTTTTAAGAAAATCGGAGGGGGTCAAAATTTCGGCCAAAAAAAAAAAATGACAGTGTTACCCCTTATGTTTTTTTTTTCAGGTCCAAATTTTGACCTTCCATATCTCGGCTCTGGAAGGGTCTAGAGCCTCCATTTTTGCGCGCTGGTCGAAGTCTCGTGGCCCTCTGTCAGAATCCAGAGTTTTAAGAAAATCGGAGGGGGTCAAAATTTCGGCCAAAAAAAAAAATGACAGTGTTACCCCTTATGTTTTTTTTTCAGGTCCAAATTTTGACCTTCCATATCTCGGCTCTGGAAGGGTCTAGAGCCTCCATTTTTGCGCGCTGGTCGAAGTCTCGTGGCCCTCTGTCAGAGTCCAGAGTTTCAAGAAGATCGGAGGGGGTCAAAATTTCGGCCAAAAAAAAAAATGACAGTGTTACCCCTTATGTTTTTTTTTTCAGGTCCAAATTTTGACCTTCCATATCTCGGCTCTGGAAGGGTCTAGAGCCTCCATTTTTGCGCGCTGGTCGAAGTCTCGTGGCCCTCTGTCAGAATCCAGAGTTTCAAGAAGATCGGAGGGGGTCAAAATTTCGGCCAAAAAAAAAAATGACAGTGTTACCCCTTATGTTTTTTTTTCAGGTCCAAATTTTGACCTTCCATATCTCGGCTCTGGAAGGGTCTAGAGCCTCCATTTTTGCGCGCTGGTCGAAGTCTCGTGGCCCTCTGTCAGAGTCCAGAGTTTCAAGAAGATCGGAGGGGGTCAAAATTTCGGCCAAAAAAAAAAATGACAGTGTTACCCCTTATGTTTTTTTTTCAGGTCCAAATTTTGACCTTCCATATCTCGGCTCTGGAAGGGTCTAGAGCCTCCATTTTTGCGCGCTGGTCGAAGTCTCGTGGCCCTCTGTCAGAATCCAGAGTTTCAAGAAGATCGGAGGGGGTCAAAATTTCGGCCAAAAAAAAAAATGACAGTGTTACCCCTTATGTTTTTTTTTCAGGTCCAAATTTTGACCTTCCATATCTCGGCTCTGGAAGGGTCTAGAGCCTCCATTTTTGCGCGCTGGTCGAAGTCTCGTGGCCCTCTGTCAGAATCCAGAGTTTTAAGAAAATCGGAGGGGGTCAAAATTTCGGCCAAAAAAAAAAAATGACAGTGTTACCCCTTATGTTTTTTTTTCAGATCCAAATTTTGACCTTCCATATCTCGGCTCTGGAAGGGTCTAGAGCCTCCATTTTTGCGCGCTGGTCGAAGTCTCGTGGCCCTCTGTCAGAATCCAGAGTTTCAAAAAGATCGGAGGGGGTCAAAATTTCGGCCAAAAAAAAAATGACAGTGTTACCCCTTATGTTTTTTTTTCAGGTCCAAATTTTGACCTTCCATATCTCGGCTCTGGAAGGGTCTAGAGCCTCCATTTTTGCGCGCTGGTCGAAGTCTCGTGGCCCTCTGTCAGAATCCAGAGTTTTAAGAAAATCGGAGGGGGTCAAAATTTCAGCCAAAAAAAAAAAATGACAGTGTTACCCCTTATGTTTTTTTTTTTCAGGTCCAAATTTTGACCTTCCATATCTCGGCTCTGGAAGGGTCTAGAGCCTCCATTTTTGCGCGCTGGTCGAAGTCTCGTGGCCCTCTGTCAGAATCCAGAGTTTTAAGAAAATCGGAGGGGGTCAAAATTTCGGCCAAAAAAAAAAAATGACAGTGTTACCCCTTATGTTTTTTTTTCAGATCCAAATTTTGACCTTCCATATCTCGGCTCTGGAAGGGTCTAGAGCCTCCATTTTTGCGCGCTGGTCGAAGTCTCGTGGCCCTCTGTCAGAATCCAGAGTTTCAACAAGATCGGAGGGGGTCAAAATTTCGGCCAAAAAAAAAAAATGACAGTGTTACCCCTTATGTTTTTTTTTTCAGGTCCAAATTTTGACCTTCCATATCTCGGCTCTGAAAGGGTCTAGAGCCTCCATTTTTGCGCGCTGGTCGAAGTCTCGTGGCCCTCTGTCAGAATCCAGAGTTTCAAGAAGATCGGAGGGGGTCAAAATTTCGGCCAAAAAAAAAAAATGACAGTGTTACCCCTTATGTTTTTTTTTCAGGTCCAAATTTTGACCTTCCATATCTCGGCTCTGGAAGGGTCTAGAGCCTCCATTTTTGCGCGCTGGTCGAAGTCTCGTGGCCCTCTGTCAGAATCCAGAGTTTTAAGAAAATCGGAGGGGGTCAAAATTTCGGCCAAAAAAAAAAAATGACAGTGTTACCCCTTATGTTTTTTTTTTCAGGTCCAAATTTTGACCTTCCATATCTCGGCTCTGGAAGGGTCTAGAGCCTCCATTTTTGCGCGCTGGTCGAAGTCTCGTGGCCCTCTGTCAGAGTCCAGAGTTTCAAGAAGATCGGAGGGGGTCAAAATTTCGGCCAAAAAAAAAAATGACAGTGTTACCCCTTATGTTTTTTTTTTTCAGGTCCAAATTTTGACCTTCCATATCTCGGCTCTGGAAGGGTCTAGAGCCTCCATTTTTGCGCGCTGGTCGAAGTCTCGTAGCCCTCTGTCAGAATCCAGAGTTTCAAGAAGATCGGAGGGGGTCAAAATTTCGGCCAAAAAAAAAAATGACAGTGTTACCCCTTATGTTTTTTTTTCAGGTCCAAATTTTGACCTTCCATATCTCGGCTCTGGAAGGGTCTAGAGCCTCCATTTTTGCGCGCTGGTCGAAGTCTCGTGGCCCTCTGTCAGAATCCAGAGTTTTAAGAAAATCGGAGGGGGTCAAAATTTCGGCCAAAAAAAAAAAATGACAGTGTTACCCCTTATGTTTTTTTTTCAGGTCCAAATTTTGACCTTCCATATCTCGGCTCTGGAAGGGTCTAGAGCCTCCATTTTTGCGCGCTGGTCGAAGTCTCGTGGCCCTCTGTCAGAATCCAGAGTTTTAAGAAAATCGGAGGGGGTCAAAATTTCGGCAAAAAAAAAAAAAAATGACAGTGCTACCCCTTATGTTTTTTTTTCAGATCCAAATTTTGACCTTCCATATCTCGGCTCTGGAAGGGTCTAGAGCCTCCATTTTTGCGCGCTGGTCGAAGTCTCGTGGCCCTCTGTCAGAATCCAGAGTTTCAAAAAGATCGGAGGGGTTCAAAATTTCGGCCAAAAAAAAAAAATGACAGTGTTACCCCTTATGTTTTTTTTTCAGGTCCAAATTTTGACCTTCCATATCTCGGCTCTGGAAGGGTCTAGAGCCTCCATTTTTGCGCGCTGGTCGAAGTCTCGTGGCCCTCTGTCAGAATCCAGAGTTTTAAGAAAATCGGAGGGGGTCAAAATTTCGGCCAAAAAAAAAAAAATGACAGTGTTACCCCTTATGTTTTTTTTTTCAGGTCCAAATTTTGACCTTCCATATCTCGGCTCTGGAAGGGTCTAGAGCCTCCATTTTTGCGCGCTGGTCGAAGTCTCGTGGCCCTCTGTCAGAATCCAGAGTTTTAAGAAAATCGGAGGGGGTCAAAATTTCGGCCAAAAAAAAAAATGACAGTGTTACCCCTTATGTTTTTTTTTCAGGTCCAAATTTTGACCTTCCATATCTCGGCTCTGGAAGGGTCTAGAGCCTCCATTTTTGCGCGCTGGTCGAAGTCTCGTGGCCCTCTGTCAGAGTCCAGAGTTTCAAGAAGATCGGAGGGGGTCAAAATTTCGGCCAAAAAAAAAAATGACAGTGTTACCCCTTATGTTTTTTTTTTCAGGTCCAAATTTTGACCTTCCATATCTCGGCTCTGGAAGGGTCTAGAGCCTCCATTTTTGCGCGCTGGTCGAAGTCTCGTGGCCCTCTGTCAGAATCCAGAGTTTCAAGAAGATCGGAGGGGGTCAAAATTTCGGCCAAAAAAAAAAAATGACAGTGTTACCCCTTATGTTTTTTTTTCAGGTCCAAATTTTGACCTTCCATATCTCGGCTCTGGAAGGGTCTAGAGCCTCCATTTTTGCGCGCTGGTCGAAGTCTCGTGGCCCTCTGTCAGAATCCAGAGTTTTAAGAAAATCGGAGGGGGTCAAAATTTCGGCCCAAAAAAAAAATGACAGTGTTACCCCTTATGTTTTTTTTTCAGATCCAAATTTTGACCTTCCATATCTCGGCTCTGGAAGGGTCTAGAGCCTCCATTTTTGCGCGCTGGTCGAAGTCTCGTGGCCCTCTGTCAGAATCCAGAGTTTTAAGAAAATCGGAGGGGGTCAAAATTTCGGCAAAATAAAAAAAAAATGACAGTGCTACCCCTTATGTTTTTTTTTTCAGATCCAAATTTTGACCTTCCATATCTCGGCTCTGGAAGGGTCTAGAGCCTCCATTTTTGCGCGCTGGTCGAAGTCTCGTGGCCCTCTGTCAGAATCCAGAGTTTCAAAAAGATCGGAGGGGTTCAAAATTTCGGCCAAAAAAAAAAAAATGACAGTGTTACCCCTTATGTTTTTTTTTCAGGTCCAAATTTTGACCTTCCATATCTCGGCTCTGGAAGGGTCTAGAGCCTCCATTTTTGCGCGCTGGTCGAAGTCTCGTGGCCCTCTGTCAGAATCCAGAGTTTTAAGAAAATCGGAGGGGGTCAAAATTTCGGCCAAAAAAAAAAAATGACAGTGTTACCCCTTATGTTTTTTTTTTCAGGTCCAAATTTTGACCTTCCATATCTCGGCTCTGGAAGGGTCTAGAGCCTCCATTTTTGCGCGCTGGTCGAAGTCTCGTGGCCCTCTGTCAGAATCCAGAGTTTTAAGAAAATCGGAGGGGGTCAAAATTTCGGCCAAAAAAAAAAATGACAGTGTTACCCCTTATGTTTTTTTTTCAGGTCCAAATTTTGACCTTCCATATCTCGGCTCTGGAAGGGTCTAGAGCCTCCATTTTTGCGCGCTGGTCGAAGTCTCGTGGCCCTCTGTCAGAATCCAGAGTTTCAAGAAGATCGGAGGGGGTCAAAATTTCGGCCAAAAAAAAAAAAATGACAGTGTTACCCCTTATGTTTTTTTTTCAGGTCCAAATTTTGACCTTCCATATCTCGGCTCTGGAAGGGTCTAGAGCCTCCATTTTTGCGCGCTGGTCGAAGTCTCGTGGCCCTCTGTCAGAATCCAGAGTTTTAAGAAAATCGGAGGGGGTCAAAATTTCGGCCAAAAAAAAAAATGACAGTGTTACCCCTTATGTTTTTTTTTCAGGTCCAAATTTTGACCTTCCATATCTCGGCTCTGGAAGGGTCTAGAGCCTCCATTTTTGCGCGCTGGTCGAAGTCTCGTGGCCCTCTGTCAGAATCCAGAGTTTCAAGAAGATCGGAGGGGGTCAAAATTTCGGCCAAAAAAAAAATGACAGTGTTACCCCTTATGTTTTTTTTTCAGGTCCAAATTTTGACCTTCCATATCTCGGCTCTGGAAGGGTCTAGAGCCTCCATTTTTTCGCGCTGGTCGAAGTCTCGTGGCCCTCTGTCAGAATCCAGAGTTTTAAGAAAATCGGAGGGGGTCAAAATTTCGGCCAAAAAAAAAAAATGACAGTGTTACCCCTTATGTTTTTTTTTTCAGATCCAAATTTTTACCTTCCATATCTCGGCTCTGGAAGGGTCTAGAGCCTCCATTTTTGCGCGCTGGTCGAAGTCTCGTGGCCCTCTGTCAGAATCCAGAGTTTTAAGAAAATCGGAGGGGGTCAAAATTTCGGCCAAAAAAAAAAATGACAGTGTTACCCCTTATGTTTTTTTTTCAGGTCCAAATTTTGACCTTCCATATCTCGGCTCTGGAAGGGTCTAGAGCCTCCATTTTTGCGCGCTGGTCGAAGTCTCGTGGCCCTCTGTCAGAATCCAGAGTTTCAAGAAGATCGGAGGGGGTCAAAATTTCGGCCAAAAAAAAAATGACAGTGTTACCCCGTATGGTTTTTTTTCAGGTCCAAATTTTGACCTTCCATATCTCGGCTCTGGAAGGGTCTAGAGCCTCCATTTTTGCGCGCTGGTCGAAGTCTTGTGGCCCTCTGTCAGAATCCAGAGTTTTAAGAAAATCGGAGGGGGTCAAAATTTCGGCCAAAAAAAAAATGACAGTGTTACCCCTTATGTTTTTTTTTTCAGGTCCAAATTTTGACCTTCCATATCTCGGCTCTGGAAGGGTCTAGAGCCTCCATTTTTGCGCGCTGGTCGAAGTCTCGTGGCCCTCTGTCAGAGTCCAGAGTTTCAAGAAGATCGGAGGGGGTCAAAATTTCGGCCAAAAAAAAAAATGACAGTGTTACCCCTTATGTTTTTTTTTCAGGTCCAAATTTTGACCTTCCATATCTCGGCTCTGGAAGGGTCTAGAGCCTCCATTTTTGCGCGCTGGTCGAAGTCTCGTGGCCCTCTGTCAGAATCCAGAGTTTCAAGAAGATCGGAGGGGGTCAAAATTTCGGCCAAAAAAAAAAATGACAGTGTTACCCCTTATGTTTTTTTTTTCAGGTCCAAATTTTGACCTTCCATATCTCGGCTCTGGAAGGGTCTAGAGCCTCCATTTTTGCGCGCTGGTCGAAGTCTCGTGGCCCTCTGTCAGAATCCAGAGTTTTAAGAAAATCGGAGGGGGTCAAAATTTCGGCCAAAAAAAAAAAAATGACAGTGTTACCCCTTATGTTTTTTTTTTCAGATCCAAATTTTGACCTTCCATATCTCGGCTCTGGAAGGGTCTAGAGCCTCCATTTTTGCGCGCTGGTCGAAGTCTCGTGGCCCTCTGTCAGAATCCAGAGTTTCAAGAAGATCGGAGGGGGTCAAAATTTCGGCCAAAAAAAAAAATGACAGTGTTACCCCTTATGTTTTTTTTTCAGGTCCAAATTTTGACCTTCCATATCTCGGCTCTGGAAGGGTCTAGAGCCTCCATTTTTGCGCGCTGGTCGAAGTCTCGTGGCCCTCTGTCAGAATCCAGAGTTTTAAGAAAATCGGAGGGGGTCAAAATTTCGGCCAAAAAAAAAAAATGACAGTGTTACCCCTTATGTTTTTTTTTTCAGATCCAAATTTTGACCTTCCATATCTCGGCTCTGGAAGGGTCTAGAGCCTCCATTTTTGCGCGCAGGTCGAAGTCTCGTGGCCCTCTGTCAGAATCCAGAGTTTCAACAAGATCGGAGGGGGTCAAAATTTCGGCCAAAAAAAAAAAATGACAGTGTTACTCCTTATGTTTTTTTTTTCAGGTCCAAATTTTGACCTTCCATATCTCGGCTCTGGAAGGGTCTAGAGCCTCCATTTTTGCGCGCTGGTCGAAGTCTCGTGGCCCTCTGTCAGAATCCAGAGTTTCAAGAAGATCGGAGGGGGTCAAAATTTCGGCCAAAAAAAAAAATGACAGTGTTACCCCTTATGTTTTTTTTTCAGGTCCAAATTTTGACCTTCCATATCTCGGCTCTGGAAGGGTCTAGAGCCTCCATTTTTGCGCGCTGGTCGAAGTCTCGTGGCCCTCTGTCAGAATCCAGAGTTTCAAGAAGATCGGAGGGGGTCAAAATTTCGGCCAAAAAAAAAAAATGACAGTGTTACCCCTTATGTTTTTTTTTCAGGTCCAAATTTTGACCTTCCATATCTCGGCTCTGGAAGGGTCTAGAGCCTCCATTTTTGCGCGCTGGTCGAAGTCTCGTGGCCCTCTGTCAGAATCCAGAGTTTTAAGAAAATCGGAGGGGGTCAAAATTTCGGCCAAAAAAAAAAAATGACAGTGTTACCCCTTATGTTTTTTTTTCAGATCCAAATTTTGACCTTCCATATCTCGGCTCTGGAAGGGTCTAGAGCCTCCATTTTTGCGCGCTGGTCGAAGTCTCGTGGCCCTCTGTCAGAATCCAGAGTTTCAAAAAGATCGGAGGGGGTCAAAATTTCGGCCAAAAAAAAAAAATGACAGTGTTACCCCTTATGTTTTTTTTTCAGGTCCAAATTTTGACCTTCCATATCTCGGCTCTGGAAAGGTCTAGAGCCTCCATTTTTGCACGCTGGTCGAAGTCTCGTGGCCCTCTGTCAGAATCCAGAGTTTTAAGAAAATCGGAGGGGGTCAAAATTTCGGCAAAAAAAAAAAAAATGACAGTGTTACCCCTTATGTTTTTTTTTCAGATCCAAATTTTGACCTTCCATATCTCGGCTCTGGAAGGGTCTAGAGCCTCCATTTTTGCGCGCTGGTCGAAGTCTCGTGGCCCTCTGTCAGAATCCAGAGTTTCAAAAAGATCGGAGGGGGTCAAAATTTCGGCCAAAAAAAAAATGACAGTGTTACCCCTTATGTTTTTTTTTCAGGTCCAAATTTTGACCTTCCATATCTCGGCTCTGGAAGGGTCTAGAGCCTCCATTTTTGCGCGCTGGTCGAAGTCTCGTGGCCCTCTGTCAGAATCCAGAGTTTTAAGAAAATCGGAGGGGGTCAAAATTTCGGCCAAAAAAAAAAAATGACAGTGTTACCCCTTATGTTTTTTTTTCAGATCCAAATTTTGACCTTCCATATCTCGGCTCTGGAAGGGTCTAGAGCCTCCATTTTTGCGCGCTGGTCGAAGTCTCGTGGCCCTCTGTCAGAATCCAGAGTTTCAACAAGATCGGAGGGGGTCAAAATTTCGGCCAAAAAAAAAAAATGACAGTGTTACCCCTTATGTTTTTTTTTCAGGTCCAAATTTTGACCTTCCATATCTCGGCTCTGAAAGGGTCTAGAGCCTCCATTTTTGCGCGCTGGTCGAAGTCTCGTGGCCCTCTGTCAGAATCCAGAGTTTCAAGAAGATCGGAGGGGGTCAAAATTTCGGCCAAAAAAAAAAAATGACAGTGTTACCCCTTATGTTTTTTTTTCAGGTCCAAATTTTGACCTTCCATATCTCGGCTCTGGAAGGGTCTAGAGCCTCCATTTTTGCGCGCTGGTCGAAGTCTCGTGGCCCTCTGTCAGAATCCAGAGTTTTAAGAAAATCGGAGGGGGTCAAAATTTCGGCCAAAAAAAAAAAATGACAGTGTTACCCCTTATGTTTTTTTTTTCAGGTCCAAATTTTGACCTTCCATATCTCGGCTCTGGAAGGGTCTAGAGCCTCCATTTTTGCGCGCTGGTCGAAGTCTCGTGGCCCTCTGTCAGAGTCCAGAGTTTCAAGAAGATCGGAGGGGGTCAAAATTTCGGCCAAAAAAAAAAATGACAGTGTTACCCCTTATGTTTTTTTTTTTCAGGTCCAAATTTTGACCTTCCATATCTCGGCTCTGGAAGGGTCTAGAGCCTCCATTTTTGCGCGCTGGTCGAAGTCTCGTGGCCCTCTGTCAGAATCCAGAGTTTCAAGAAGATCGGAGGGGGTCAAAATTTCGGCCAAAAAAAAAAATGACAGTGTTACCCCTTATGTTTTTTTTTCAGGTCCAAATTTTGACCTTCCATATCTCGGCTCTGGAAGGGTCTAGAGCCTCCATTTTTGCGCGCTGGTCGAAGTCTCGTGGCCCTCTGTCAGAATCCAGAGTTTTAAGAAAATCGGAGGGGGTCAAAATTTCGGCCAAAAAAAAAAATGACAGTGTTACCCCTTATGTTTTTTTTTCAGGTCCAAATTTTGACCTTCCATATCTCGGCTCTGGAAGGGTCTAGAGCCTCCATTTTTGCGCGCTGGTCGAAGTCTCGTGGCCCTCTGTCAGAATCCAGAGTTTTAAGAAAATCGGAGGGGGTCAAAATTTCGGCAAAAAAAAAAAAAAATGACAGTGCTACCCCTTATGTTTTTTTTTCAGATCCAAATTTTGACCTTCCATATCTCGGCTCTGGAAGGGTCTAGAGCCTCCATTTTTGCGCGCTGGTCGAAGTCTCGTGGCCCTCTGTCAGAATCCAGAGTTTCAAAAAGATCGGAGGGGTTCAAAATTTCGGCCAAAAAAAAAAAATGACAGTGTTACCCCTTATGTTTTTTTTTCAGGTCCAAATTTTGACCTTCCATATCTCGGCTCTGGAAGGGTCTAGAGCCTCCATTTTTGCGCGCTGGTCGAAGTCTCGTGGCCCTCTGTCAGAGTCCAGAGTTTCAAGAAGATCGGAGGGGGTCAAAATTTCGGCCAAAAAAAAAAATGACAGTGTTACCCCTTATGTTTTTTTTTTCAGGTCCAAATTTTGACCTTCCATATCTCGGCTCTGGAAGGGTCTAGAGCCTCCATTTTTGCGCGCTGGTCGAAGTCTCGTGGCCCTCTGTCAGAATCCAGAGTTTCAAGAAGATCGGAGGGGGTCAAAATTTCGGCCAAAAAAAAAAAATGACAGTGTTACCCCTTATGTTTTTTTTTCAGGTCCAAATTTTGACCTTCCATATCTCGGCTCTGGAAGGGTCTAGAGCCTCCATTTTTGCGCGCTGGTCGAAGTCTCGTGGCCCTCTGTCAGAATCCAGAGTTTTAAGAAAATCGGAGGGGGTCAAAATTTCGGCCCAAAAAAAAAATGACAGTGTTACCCCTTATGTTTTTTTTTCAGATCCAAATTTTGACCTTCCATATCTCGGCTCTGGAAGGGTCTAGAGCCTCCATTTTTGCGCGCTGGTCGAAGTCTCGTGGCCCTCTGTCAGAATCCAGAGTTTTAAGAAAATCGGAGGGGGTCAAAATTTCGGCAAAATAAAAAAAAATGACAGTGCTACCCCTTATGTTTTTTTTTTCAGATCCAAATTTTGACCTTCCATATCTCGGCTCTGGAAGGGTCTAGAGCCTCCATTTTTGCGCGCTGGTCGAAGTCTCGTGGCCCTCTGTCAGAATCCAGAGTTTCAAAAAGATCGGAGGGGTTCAAAATTTCGGCCAAAAAAAAAAAAATGACAGTGTTACCCCTTATGTTTTTTTTTCAGGTCCAAATTTTGACCTTCCATATCTCGGCTCTGGAAGGGTCTAGAGCCTCCATTTTTGCGCGCTGGTCGAAGTCTCGTGGCCCTCTGTCAGAATCCAGAGTTTTAAGAAAATCGGAGGGGGTCAAAATTTCGGCCAAAAAAAAAAAATGACAGTGTTACCCCTTATGTTTTTTTTTTCAGGTCCAAATTTTGACCTTCCATATCTCGGCTCTGGAAGGGTCTAGAGCCTCCATTTTTGCGCGCTGGTCGAAGTCTCGTGGCCCTCTGTCAGAATCCAGAGTTTTAAGAAAATCGGAGGGGGTCAAAATTTCGGCCAAAAAAAAAAATGACAGTGTTACCCCTTATGTTTTTTTTTCAGGTCCAAATTTTGACCTTCCATATCTCGGCTCTGGAAGGGTCTAGAGCCTCCATTTTTGCGCGCTGGTCGAAGTCTCGTGGCCCTCTGTCAGAATCCAGAGTTTCAAGAAGATCGGAGGGGGTCAAAATTTCGGCCAAAAAAAAAAAATGACAGTGTTACCCCTTATGTTTTTTTTTCAGGTCCAAATTTTGACCTTCCATATCTCGGCTCTGGAAGGGTCTAGAGCCTCCATTTTTGCGCGCTGGTCGAAGTCTCGTGGCCCTCTGTCAGAATCCAGAGTTTTAAGAAAATCGGAGGGGGTCAAAATTTCGGCCAAAAAAAAAAATGACAGTGTTACCCCTTATGTTTTTTTTTCAGGTCCAAATTTTGACCTTCCATATCTCGGCTCTGGAAGGGTCTAGAGCCTCCATTTTTGCGCGCTGGTCGAAGTCTCGTGGCCCTCTGTCAGAATCCAGAGTTTCAAGAAGATCGGAGGGGGTCAAAATTTCGGCCAAAAAAAAAATGACAGTGTTACCCCTTATGTTTTTTTTTCAGGTCCAAATTTTGACCTTCCATATCTCGGCTCTGGAAGGGTCTAGAGCCTCCATTTTTTCGCGCTGGTCGAAGTCTCGTGGCCCTCTGTCAGAATCCAGAGTTTTAAGAAAATCGGAGGGGGTCAAAATTTCGGCCAAAAAAAAAAAATGACAGTGTTACCCCTTATGTTTTTTTTTTCAGATCCAAATTTTTACCTTCCATATCTCGGCTCTGGAAGGGTCTAGAGCCTCCATTTTTGCGCGCTGGTCGAAGTCTCGTGGCCCTCTGTCAGAATCCAGAGTTTTAAGAAAATCGGAGGGGGTCAAAATTTCGGCCAAAAAAAAAAATGACAGTGTTACCCCTTATGTTTTTTTTTCAGGTCCAAATTTTGACCTTCCATATCTCGGCTCTGGAAGGGTCTAGAGCCTCCATTTTTGCGCGCTGGTCGAAGTCTCGTGGCCCTCTGTCAGAATCCAGAGTTTCAAGAAGATCGGAGGGGGTCAAAATTTCGGCCAAAAAAAAAATGACAGTGTTACCCCGTATGGTTTTTTTTCAGGTCCAAATTTTGACCTTCCATATCTCGGCTCTGGAAGGGTCTAGAGCCTCCATTTTTGCGCGCTGGTCGAAGTCTCGTGGCCCTCTGTCAGAATCCAGAGTTTTAAGAAAATCGGAGGGGGTCAAAATTTCGGCCAAAAAAAAAATGACAGTGTTACCCCTTATGTTTTTTTTTTCAGGTCCAAATTTTGACCTTCCATATCTCGGCTCTGGAAGGGTCTAGAGCCTCCATTTTTGCGCGCTGGTCGAAGTCTCGTGGCCCTCTGTCAGAGTCCAGAGTTTCAAGAAGATCGGAGGGGGTCAAAATTTCGGCCAAAAAAAAAAATGACAGTGTTACCCCTTATGTTTTTTTTTCAGGTCCAAATTTTGACCTTCCATATCTCGGCTCTGGAAGGGTCTAGAGCCTCCATTTTTGCGCGCTGGTCGAAGTCTCGTGGCCCTCTGTCAGAATCCAGAGTTTCAAGAAGATCGGAGGGGGTCAAAATTTCGGCCAAAAAAAAAAATGACAGTGTTACCCCTTATGTTTTTTTTTTCAGGTCCAAATTTTGACCTTCCATATCTCGGCTCTGGAAGGGTCTAGAGCCTCCATTTTTGCGCGCTGGTCGAAGTCTCGTGGCCCTCTGTCAGAATCCAGAGTTTTAAGAAAATCGGAGGGGGTCAAAATTTCGGCCAAAAAAAAAAAAATGACAGTGTTACCCCTTATGTTTTTTTTTTCAGATCCAAATTTTGACCTTCCATATCTCGGCTCTGGAAGGGTCTAGAGCCTCCATTTTTGCGCGCTGGTCGAAGTCTCGTGGCCCTCTGTCAGAATCCAGAGTTTCAAGAAGATCGGAGGGGGTCAAAATTTCGGCCAAAAAAAAAAATGACAGTGTTACCCCTTATGTTTTTTTTTCAGGTCCAAATTTTGACCTTCCATATCTCGGCTCTGGAAGGGTCTAGAGCCTCCATTTTTGCGCGCTGGTCGAAGTCTCGTGGCCCTCTGTCAGAATCCAGAGTTTTAAGAAAATCGGAGGGGGTCAAAATTTCGGCCAAAAAAAAAAAATGACAGTGTTACCCCTTATGTTTTTTTTTTCAGATCCAAATTTTGACCTTCCATATCTCGGCTCTGGAAGGGTCTAGAGCCTCCATTTTTGCGCGCAGGTCGAAGTCTCGTGGCCCTCTGTCAGAATCCAGAGTTTCAACAAGATCGGAGGGGGTCAAAATTTCGGCCAAAAAAAAAAAATGACAGTGTTACTCCTTATGTTTTTTTTTTCAGGTCCAAATTTTGACCTTCCATATCTCGGCTCTGGAAGGGTCTAGAGCCTCCATTTTTGCGCGCTGGTCGAAGTCTCGTGGCCCTCTGTCAGAATCCAGAGTTTCAAGAAGATCGGAGGGGGTCAAAATTTCGGCCAAAAAAAAAAATGACAGTGTTACCCCTTATGTTTTTTTTTCAGGTCCAAATTTTGACCTTCCATATCTCGGCTCTGGAAGGGTCTAGAGCCTCCATTTTTGCGCGCTGGTCGAAGTCTCGTGGCCCTCTGTCAGAATCCAGAGTTTCAAGAAGATCGGAGGGGGTCAAAATTTCGGCCAAAAAAAAAAAATGACAGTGTTACCCCTTATGTTTTTTTTTCAGGTCCAAATTTTGACCTTCCATATCTCGGCTCTGGAAGGGTCTAGAGCCTCCATTTTTGCGCGCTGGTCGAAGTCTCGTGGCCCTCTGTCAGAATCCAGAGTTTTAAGAAAATCGGAGGGGGTCAAAATTTCGGCCAAAAAAAAAAAATGACAGTGTTACCCCTTATGTTTTTTTTTCAGATCCAAATTTTGACCTTCCATATCTCGGCTCTGGAAGGGTCTAGAGCCTCCATTTTTGCGCGCTGGTCGAAGTCTCGTGGCCCTCTGTCAGAATCCAGAGTTTCAAAAAGATCGGAGGGGGTCAAAATTTCGGCCAAAAAAAAAAAATGACAGTGTTACCCCTTATGTTTTTTTTTCAGGTCCAAATTTTGACCTTCCATATCTCGGCTCTGGAAAGGTCTAGAGCCTCCATTTTTGCACGCTGGTCGAAGTCTCGTGGCCCTCTGTCAGAATCCAGAGTTTTAAGAAAATCGGAGGGGGTCAAAATTTCGGCAAAAAAAAAAAAAATGACAGTGTTACCCCTTATGTTTTTTTTTCAGATCCAAATTTTGACCTTCCATATCTCGGCTCTGGAAGGGTCTAGAGCCTCCATTTTTGCGCGCTGGTCGAAGTCTCGTGGCCCTCTGTCAGAATCCAGAGTTTCAAAAAGATCGGAGGGGGTCAAAATTTCGGCCAAAAAAAAAATGACAGTGTTACCCCTTATGTTTTTTTTTCAGGTCCAAATTTTGACCTTCCATATCTCGGCTCTGGAAGGGTCTAGAGCCTCCATTTTTGCGCGCTGGTCGAAGTCTCGTGGCCCTCTGTCAGAATCCAGAGTTTTAAGAAAATCGGAGGGGGTCAAAATTTCGGCCAAAAAAAAAAAAATGACAGTGTTACCCCTTATGTTTTTTTTTTCAGGTCCAAATTTTGACCTTCCATATCTCGGCTCTGGAAGGGTCTAGAGCCTCCATTTTTGCGCGCTGGTCGAAGTCTCGTGGCCCTCTGTCAGAATCCAGAGTTTTAAGAAAATCGGAGGGGGTCAAAATTTCGGCCAAAAAAAAAAAAATGACAGTGTTACCCCTTATGTTTTTTTTTCAGATCCAAATTTTGACCTTCCATATCTCGGCTCTGGAAGGGTCTAGAGCCTCCATTTTTGCGCGCTGGTCGAAGTCTCGTGGCCCTCTGTCAGAATCCAGAGTTTTAAGAAAATCGGAGGGGGTCAAAATTTCGGCCAAAAAAAAAAATGACAGTGTTACCCCTTATGTTTTTTTTTCAGGTCCAAATTTTGACCTTCCATATCTCGGCTCTGGAAGGGTCTAGAGCCTCCATTTTTGCGCGCTGGTCGAAGTCTCGTGGCCCTCTGTCAGAATCCAGAGTTTCAAGAAGATCGGAGGGGGTCAAAATTTCGGCCAAAAAAAAAAAATGACAGTGTTACCCCTTATGTTTTTTTTTCAGGTCCAAATTTTGACCTTCCATATCTCGGCTCTGGAAGGGTCTAGAGCCTCCATTTTTGCGCGCTGGTCGAAGTCTCGTGGCCCTCTGTCAGAATCCAGAGTTTCAAGAAGATCGGAGGGGGTCAAAATTTCGGCCAAAAAAAAAAAATGACAGTGTTACCCCTTATGTTTTTTTTTTCAGGTCCAAATTTTGACCTTCCATATCTCGGCTCTGGAAGGGTCTAGAGCCTCCATTTTTGCGCGCTGGTCGAAGTCTCGTGGCCCTCTGTCAGAGTCCAGAGTTTCAAGAAGATCGGAGGGGGTCAAAATTTCGGCCAAAAAAAAAAAATGACAGTGTTACCCCTTATGTTTTTTTTTCAGGTCCAAATTTTGACCTTCCATATCTCGGCTCTGGAAGGGTCTAGAGCCTCCATTTTTGCGCGCTGGTCGAAGTCTCGTGGCCCTCTGTCAGAATCCAGAGTTTCAAGAAGATCGGAGGGGGTAAAAATTTCGGCCAAAAAAAAAAAATGACAGTGTTACCCCTTATGTTTTTTTTTCAGGTCCAAATTTTGACCTTCCATATCTCGGCTCTGGAAGGGTCTAGAGCCTCCATTTTTGCGCGCTGGTCGAAGTCTCGTGGCCCTCTGTCAGAATCCAGAGTTTTAAGAAAATCGGAGGGGGTCAAAATTTCGGCCCAAAAAAAAAATGACAGTGTTACCCCTTATGTTTTTTTTTCAGATCCAAATTTTGACCTTCCATATCTCGGCTCTGGAAGGGTCTAGAGCCTCCATTTTTGCGCGCTGGTCGAAGTCTCGTGGCCCTCTGTCAGAATCCAGAGTTTCAAGAAGATCGGAGGGGGTAAAAATTTCGGCCAAAAAAAAAAAATGACAGTGTTACCCCTTATGTTTTTTTTTCAGGTCCAAATTTTGACCTTCCATATCTCGGCTCTGGAAGGGTCTAGAGCCTCCATTTTTGCGCGCTGGTCGAAGTCTCGTGGCCCTCTGTCAGAATCCAGAGTTTCAAGAAGATCGGAGGGGGTCAAAATTTCGGCCAAAAAAAAAATGACAGTGTTACCCCTTATGTTTTTTTTTCAGGTCCAAATTTTGACCTTCCATATCTCGGCTCTGGAAGGGTCTAGAGCCTCCATTTTTTCGCGCTGGTCGAAGTCTCGTGGCCCTCTGTCAGAATCCAGAGTTTTAAGAAAATCGGAGGGGGTCAAAATTTCGGCCAAAAAAAAAAAATGACAGTGTTACCCCTTATGTTTTTTTTTTCAGATCCAAATTTTTACCTTCCATATCTCGGCTCTGGAAGGGTCTAGAGCCTCCATTTTTGCGCGCTGGTCGAAGTCTCGTGGCCCTCTGTCAGAATCCAGAGTTTTAAGAAAATCGGAGGGGGTCAAAATTTCGGCCAAAAAAAAAAATGACAGTGTTACCCCTTATGTTTTTTTTTTCAGGTCCAAATTTTGACCTTCCATATCTCGGCTCTGGAAGGGTCTAGAGCCTCCATTTTTGCGCGCTGGTCGAAGTCTCGTGGCCCTCTGTCAGAATCCAGAGTTTCAAGAAGATCGGAGGGGGTCAAAATTTCGGCCAAAAAAAAAAATGACAGTGTTACCCCTTATGTTTTTTTTTCAGGTCCAAATTTTGACCTTCCATATCTCGGCTCTGGAAGGGTCTAGAGCCTCCATTTTTGCGCGCTGGTCGAAGTCTCGTGGCCCTCTGTCAGAATCCAGAGTTTCAAGAAGATCGGAGGGGGTCAAAATTTCGGCCAAAAAAAAAAAATGACAGTGTTACCCCTTATGTTTTTTTTTCAGGTCCAAATTTTGACCTTCCATATCTCGGCTCTGGAAGGGTCTAGAGCCTCCATTTTTGCGCGCTGGTCGAAGTCTCGTGGCCCTCTGTCAGAATCCAGAGTTTTAAGAAAATCGGAGGGGGTCAAAATTTCGGCCAAAAAAAAAAAATGACAGTGTTACCCCTTATGTTTTTTTTTCAGGTCCAAATTTTGACCTTCCATATCTCGGCTCTGGAAGGGTCTAGAGCCTCCATTTTTGCGCGCTGGTCGAAGTCTCGTGGCCCTCTGTCAGAATCCAGAGTTTCAAGAAGATCGGAGGGGGTCAAAATTTCGGCCAAAAAAAAAATGACAGTGTTACCCCTTATGTTTTTTTTTCAGGTCCAAATTTTGACCTTCCATATCTCGGCTCTGGAAGGGTCTAGAGCCTCCATTTTTTCGCGCTGGTCGAAGTCTCGTGGCCCTCTGTCAGAATCCAGAGTTTTAAGAAAATCGGAGGGGGTCAAAATTTCGGCCAAAAAAAAAAAATGACAGTGTTACCCCTTATGTTTTTTTTTTCAGATCCAAATTTTTACCTTCCATATCTCGGCTCTGGAAGGGTCTAGAGCCTCCATTTTTGCGCGCTGGTCGAAGTCTCGTGGCCCTCTGTCAGAATCCAGAGTTTTAAGAAAATCGGAGGGGGTCAAAATTTCGGCCAAAAAAAAAAATGACAGTGTTACCCCTTATGTTTTTTTTTCAGGTCCAAATTTTGACCTTCCATATCTCGGCTCTGGAAGGGTCTAGAGCCTCCATTTTTGCGCGCTGGTCGAAGTCTCGTGGCCCTCTGTCAGAATCCAGAGTTTCAAGAAGATCGGAGGGGGTCAAAATTTCGGCCAAAAAAAAAAATGACAGTGTTACCCCGTATGGTTTTTTTTCAGGTCCAAATTTTGACCTTCCATATCTCGGCTCTGGAAGGGTCTAGAGCCTCCATTTTTGCGCGCTGGTCGAAGTCTCGTGGCCCTCTGTCAGAATCCAGAGTTTTAAGAAAATCGGAGGGGGTCAAAATTTCGGCCAAAAAAAAAATGACAGTGTTACCCCTTATGTTTTTTTTTTCAGGTCCAAATTTTGACCTTCCATATCTCGGCTCTGGAAGGGTCTAGAGCCTCCATTTTTGCGCGCTGGTCGAAGTCTCGTGGCCCTCTGTCAGAGTCCAGAGTTTCAAGAAGATCGGAGGGGGTCAAAATTTCGGCCAAAAAAAAAAATGACAGTGTTACCCCTTATGTTTTTTTTTCAGGTCCAAATTTTGACCTTCCATATCTCGGCTCTGGAAGGGTCTAGAGCCTCCATTTTTGCGCGCTGGTCGAAGTCTCGTGGCCCTCTGTCAGAATCCAGAGTTTCAAGAAGATCGGAGGGGGTCAAAATTTCGGCCAAAAAAAAAAATGACAGTGTTACCCCTTATGTTTTTTTTTTCAGGTCCAAATTTTGACCTTCCATATCTCGGCTCTGGAAGGGTCTAGAGCCTCCATTTTTGCGCGCTGGTCGAAGTCTCGTGGCCCTCTGTCAGAATCCAGAGTTTTAAGAAAATCGGAGGGGGTCAAAATTTCGGCCAAAAAAAAAAAAATGACAGTGTTACCCCTTATGTTTTTTTTTTCAGATCCAAATTTTGACCTTCCATATCTCGGCTCTGGAAGGGTCTAGAGCCTCCATTTTTGCGCGCTGGTCGAAGTCTCGTGGCCCTCTGTCAGAATCCAGAGTTTCAAGAAGATCGGAGGGGGTCAAAATTTCGGCCAAAAAAAAAAATGACAGTGTTACCCCTTATGTTTTTTTTTCAGGTCCAAATTTTGACCTTCCATATCTCGGCTCTGGAAGGGTCTAGAGCCTCCATTTTTGCGCGCTGGTCGAAGTCTCGTGGCCCTCTGTCAGAATCCAGAGTTTTAAGAAAATCGGAGGGGGTCAAAATTTCGGCCAAAAAAAAAAAATGACAGTGTTACCCCTTATGTTTTTTTTTCAGGTCCAAATTTTGACCTTCCATATCTCGGCTCTGGAAGGGTCTAGAGCCTCCATTTTTGCGCGCTGGTCGAAGTCTCGTGGCCCTCTGTCAGAATCCAGAGTTTCAAGAAGATCGGAGGGGGTAAAAATTTCGGCCAAAAAAAAAAAATGACAGTGTTACCCCTTATGTTTTTTTTTCAGGTCCAAATTTTGACCTTCCATATCTCGGCTCTGGAAGGGTCTAGAGCCTCCATTTTTGCGCGCTGGTCGAAGTCTCGTGGCCCTCTGTCAGAATCCAGAGTTTTAAGAAAATCGGAGGGGGTCAAAATTTCGGCCCAAAAAAAAAATGACAGTGTTACCCCTTATGTTTTTTTTTCAGATCCAAATTTTGACCTTCCATATCTCGGCTCTGGAAGGGTCTAGAGCCTCCATTTTTGCGCGCTGGTCGAAGTCTCGTGGCCCTCTGTCAGAATCCAGAGTTTCAAGAAGATCGGAGGGGGTAAAAATTTCGGCCAAAAAAAAAAAATGACAGTGTTACCCCTTATGTTTTTTTTTCAGGTCCAAATTTTGACCTTCCATATCTCGGCTCTGGAAGGGTCTAGAGCCTCCATTTTTGCGCGCTGGTCGAAGTCTCGTGGCCCTCTGTCAGAATCCAGAGTTTCAAGAAGATCGGAGGGGGTCAAAATTTCGGCCAAAAAAAAAATGACAGTGTTACCCCTTATGTTTTTTTTTCAGGTCCAAATTTTGACCTTCCATATCTCGGCTCTGGAAGGGTCTAGAGCCTCCATTTTTTCGCGCTGGTCGAAGTCTCGTGGCCCTCTGTCAGAATCCAGAGTTTTAAGAAAATCGGAGGGGGTCAAAATTTCGGCCAAAAAAAAAAAATGACAGTGTTACCCCTTATGTTTTTTTTTTCAGATCCAAATTTTTACCTTCCATATCTCGGCTCTGGAAGGGTCTAGAGCCTCCATTTTTGCGCGCTGGTCGAAGTCTCGTGGCCCTCTGTCAGAATCCAGAGTTTTAAGAAAATCGGAGGGGGTCAAAATTTCGGCCAAAAAAAAAATGACAGTGTTACCCCTTATGTTTTTTTTTCAGGTCCAAATTTTGACCTTCCATATCTCGGCTCTGGAAGGGTCTAGAGCCTCCATTTTTGCGCGCTGGTCGAAGTCTCGTGGCCCTCTGTCAGAATCCAGAGTTTCAAGAAGATCGGAGGGGGTCAAAATTTCGGCCAAAAAAAAAAATGACAGTGTTACCCCTTATGTTTTTTTTTCAGGTCCAAATTTTGACCTTCCATATCTCGGCTCTGGAAGGGTCTAGAGCCTCCATTTTTGCGCGCTGGTCGAAGTCTCGTGGCCCTCTGTCAGAATCCAGAGTTTCAAGAAGATCGGAGGGGGTCAAAATTTCGGCCAAAAAAAAAAAATGACAGTGTTACCCCTTATGTTTTTTTTTCAGGTCCAAATTTTGACCTTCCATATCTCGGCTCTGGAAGGGTCTAGAGCCTCCATTTTTGCGCGCTGGTCGAAGTCTCGTGGCCCTCTGTCAGAATCCAGAGTTTTAAGAAAATCGGAGGGGGTCAAAATTTCGGCCAAAAAAAAAAAATGACAGTGTTACCCCTTATGTTTTTTTTTCAGGTCCAAATTTTGACCTTCCATATCTCGGCTCTGGAAGGGTCTAGAGCCTCCATTTTTGCGCGCTGGTCGAAGTCTCGTGGCCCTCTGTCAGAATCCAGAGTTTCAAGAAGATCGGAGGGGGTCAAAATTTCGGCCAAAAAAAAAAATGACAGTGTTACCCCTTATGTTTTTTTTTCAGGTCCAAATTTTGACCTTCCATATCTCGGCTCTGGAAGGGTCTAGAGCCTCCATTTTTTCGCGCTGGTCGAAGTCTCGTGGCCCTCTGTCAGAATCCAGAGTTTTAAGAAAATCGGAGGGGGTCAAAATTTCGGCCAAAAAAAAAAAATGACAGTGTTACCCCTTATGTTTTTTTTTTCAGATCCAAATTTTTACCTTCCATATCTCGGCTCTGGAAGGGTCTAGAGCCTCCATTTTTGCGCGCTGGTCGAAGTCTCGTGGCCCTCTGTCAGAATCCAGAGTTTTAAGAAAATCGGAGGGGGTCAAAATTTCGGCCAAAAAAAAAAATGACAGTGTTACCCCTTATGTTTTTTTTTCAGGTCCAAATTTTGACCTTCCATATCTCGGCTCTGGAAGGGTCTAGAGCCTCCATTTTTGCGCGCTGGTCGAAGTCTCGTGGCCCTCTGTCAGAATCCAGAGTTTCAAGAAGATCGGAGGGGGTCAAAATTTCGGCCAAAAAAAAAAATGACAGTGTTACCCCGTATGGTTTTTTTTCAGGTCCAAATTTTGACCTTCCATATCTCGGCTCTGGAAGGGTCTAGAGCCTCCATTTTTGCGCGCTGGTCGAAGTCTCGTGGCCCTCTGTCAGAATCCAGAGTTTTAAGAAAATCGGAGGGGGTCAAAATTTCGGCCAAAAAAAAAATGACAGTGTTACCCCTTATGTTTTTTTTTTCAGGTCCAAATTTTGACCTTCCATATCTCGGCTCTGGAAGGGTCTAGAGCCTCCATTTTTGCGCGCTGGTCGAAGTCTCGTGGCCCTCTGTCAGAGTCCAGAGTTTCAAGAAGATCGGAGGGGGTCAAAATTTCGGCCAAAAAAAAAAATGACAGTGTTACCCCTTATGTTTTTTTTTCAGGTCCAAATTTTGACCTTCCATATCTCAGCTCTGGAAGGGTCTAGAGCCTCCATTTTTGCGCGCTGGTCGAAGTCTCGTGGCCCTCTGTCAGAATCCAGAGTTTTAAGAAAATCGGAGGGGGTCAAAATTTCGGCCAAAAAAAAAAAAATGACAGTGTTACCCCTTATGTTTTTTTTTTCAGATCCAAATTTTGACCTTCCATATCTCGGCTCTGGAAGGGTCTAGAGCCTCCATTTTTGCGCGCTGGTCGAAGTCTCGTGGCCCTCTGTCAGAATCCAGAGTTTCAAGAAGATCGGAGGGGGTCAAAATTTCGGCCAAAAAAAAAATGACAGTGTTACCCCTTATGTTTTTTTTTCAGGTCCAAATTTTGACCTTCCATATCTCGGCTCTGGAAGGGTCTAGAGCCTCCATTTTTGCGCGCTGGTCGAAGTCTCGTGGCCCTCTGTCAGAATCCAGAGTTTTAAGAAAATCGGAGGGGGTCAAAATTTCGGCCAAAAAAAAAAAATGACAGTGTTACCCCTTATGTTTTTTTTTTCAGATCCAAATTTTGACCTTCCATATCTCGGCTCTGGAAGGGTCTAGAGCCTCCATTTTTGCGCGCAGGTCGAAGTCTCGTGGCCCTCTGTCAGAATCCAGAGTTTCAACAAGATCGGAGGGGGTCAAAATTTCGGCCAAAAAAAAAAAATGACAGTGTTACTCCTTATGTTTTTTTTTTCAGGTCCAAATTTTGACCTTCCATATCTCGGCTCTGGAAGGGTCTAGAGCCTCCATTTTTGCGCGCTGGTCGAAGTCTCGTGGCCCTCTGTCAGAATCCAGAGTTTCAAGAAGATCGGAGGGGGTCAAAATTTCGGCCAAAAAAAAAATGACAGTGTTACCCCTTATGTTTTTTTTTCAGGTCCAAATTTTGACCTTCCATATCTCGGCTCTGGAAGGGTCTAGAGCCTCCATTTTTGCGCGCTGGTCGAAGTCTCATGGCCCTCTGTCAGAATCCAGAGTTTCAAGAAGATCGGAGGGGGTCAAAATTTCGGCCAAAAAAAAAAAATGACAGTGTTACCCCTTATGTTTTTTTTTCAGGTCCAAATTTTGACCTTCCATATCTCGGCTCTGGAAGGGTCTAGAGCCTCCATTTTTGCGCGCTGGTCGAAGTCTCGTGGCCCTCTGTCAGAATCCAGAGTTTTAAGAAAATCGGAGGGGGTCAAAATTTCGGCCAAAAAAAAAAAATGACAGTGTTACCCCTTATGTTTTTTTTTCAGATCCAAATTTTGACCTTCCATATCTCGGCTCTGGAAGGGTCTAGAGCCTCCATTTTTGCGCGCTGGTCGAAGTCTCGTGGCCCTCTGTCAGAATCCAGAGTTTCAAAAAGATCGGAGGGGGTCAAAATTTCGGCCAAAAAAAAAAAATGACAGTGTTACCCCTTATGTTTTTTTTTCAGGTCCAAATTTTGACCTTCCATATCTCGGCTCTGGAAAGGTCTAGAGCCTCCATTTTTGCACGCTGGTCGAAGTCTCGTGGCCCTCTGTCAGAATCCAGAGTTTTAAGAAAATCGGAGGGGGTCAAAATTTCGGCAAAAAAAAAAAAAATGACAGTGTTACCCCTTATGTTTTTTTTTCAGATCCAAATTTTGACCTTCCATATCTCGGCTCTGGAAGGGTCTAGAGCCTCCATTTTTGCGCGCTGGTCGAAGTCTCGTGGCCCTCTGTCAGAATCCAGAGTTTCAAAAAGATCGGAGGGGGTCAAAATTTCGGCCAAAAAAAAAATGACAGTGTTACCCCTTATGTTTTTTTTTCAGGTCCAAATTTTGACCTTCCATATCTCGGCTCTGGAAGGGTCTAGAGCCTCCATTTTTGCGCGCTGGTCGAAGTCTCGTGGCCCTCTGTCAGAATCCAGAGTTTTAAGAAAATCGGAGGGGGTCAAAATTTCGGCCAAAAAAAAAAAATGACAGTGTTACCCCTTATGTTTTTTTTTTCAGGTCCAAATTTTGACCTTCCATATCTCGGCTCTGGAAGGGTCTAGAGCCTCCATTTTTGCGCGCTGGTCGAAGTCTCGTGGCCCTCTGTCAGAATCCAGAGTTTTAAGAAAATCGGAGGGGGTCAAAATTTCGGCCAAAAAAAAAAAAATGACAGTGTTACCCCTTATGTTTTTTTTTCAGATCCAAATTTTGACCTTCCATATCTCGGCTCTGGAAGGGTCTAGAGCCTCCATTTTTGCGCGCTGGTCGAAGTCTCGTGGCCCTCTGTCAGAATCCAGAGTTTTAAGAAAATCGGAGGGGGTCAAAATTTCGGCCAAAAAAAAAAAATGACAGTGTTACCCCTTATGTTTTTTTTTCAGGTCCAAATTTTGACCTTCCATATCTCGGCTCTGGAAGGGTCTAGAGCCTCCATTTTTGCGCGCTGGTCGAAGTCTCGTGGCCCTCTGTCAGAATCCAGAGTTTCAAGAAGATCGGAGGGGGTCAAAATTTCGGCCAAAAAAAAAAATGACAGTGTTACCCCTTATGTTTTTTTTTCAGGTCCAAATTTTGACCTTCCATATCTCGGCTCTGGAAGGGTCTAGAGCCTCCATTTTTGCGCGCTGGTCGAAGTCTCGTGGCCCTCTGTCAGAATCCAGAGTTTCAAGAAGATCGGAGGGGGTCAAAATTTCGGCCAAAAAAAAAAAATGACAGTGTTACCCCTTATGTTTTTTTTTTCAGGTCCAAATTTTGACCTTCCATATCTCGGCTCTGGAAGGGTCTAGAGCCTCCATTTTTGCGCGCTGGTCGAAGTCTCGTGGCCCTCTGTCAGAGTCCAGAGTTTCAAGAAGATCGGAGGGGGTCAAAATTTCGGCCAAAAAAAAAAAATGACAGTGTTACCCCTTATGTTTTTTTTTCAGGTCCAAATTTTGACCTTCCATATCTCGGCTCTGGAAGGGTCTAGAGCCTCCATTTTTGCGCGCTGGTCGAAGTCTCGTGGCCCTCTGTCAGAATCCAGAGTTTCAAGAAGATCGGAGGGGGTAAAAATTTCGGCCAAAAAAAAAAAATGACAGTGTTACCCCTTATGTTTTTTTTCAGGTCCAAATTTTGACCTTCCATATCTCGGCTCTGGAAGGGTCTAGAGCCTCCATTTTTGCGCGCTGGTCGAAGTCTCGTGGCCCTCTGTCAGAATCCAGAGTTTTAAGAAAATCGGAGGGGGTCAAAATTTCGGCCCAAAAAAAAAATGACAGTGTTACCCCTTATGTTTTTTTTTTCAGATCCAAATTTTGACCTTCCATATCTCGGCTCTGGAAGGGTCTAGAGCCTCCATTTTTGCGCGCTGGTCGAAGTCTCGTGGCCCTCTGTCAGAATCCAGAGTTTCAAGAAGATCGGAGGGGGTCAAAATTTCGGCCAAAAAAAAAATGACAGTGTTACCCCTTATGTTTTTTTTTCAGGTCCAAATTTTGACCTTCCATATCTCGGCTCTGGAAGGGTCTAGAGCCTCCATTTTTTCGCGCTGGTCGAAGTCTCGTGGCCCTCTGTCAGAATCCAGAGTTTTAAGAAAATCGGAGGGGGTCAAAATTTCGGCCAAAAAAAAAAAATGACAGTGTTACCCCTTATGTTTTTTTTTTCAGATCCAAATTTTTACCTTCCATATCTCGGCTCTGGAAGGGTCTAGAGCCTCCATTTTTGCGCGCTGGTCGAAGTCTCGTGGCCCTCTGTCAGAATCCAGAGTTTTAAGAAAATCGGAGGGGGTCAAAATTTCGGCCAAAAAAAAAAATGACAGTGTTACCCCTTATGTTTTTTTTTCAGGTCCAAATTTTGACCTTCCATATCTCGGCTCTGGAAGGGTCTAGAGCCTCCATTTTTGCGCGCTGGTCGAAGTCTCGTGGCCCTCTGTCAGAATCCAGAGTTTCAAGAAGATCGGAGGGGGTCAAAATTTCGGCCAAAAAAAAAAATGACAGTGTTACCCCGTATGGTTTTTTTTCAGGTCCAAATTTTGACCTTCCATATCTCGGCTCTGGAAGGGTCTAGAGCCTCCATTTTTGCGCGCTGGTCGAAGTCTCGTGGCCCTCTGTCAGAATCCAGAGTTTTAAGAAAATCGGAGGGGGTCAAAATTTCGGCCAAAAAAAAAATGACAGTGTTACCCCTTATGTTTTTTTTTTCAGGTCCAAATTTTGACCTTCCATATCTCGGCTCTGGAAGGGTCTAGAGCCTCCATTTTTGCGCGCTGGTCGAAGTCTCGTGGCCCTCTGTCAGAGTCCAGAGTTTCAAGAAGATCGGAGGGGGTCAAAATTTCGGCCAAAAAAAAAAATGACAGTGTTACCCCTTATGTTTTTTTTTTCAGGTCCAAATTTTGACCTTCCATATCTCGGCTCTGGAAGGGTCTAGAGCCTCCATTTTTGCGCGCTGGTCGAAGTCTCGTGGCCCTCTGTCAGAATCCAGAGTTTCAAGAAGATCGGAGGGGGTCAAAATTTCGGCCAAAAAAAAAAATGACAGTGTTACCCCTTATGTTTTTTTTTTCAGGTCCAAATTTTGACCTTCCATATCTCGGCTCTGGAAGGGTCTAGAGCCTCCATTTTTGCGCGCTGGTCGAAGTCTCGTGGCCCTCTGTCAGAATCCAGAGTTTTAAGAAAATCGGAGGGGGTCAAAATTTCGGCCAAAAAAAAAAAATGACAGTGTTACCCCTTATGTTTTTTTTTTCAGATCCAAATTTTGACCTTCCATATCTCGGCTCTGGAAGGGTCTAGAGCCTCCATTTTTGCGCGCTGGTCGAAGTCTCGTGGCCCTCTGTCAGAATCCAGAGTTTCAAAAAGATCGGAGGGGGTCAAAATTTCGGCCAAAAAAAAAAAATGACAGTGTTACCCCTTATGTTTTTTTTTTCAGATCCAAATTTTGACCTTCCATATCTCGGCTCTGGAAGGGTCTAGAGCCTCCATTTTTGCGCGCAGGTCGAAGTCTCGTGGCCCTCTGTCAGAATCCAGAGTTTCAACAAGATCGGAGGGGGTCAAAATTTCGGCCAAAAAAAAAAAAATGACAGTGTTACTCCTTATGTTTTTTTTTTTCAGGTCCAAATTTTGACCTTCCATATCTCGGCTCTGGAAGGGTCTAGAGCCTCCATTTTTGCGCGCTGGTCGAAGTCTCGTGGCCCTCTGTCAGAATCCAGAGTTTCAAGAAGATCGGAGGGGGTCAAAATTTCGGCCAAAAAAAAAAATGACAGTGTTACCCCTTATGTTTTTTTTTCAGGTCCAAATTTTGACCTTCCATATCTCGGCTCTGGAAGGGTCTAGAGCCTCCATTTTTGCGCGCTGGTCGAAGTCTCGTGGCCCTCTGTCAGAATCCAGAGTTTCAAGAAGATCGGAGGGGGTCAAAATTTCGGCCAAAAAAAAAAAATGACAGTGTTACCCCTTATGTTTTTTTTTCAGGTCCAAATTTTGACCTTCCATATCTCGGCTCTGGAAGGGTCTAGAGCCTCCATTTTTGCGCGCTGGTCGAAGTCTCGTGGCCCTCTGTCAGAATCCAGAGTTTTAAGAAAATCGGAGGGGGTCAAAATTTCGGCCAAAAAAAAAAAATGACAGTGTTACCCCTTATGTTTTTTTTCAGATCCAAATTTTGACCTTCCATATCTCGGCTCTGGAAGGGTCTAGAGCCTCCATTTTTGCGCGCTGGTCGAAGTCTCGTGGCCCTCTGTCAGAATCCAGAGTTTCAAAAAGATCGGAGGGGGTCAAAATTTCGGCCAAAAAAAAAAAAATGACAGTGTTACCCCTTATGTTTTTTTTTCAGGTCCAAATTTTGACCTTCCATATCTCGGCTCTGGAAAGGTCTAGAGCCTCCATTTTTGCACGCTGGTCGAAGTCTCGTGGCCCTCTGTCAGAATCCAGAGTTTTAAGAAAATCGGAGGGGGTCAAAATTTCGGCAAAAAAAAAAAAAATGACAGTGTTACCCCTTATGTTTTTTTTTCAGATCCAAATTTTGACCTTCCATATCTCGGCTCTGGAAGGGTCTAGAGCCTCCATTTTTGCGCGCTGGTCGAAGTCTCGTGGCCCTCTGTCAGAATCCAGAGTTTCAAAAAGATCGGAGGGGGTCAAAATTTCGGCCAAAAAAAAAATGACAGTGTTACCCCTTATGTTTTTTTTTCAGGTCCAAATTTTGACCTTCCATATCTCGGCTCTGGAAGGGTCTAGAGCCTCCATTTTTGCGCGCTGGTCGAAGTCTCGTGGCCCTCTGTCAGAATCCAGAGTTTTAAGAAAATCGGAGGGGGTCAAAATTTCGGCCAAAAAAAAAAAAATGACAGTGTTACCCCTTATGTTTTTTTTTTCAGGTCCAAATTTTGACCTTCCATATCTCGGCTCTGGAAGGGTCTAGAGCCTCCATTTTTGCGCGCTGGTCGAAGTCTCGTGGCCCTCTGTCAGAATCCAGAGTTTTAAGAAAATCGGAGGGGGTCAAAATTTCGGCCAAAAAAAAAAAATGACAGTGTTACCCCTTATGTTTTTTTTTCAGATCCAAATTTTGACCTTCCATATCTCGGCTCTGGAAGGGTCTAGAGCCTCCATTTTTGCGCGCTGGTCGAAGTCTCGTGGCCCTCTGTCAGAATCCAGAGTTTTAAGAAAATCGGAGGGGGTCAAAATTTCGGCCAAAAAAAAAAAATGACAGTGTTACCCCTTATGTTTTTTTTTCAGGTCCAAATTTTGACCTTCCATATCTCGGCTCTGGAAGGGTCTTAGAGCCTCCATTTTTGCGCGCTGGTCGAAGTCTCGTGGCCCTCTGTCAGAATCCAGAGTTTCAAGAAGATCGGAGGGGGTCAAAATTTCGGCCAAAAAAAAAAAATGACAGTGTTACCCCTTATGTTTTTTTTTCAGGTCCAAATTTTGACCTTCCATATCTCGGCTCTGGAAGGGTCTAGAGCCTCCATTTTTGCGCGCTGGTCGAAGTCTCGTGGCCCTCTGTCAGAATCCAGAGTTTCAAGAAGATCGGAGGGGGTCAAAATTTCGGCCAAAAAAAAAAAATGACAGTGTTACCCCTTATGTTTTTTTTTTCAGGTCCAAATTTTGACCTTCCATATCTCGGCTCTGGAAGGGTCTAGAGCCTCCATTTTTGCGCGCTGGTCGAAGTCTCGTGGCCCTCTGTCAGAGTCCAGAGTTTCAAGAAGATCGGAGGGGGTCAAAATTTCGGCCAAAAAAAAAAAATGACAGTGTTACCCCTTATGTTTTTTTTTCAGGTCCAAATTTTGACCTTCCATATCTCGGCTCTGGAAGGGTCTAGAGCCTCCATTTTTGCGCGCTGGTCGAAGTCTCGTGGCCCTCTGTCAGAATCCAGAGTTTCAAGAAGATCGGAGGGGGTAAAAATTTCGGCCAAAAAAAAAAAATGACAGTGTTACCCCTTATGTTTTTTTTTCAGGTCCAAATTTTGACCTTCCATATCTCGGCTCTGGAAGGGTCTAGAGCCTCCATTTTTGCGCGCTGGTCGAAGTCTCGTGGCCCTCTGTCAGAATCCAGAGTTTTAAGAAAATCGGAGGGGGTCAAAATTTCGGCCCAAAAAAAAAATGACAGTGTTACCCCTTATGTTTTTTTTTCAGATCCAAATTTTGACCTTCCATATCTCGGCTCTGGAAGGGTCTAGAGCCTCCATTTTTGCGCGCTGGTCGAAGTCTCGTGGCCCTCTGTCAGAATCCAGAGTTTCAAGAAGATCGGAGGGGGTAAAAATTTCGGCCAAAAAAAAAAAATGACAGTGTTACCCCTTATGTTTTTTTTTCAGGTCCAAATTTTGACCTTCCATATCTCGGCTCTGGAAGGGTCTAGAGCCTCCATTTTTGCGCGCTGGTCGAAGTCTCGTGGCCCTCTGTCAGAATCCAGAGTTTCAAGAAGATCGGAGGGGGTCAAAATTTCGGCCAAAAAAAAAAATGACAGTGTTACCCCTTATGTTTTTTTTTCAGGTCCAAATTTTGACCTTCCATATCTCGGCTCTGGAAGGGTCTAGAGCCTCCATTTTTGCGCGCTGGTCGAAGTCTCGTGGCCCTCTGTCAGAATCCAGAGTTTCAAGAAGATCGGAGGGGGTCAAAATTTCGGCCAAAAAAAAAAAATGACAGTGTTACCCCTTATGTTTTTTTTTCAGGTCCAAATTTTGACCTTCCATATCTCGGCTCTGGAAGGGTCTAGAGCCTCCATTTTTGCGCGCTGGTCGAAGTCTCGTGGCCCTCTGTCAGAATCCAGAGTTTTAAGAAAATCGGAGGGGGTCAAAATTTCGGCCAAAAAAAAAAAATGACAGTGTTACCCCTTATGTTTTTTTTTCAGGTCCAAATTTTGACCTTCCATATCTCGGCTCTGGAAGGGTCTAGAGCCTCCATTTTTGCGCGCTGGTCGAAGTCTCGTGGCCCTCTGTCAGAATCCAGAGTTTTAAGAAAATCGGAGGGGGTCAAAATTTCGGCCAAAAAAAAAAAATGACAGTGTTACCCCTTATGTTTTTTTTTTCAGGTCCAAATTTTGACCTTCCATATCTCGGCTCTGGAAGGGTCTAGAGCCTCCATTTTTGCGCGCTGGTCGAAGTCTCGTGGCCCTCTGTCAGAATCCAGAGTTTCAAGAAGATCGGAGGGGGTCAAAATTTCGGCCAAAAAAAAAAATGACAGTGTTACCCCTTATGTTTTTTTTTCAGGTCCAAATTTTGACCTTCCATATCTCGGCTCTGGAAGGGTCTAGAGCCTCCATTTTTGCGCGCTGGTCGAAGTCTCGTGGCCCTCTGTCAGAATCCAGAGTTTTAAGAAAATCGGAGGGGGTCAAAATTTCGGCCAAAAAAAAAAAATGACAGTGTTACCCCTTATGTTTTTTTTTTCAGGTCCAAATTTTGACCTTCCATATCTCGGCTCTGGAAGGGTCTAGAGCCTCCATTTTTGCGCGCTGGTCGAAGTCTCGTGGCCCTCTGTCAGAATCCAGAGTTTTAAGAAAATCGGAGGGGGTCAAAATTTCGGCCCAAAAAAAAAATGACAGTGTTACCCCTTATGTTTTTTTTTCAGATCCAAATTTTGACCTTCCATATCTCGGCTCTGGAAGGGTCTAGAGCCTCCATTTTTGCGCGCTGGTCGAAGTCTCGTGGCCCTCTGTCAGAATCCAGAGTTTTAAGAAAATCGGAGGGGGTCAAAATTTCGGCAAAAAAAAAAAAATGACAGTGTTACCCCTTATGTTTTTTTTTTCAGATCCAAATTTTGACCTTCCATATCTCGGCTGTGGAAGGGTCTAGAGCCTCCATTTTTGTGCGCTGGTCGAAGTCTCGTGGCCCTCTGTCAGAATCCAGAGTTTCAAAAAGATCGGAGGGGGTCAAAATTTCGGCCAAAAAAAAAAATGACAGTGTTACCCCTTATGTTTTTTTTTCAGGTCCAAAATTTGACCTTCCATATCTCGGCTCTGGAAGGGTCTAGAGCCTCCATTTTTGCGCGCTGGTCGAAGTCTCGTGGCCCTCTGTCAGAGTCCAGAGTTTCAAGAAGATCGGAGGGGGTCAAAATTTCGGCCAAAAAATAAAATGACAGTGTTACCCCTTATGTTTTTTTTTCAGGTCCAAATTTTGACCTTCCATATCTCGGCTCTGGAAGGGTCTAGAGCCTCCATTTTTGCGCGCTGGTCGAAGTCTCGTGGCCCTCTGTCAGAATCCAGAGTTTCAAGAAGATCGGAGGGGGTCAAAATTTCGGCCAAAAAAAAAAAATGACAGTGTTACCCCTTATGTTTTTTTTTCAGGTCCAAATTTTGACCTTCCATATCTCGGCTCTGGAAGGGTCTAGAGCCTCCATTTTTGCGCGCTGGTCGAAGTCTCGTGGCCCTCTGTCAGAATCCAGAGTTTTAAGAAAATCGGAGGGGGTCAAAATTTCGGCCAAAAAAAAAAAATGACAGTGTTACCCCTTATGTTTTTTTTTCAGGTCCAAATTTTGACCTTCCATATCTCGGCTCTGGAAGGGTCTAGAGCCTCCATTTTTGCGCGCTGGTCGAAGTCTCGTGGCCCTCTGTCAGAATCCAGAGTTTTAAGAAAATCGGAGGGGGTCAAAATTTCGGCCAAAAAAAAAAATGACAGTGTTACCCCTTATGTTTTTTTTTTCAGGTCCAAATTTTGACCTTCCATATCTCGGCTCTGGAAGGGTCTAGAGCCTCCATTTTTGCGCGCTGGTCGAAGTCTCGTGGCCCTCTGTCAGAATCCAGAGTTTTAAGAAAATCGGAGGGGGTCAAAATTTCGGCCAAAAAAAAAAAATGACAGTGTTACCCCTCATGTTTTTTTTTCAGGTCCAAATTTTGACCTTCCATATCTCGGCTCTGGAAGGGTCTAGAGCCTCCATTTTTACGCGCTGGTCGAAGTCTCGTGGCCCTCTGTCAGAATCCAGAGTTTTAAGAAAATCGGAGGGGGTCAAAATTTCGGCCAAAAAAAAAAAAATGACAGTGTTACCCCTTATGTTTTTTTTTCAGATCCAAATTTTGACCTTCCATATCTCGGCTCTGGAAGGGTCTAGAGCCTCCATTTTTGCGCGCTGGTCGAAGTCTCGTGGCCCTCTGTCAGAATCCAGAGTTTCAACAAGATCGGAGGGGGTCAAAATTTCGGCCAAAAAAAAAAAATGACAGTGTTACCCCTTATGTTTTTTTTTTCAGGTCCAAATTTTGACCTTCCATATCTCGGCTCTGGAAGGGTCTAGAGCCTCCATTTTTGCGCGCTGGTCGAAGTCTCGTGGCCCTCTGTCAGAATCCAGAGTTTCAAGAAGATCGGAGGGGGTCAAAATTTCGGCCAAAAAAAAAAAATGACAGTGTTACCCCTTATGTTTTTTTTTCAGGTCCAAATTTTGACCTTCCATATCTCGGCTCTGGAAGGGTCTAGAGCCTCCATTTTTGCGCGCTGGTCGAAGTCTCGTGGCCCTCTGTCAGAATCCAGAGTTTCAAGAAGATCGGAGGGGGTCAAAATTTCGGCCAAAAAAAAAAATGACAGTGTTACCCCTTATGTTTTTTTTTCAGGTCCAAATTTTGACCTTCCATATCTCGGCTCTGGAAGGGTCTAGAGCCTCCATTTTTGCGCGCTGGTCGAAGTCTCGTGGCCCTCTGTCAGAGTCCAGAGTTTCAAGAAGATCGGAGGGGGTCAAAATTTCGGCCAAAAAAAAAAATGACAGTGTTACCCCTTATGTTTTTTTTTCAGGTCCAAATTTTGACCTTCCATATCTCGGCTCTGGAAGGGTCTAGAGCCTCCATTTTTGCGCGCTGGTCGAAGTCTCGTGGCCCTCTGTCAGAATCCAGAGTTTTAAGAAAATCGGAGGGGGTAAAAATTTCGGCCAAAAAAAAAAATGACAGTGTTACCCCTTATGTTTTTTTTTTCAGGTCCAAATTTTGACCTTCCATATCTCGGCTCTGGAAGGGTCTAGAGCCTCCATTTTTGCGCGCTGGTCGAAGTCTCGTGGCCCTCTGTCAGAATCCAGAGTTTTAAGAAAATCGGAGGGGGTCAAAATTTCGGCCCAAAAAAAAAATGACAGTGTTACCCCTTATGTTTTTTTTTCAGATCCAAATTTTGACCTTCCATATCTCGGCTCTGGAAGGGTCTAGAGCCTCCATTTTTGCGCGCTGGTCGAAGTCTCGTGGCCCTCTGTCAGAATCCAGAGTTTTAAGAAAATCGGAGGGGGTCAAAATTTCGGCCAAAAAAAAAAAAATGACAGTGTTACCCCTTATGTTTTTTTTTCAGATCCAAATTTTGACCTTCCATATCTCGGCTCTGGAAGGGTCTAGAGCCTCCATTTTTGCGCGCTGGTCGAAGTCTCGTGGCCCTCTGTCAGAATCCAGAGTTTCAAAAAGATCGGAGGGGGTCAAAATTTCGGCCAAAAAAAAAAAAATGACAGTGTTACCCCTTATGTTTTTTTTTCAGGTCCAAATTTTGACCTTCCATATCTCGGCTCTGGAAGGGTCTAGAGCCTCCATTTTTGCGCGCTGGTCGAAGTCTCGTGGCCCTCTGTCAGAATCCAGAGTTTTAAGAAAATCGGATGGGGTCAAAGTTTCGGCCAAAAAAAAAAATGACAGTGTTACCCCTTATGTTTTTTTTTTCAGATCCAAATTTTGACCTTCCATATCTCGGCTCTGGAAGGGTCTAGAGCCTCCATTTTTGCGCGCTGGTCGAAGTCTCGTGGCCCTCTGTCAGAATCCAGAGTTTCAAGAAGATCGGAGGGGGTCAAAATTTCGGCCAAAAAAAAAAAATGACAGTGTTACCCCTTATGTTTTTTTTTCAGATCCAAACTTTGACCTTCCATATCTCGGCTCTGGAAGGGTCTAGAGCCTCCATTTTTGCATGCTGGTCGAAGTCTCGTGGCCCTCTGTCAGAATCCAGAGTTTCAAGAAGATCGGAGGGGGTCAAAATTTCGGCCAAAAAAAAAAATGACAGTGTTACCCCTTATGTTTTTTTTTCAGGTCCAAATTTTGACCTTCCATATCTCGGCTCTGGAAGGGTCTAGAGCCTCCATTTTTGCGCGCTGGTCGAAGTCTCGTGGCCCTCTGTCAGAATCCAGAGTTTCAAGAAGATCGGAGGGGGTCAAAATTTCGGCCAAAAAAAAAAAATGACAGTGTTACCCCTTATGTTTTTTTTTCAGGTCCAAATTTTGACCTTCCATATCTCGGCTCTGGAAGGGTCTAGAGCCTCCATTTTTGCGCGCTGGTCGAAGTCTCGTGGCCCTCTGTCAGAATCCAGAGTTTTAAGAAAATCGGAGGGGGTCAAAATTTCGGCCAAAAAAAAAATGACAGTGTTACCCCTTATGTTTTTTTTTTCAGGTCCAAATTTTGACCTTCCATATCTCGGCTCTGGAAGGGTCTAGAGCCTCCATTTTTGCGCGCTGGTCGAAGTCTCGTGGCCCTCTGTCAGAGTCCAGAGTTTCAAGAAGATCGGAGGGGGTCAAAATTTCGGCCAAAAAAAAAAATGACAGTGTTACCCCTTATGTTTTTTTTTCAGGTCCAAATTTTGACCTTCCATATCTCGGCTCTGGAAGGGTCTAGAGCCTCCATTTTTGCGCGCTGGTCGAAGTCTCGTGGCCCTCTGTCAGAATCCAGAGTTTCAAGAAGATCGGAGGGGGTCAAAATTTCGGCCAAAAAAAAAAATGACAGTGTTACCCCTTATGTTTTTTTTTTCAGGTCCAAATTTTGACCTTCCATATCTCGGCTCTGGAAGGGTCTAGAGCCTCCATTTTTGCGCGCTGGTCGAAGTCTCGTGGCCCTCTGTCAGAATCCAGAGTTTTAAGAAAATCGGAGGGGGTCAAAATTTCGGCCAAAAAAAAAAAAATGACAGTGTTACCCCTTATGTTTTTTTTTTCAGATCCAAATTTTGACCTTCCATATCTCGGCTCTGGAAGGGTCTAGAGCCTCCATTTTTGCGCGCTGGTCGAAGTCTCGTGGCCCTCTGTCAGAATCCAGAGTTTCAAGAAGATCGGAGGGGGTCAAAATTTCGGCCAAAAAAAAAAATGACAGTGTTACCCCTTATGTTTTTTTTTCAGGTCCAAATTTTGACCTTCCATATCTCGGCTCTGGAAGGGTCTAGAGCCTCCATTTTTGCGCGCTGGTCGAAGTCTCGTGGCCCTCTGTCAGAATCCAGAGTTTTAAGAAAATCGGAGGGGGTCAAAATTTCGGCCAAAAAAAAAAAATGACAGTGTTACCCCTTATGTTTTTTTTTCAGGTCCAAATTTTGACCTTCCATATCTCGGCTCTGGAAGGGTCTAGAGCCTCCATTTTTGCGCGCTGGTCGAAGTCTCGTGGCCCTCTGTCAGAATCCAGAGTTTCAAGAAGATCGGAGGGGGTAAAAATTTCGGCCAAAAAAAAAAAATGACAGTGTTACCCCTTATGTTTTTTTTTCAGGTCCAAATTTTGACCTTCCATATCTTGGCTCTGGAAGGGTCTAGAGCCTCCATTTTTGCGCGCTGGTCGAAGTCTCGTGGCCCTCTGTCAGAATCCAGAGTTTTAAGAAAATCGGAGGGGGTCAAAATTTCGGCCCAAAAAAAAAATGACAGTGTTACCCCTTATGTTTTTTTTTCAGATCCAAATTTTGACCTTCCATATCTCGGCTCTGGAAGGGTCTAGAGCCTCCATTTTTGCGCGCTGGTCGAAGTCTCGTGGCCCTCTGTCAGAATCCAGAGTTTCAAGAAGATCGGAGGGGGTAAAAATTTCGGCCAAAAAAAAAAAATGACAGTGTTACCCCTTATGTTTTTTTTTCAGGTCCAAATTTTGACCTTCCATATCTCGGCTCTGGAAGGGTCTAGAGCCTCCATTTTTGCGCGCTGGTCGAAGTCTCGTGGCCCTCTGTCAGAATCCAGAGTTTCAAGAAGATCGGAGGGGGTCAAAATTTCGGCCAAAAAAAAAATGACAGTGTTACCCCTTATGTTTTTTTTTCAGGTCCAAATTTTGACCTTCCATATCTCGGCTCTGGAAGGGTCTAGAGCCTCCATTTTTTCGCGCTGGTCGAAGTCTCGTGGCCCTCTGTCAGAATCCAGAGTTTTAAGAAAATCGGAGGGGGTCAAAATTTCGGCCAAAAAAAAAAAATGACAGTGTTACCCCTTATGTTTTTTTTTTCAGATCCAAATTTTTACCTTCCATATCTCGGCTCTGGAAGGGTCTAGAGCCTCCATTTTTGCGCGCTGGTCGAAGTCTCGTGGCCCTCTGTCAGAATCCAGAGTTTTAAGAAAATCGGAGGGGGTCAAAATTTCGGCCAAAAAAAAAAATGACAGTGTTACCCCTTATGTTTTTTTTTTCAGGTCCAAATTTTGACCTTCCATATCTCGGCTCTGGAAGGGTCTAGAGCCTCCATTTTTGCGCGCTGGTCGAAGTCTCGTGGCCCTCTGTCAGAATCCAGAGTTTCAAGAAGATCGGAGGGGGTCAAAATTTCGGCCAAAAAAAAAAATGACAGTGTTACCCCTTATGTTTTTTTTTCAGGTCCAAATTTTGACCTTCCATATCTCGGATCTGGAAGGGTCTAGAGCCTCCATTTTTGCGCGCTGGTCGAAGTCTCGTGGCCCTCTGTCAGAATCCAGAGTTTCAAGAAGATCGGAGGGGGTCAAAATTTCGGCCAAAAAAAAAAAATGACAGTGTTACCCCTTATGTTTTTTTTTCAGGTCCAAATTTTGACCTTCCATATCTCGGCTCTGGAAGGGTCTAGAGCCTCCATTTTTGCGCGCTGGTCGAAGTCTCGTGGCCCTCTGTCAGAATCCAGAGTTTTAAGAAAATCGGAGGGGGTCAAAATTTCGGCCAAAAAAAAAAAATGACAGTGTTACCCCTTATGTTTTTTTTTCAGGTCCAAATTTTGACCTTCCATATCTCGGCTCTGGAAGGGTCTAGAGCCTCCATTTTTGCGCGCTGGTCGAAGTCTCGTGGCCCTCTGTCAGAATCCAGAGTTTCAAGAAGATCGGAGGGGGTCAAAATTTCGGCCAAAAAAAAAATGACAGTGTTACCCCTTATGTTTTTTTTTCAGGTCCAAATTTTGACCTTCCATATCTCGGCTCTGGAAGGGTCTAGAGCCTCCATTTTTTCGCGCTGGTCGAAGTCTCGTGGCCCTCTGTCAGAATCCAGAGTTTTAAGAAAATCGGAGGGGGTCAAAATTTCGGCCAAAAAAAAAAAATGACAGTGTTACCCCTTATGTTTTTTTTTTCAGATCCAAATTTTTACCTTCCATATCTCGGCTCTGGAAGGGTCTAGAGCCTCCATTTTTGCGCGCTGGTCGAAGTCTCGTGGCCCTCTGTCAGAATCCAGAGTTTTAAGAAAATCGGAGGGGGTCAAAATTTCGGCCAAAAAAAAAATGACAGTGTTACCCCTTATGTTTTTTTTTCAGGTCCAAATTTTGACCTTCCATATCTCGGCTCTGGAAGGGTCTAGAGCCTCCATTTTTGCGCGCTGGTCGAAGTCTCGTGGCCCTCTGTCAGAATCCAGAGTTTCAAGAAGATCGGAGGGGGTCAAAATTTCGGCCAAAAAAAAAAATGACAGTGTTACCCCGTATGGTTTTTTTTCAGGTCCAAATTTTGACCTTCCATATCTCGGCTCTGGAAGGGTCTAGAGCCTCCATTTTTGCGCGCTGGTCGAAGTCTCGTGGCCCTCTGTCAGAATCCAGAGTTTTAAGAAAATCGGAGGGGGTCAAAATTTCGGCCAAAAAAAAAATGACAGTGTTACCCCTTATGTTTTTTTTTTCAGGTCCAAATTTTGACCTTCCATATCTCGGCTCTGGAAGGGTCTAGAGCCTCCATTTTTGCGCGCTGGTCGAAGTCTCGTGGCCCTCTGTCAGAGTCCAGAGTTTCAAGAAGATCGGAGGGGGTCAAAATTTCGGCCAAAAAAAAAAATGACAGTGTTACCCCTTATGTTTTTTTTTCAGGTCCAAATTTTGACCTTCCATATCTCGGCTCTGGAAGGGTCTAGAGCCTCCATTTTTGCGCGCTGGTCGAAGTCTCGTGGCCCTCTGTCAGAATCCAGAGTTTTAAGAAAATCGGAGGGGGTCAAAATTTCGGCCAAAAAAAAAAAAATGACAGTGTTACCCCTTATGTTTTTTTTTCAGATCCAAATTTTGACCTTCCATATCTCGGCTCTGGAAGGGTCTAGAGCCTCCATTTTTGCGCGCTGGTCGAAGTCTCGTGGCCCTCTGTCAGAATCCAGAGTTTCAAGAAGATCGGAGGGGGTCAAAATTTCGGCCAAAAAAAAAAATGACAGTGTTACCCCTTATGTTTTTTTTTTCAGGTCCAAATTTTGACCTTCCATATCTCGGCTCTGGAAGGGTCTAGAGCCTCCATTTTTGCGCGCTGGTCGAAGTCTCGTGGCCCTCTGTCAGAATCCAGAGTTTTAAGAAAATCGGAGGGGGTCAAAATTTCGGCCAAAAAAAAAAAATGACAGTGTTACCCCTTATGTTTTTTTTTTCAGATCCAAATTTTGACCTTCCATATCTCGGCTCTGGAAGGGTCTAGAGCCTCCATTTTTGCGCGCAGGTCGAAGTCTCGTGGCCCTCTGTCAGAATCCAGAGTTTCAACAAGATCGGAGGGGGTCAAAATTTCGGCCAAAAAAAAAAAATGACAGTGTTACTCCTTATGTTTTTTTTTTCAGGTCCAAATTTTGACCTTCCATATCTCGGCTCTGGAAGGGTCTAGAGCCTCCATTTTTGCGCGCTGGTCGAAGTCTCGTGGCCCTCTGTCAGAATCCAGAGTTTCAAGAAGATCGGAGGGGGTCAAAATTTCGGCCAAAAAAAAAATGACAGTGTTACCCCTTATGTTTTTTTTTCAGGTCCAAATTTTGACCTTCCATATCTCGGCTCTGGAAGGGTCTAGAGCCTCCATTTTTGCGCGCTGGTCGAAGTCTCATGGCCCTCTGTCAGAATCCAGAGTTTCAAGAAGATCGGAGGGGGTCAAAATTTCGGCCAAAAAAAAAAAATGACAGTGTTACCCCTTATGTTTTTTTTTCAGGTCCAAATTTTGACCTTCCATATCTCGGCTCTGGAAGGGTCTAGAGCCTCCATTTTTGCGCGCTGGTCGAAGTCTCGTGGCCCTCTGTCAGAATCCAGAGTTTTAAGAAAATCGGAGGGGGTCAAAATTTCGGCCAAAAAAAAAAAATGACAGTGTTACCCCTTATGTTTTTTTTTCAGATCCAAATTTTGACCTTCCATATCTCGGCTCTGGAAGGGTCTAGAGCCTCCATTTTTGCGCGCTGGTCGAAGTCTCGTGGCCCTCTGTCAGAATCCAGAGTTTCAAAAAGATCGGAGGGGGTCAAAATTTCGGCCAAAAAAAAAAAATGACAGTGTTACCCCTTATGTTTTTTTTTCAGGTCCAAATTTTGACCTTCCATATCTCGGCTCTGGAAAGGTCTAGAGCCTCCATTTTTGCACGCTGGTCGAAGTCTCGTGGCCCTCTGTCAGAATCCAGAGTTTTAAGAAAATCGGAGGGGGTCAAAATTTCGGCAAAAAAAAAAAAAATGACAGTGTTACCCCTTATGTTTTTTTTTCAGATCCAAATTTTGACCTTCCATATCTCGGCTCTGGAAGGGTCTAGAGCCTCCATTTTTGCGCGCTGGTCGAAGTCTCGTGGCCCTCTGTCAGAATCCAGAGTTTCAAAAAGATCGGAGGGGGTCAAAATTTCGGCCAAAAAAAAAATGACAGTGTTACCCCTTATGTTTTTTTTTCAGGTCCAAATTTTGACCTTCCATATCTCGGCTCTGGAAGGGTCTAGAGCCTCCATTTTTGCGCGCTGGTCGAAGTCTCGTGGCCCTCTGTCAGAATCCAGAGTTTTAAGAAAATCGGAGGGGGTCAAAATTTCGGCCAAAAAAAAAAAATGACAGTGTTACCCCTTATGTTTTTTTTTTCAGGTCCAAATTTTGACCTTCCATATCTCGGCTCTGGAAGGGTCTAGAGCCTCCATTTTTGCGCGCTGGTCGAAGTCTCGTGGCCCTCTGTCAGAATCCAGAGTTTTAAGAAAATCGGAGGGGGTCAAAATTTCGGCCAAAAAAAAAAAAATGACAGTGTTACCCCTTATGTTTTTTTTTCAGATCCAAATTTTGACCTTCCATATCTCGGCTCTGGAAGGGTCTAGAGCCTCCATTTTTGCGCGCTGGTCGAAGTCTCGTGGCCCTCTGTCAGAATCCAGAGTTTTAAGAAAATCGGAGGGGGTCAAAATTTCGGCCAAAAAAAAAAAATGACAGTGTTACCCCTTATGTTTTTTTTTCAGGTCCAAATTTTGACCTTCCATATCTCGGCTCTGGAAGGGTCTAGAGCCTCCATTTTTGCGCGCTGGTCGAAGTCTCGTGGCCCTCTGTCAGAATCCAGAGTTTCAAGAAGATCGGAGGGGGTCAAAATTTCGGCCAAAAAAAAAAATGACAGTGTTACCCCTTATGTTTTTTTTTCAGGTCCAAATTTTGACCTTCCATATCTCGGCTCTGGAAGGGTCTAGAGCCTCCATTTTTGCGCGCTGGTCGAAGTCTCGTGGCCCTCTGTCAGAATCCAGAGTTTCAAGAAGATCGGAGGGGGTCAAAATTTCGGCCAAAAAAAAAAAATGACAGTGTTACCCCTTATGTTTTTTTTTTCAGGTCCAAATTTTGACCTTCCATATCTCGGCTCTGGAAGGGTCTAGAGCCTCCATTTTTGCGCGCTGGTCGAAGTCTCGTGGCCCTCTGTCAGAGTCCAGAGTTTCAAGAAGATCGGAGGGGGTCAAAATTTCGGCCAAAAAAAAAAAATGACAGTGTTACCCCTTATGTTTTTTTTTCAGGTCCAAATTTTGACCTTCCATATCTCGGCTCTGGAAGGGTCTAGAGCCTCCATTTTTGCGCGCTGGTCGAAGTCTCGTGGCCCTCTGTCAGAATCCAGAGTTTCAAGAAGATCGGAGGGGGTAAAAATTTCGGCCAAAAAAAAAAAATGACAGTGTTACCCCTTATGTTTTTTTTCAGGTCCAAATTTTGACCTTCCATATCTCGGCTCTGGAAGGGTCTAGAGCCTCCATTTTTGCGCGCTGGTCGAAGTCTCGTGGCCCTCTGTCAGAATCCAGAGTTTTAAGAAAATCGGAGGGGGTCAAAATTTCGGCCCAAAAAAAAAATGACAGTGTTACCCCTTATGTTTTTTTTTCAGATCCAAATTTTGACCTTCCATATCTCGGCTCTGGAAGGGTCTAGAGCCTCCATTTTTGCGCGCTGGTCGAAGTCTCGTGGCCCTCTGTCAGAATCCAGAGTTTCAAGAAGATCGGAGGGGGTCAAAATTTCGGCCAAAAAAAAAATGACAGTGTTACCCCTTATGTTTTTTTTTCAGGTCCAAATTTTGACCTTCCATATCTCGGCTCTGGAAGGGTCTAGAGCCTCCATTTTTTCGCGCTGGTCGAAGTCTCGTGGCCCTCTGTCAGAATCCAGAGTTTTAAGAAAATCGGAGGGGGTCAAAATTTCGGCCAAAAAAAAAAAATGACAGTGTTACCCCTTATGTTTTTTTTTTCAGATCCAAATTTTTACCTTCCATATCTCGGCTCTGGAAGGGTCTAGAGCCTCCATTTTTGCGCGCTGGTCGAAGTCTCGTGGCCCTCTGTCAGAATCCAGAGTTTTAAGAAAATCGGAGGGGGTCAAAATTTCGGCCAAAAAAAAAAATGACAGTGTTACCCCTTATGTTTTTTTTTCAGGTCCAAATTTTGACCTTCCATATCTCGGCTCTGGAAGGGTCTAGAGCCTCCATTTTTGCGCGCTGGTCGAAGTCTCGTGGCCCTCTGTCAGAATCCAGAGTTTCAAGAAGATCGGAGGGGGTCAAAATTTCGGCCAAAAAAAAAAATGACAGTGTTACCCCGTATGGTTTTTTTTCAGGTCCAAATTTTGACCTTCCATATCTCGGCTCTGGAAGGGTCTAGAGCCTCCATTTTTGCGCGCTGGTCGAAGTCTCGTGGCCCTCTGTCAGAATCCAGAGTTTTAAGAAAATCGGAGGGGGTCAAAATTTCGGCCAAAAAAAAAATGACAGTGTTACCCCTTATGTTTTTTTTTTCAGGTCCAAATTTTGACCTTCCATATCTCGGCTCTGGAAGGGTCTAGAGCCTCCATTTTTGCGCGCTGGTCGAAGTCTCGTGGCCCTCTGTCAGAGTCCAGAGTTTCAAGAAGATCGGAGGGGGTCAAAATTTCGGCCAAAAAAAAAAATGACAGTGTTACCCCTTATGTTTTTTTTTCAGGTCCAAATTTTGACCTTCCATATCTCGGCTCTGGAAGGGTCTAGAGCCTCCATTTTTGCGCGCTGGTCGAAGTCTCGTGGCCCTCTGTCAGAATCCAGAGTTTCAAGAAGATCGGAGGGGGTCAAAATTTCGGCCAAAAAAAAAAATGACAGTGTTACCCCTTATGTTTTTTTTTTCAGGTCCAAATTTTGACCTTCCATATCTCGGCTCTGGAAGGGTCTAGAGCCTCCATTTTTGCGCGCTGGTCGAAGTCTCGTGGCCCTCTGTCAGAATCCAGAGTTTTAAGAAAATCGGAGGGGGTCAAAATTTCGGCCAAAAAAAAAAAATGACAGTGTTACCCCTTATGTTTTTTTTTTCAGATCCAAATTTTGACCTTCCATATCTCGGCTCTGGAAGGGTCTAGAGCCTCCATTTTTGCGCGCTGGTCGAAGTCTCGTGGCCCTCTGTCAGAATCCAGAGTTTCAAGAAGATCGGAGGGGGTCAAAATTTCGGCCAAAAAAAAAAATGACAGTGTTACCCCTTATGTTTTTTTTTCAGGTCCAAATTTTGACCTTCCATATCTCGGCTCTGGAAGGGTCTAGAGCCTCCATTTTTGCGCGCTGGTCGAAGTCTCGTGGCCCTCTGTAAGAATCCAGAGTTTTAAGAAAATCGGAGGGGGTCAAAATTTCGGCCAAAAAAAAAAAATGACAGTGTTACCCCTTATGTTTTTTTTTTCAGATCCAAATTTTGACCTTCCATATCTCGGCTCTGGAAGGGTCTAGAGCCTCCATTTTTGCGCGCAGGTCGAAGTCTCGTGGCCCTCTGTCAGAATCCAGAGTTTCAACAAGATCGGAGGGGGTCAAAATTTCGGCCAAAAAAAAAAAATGACAGTGTTACTCCTTATGTTTTTTTTTTCAGGTCCAAATTTTGACCTTCCATATCTCGGCTCTGGAAGGGTCTAGAGCCTCCATTTTTGCGCGCTGGTCGAAGTCTCGTGGCCCTCTGTCAGAATCCAGAGTTTCAAGAAGATCGGAGGGGGTCAAAATTTCGGCCAAAAAAAAAAATGACAGTGTTACCCCTTATGTTTTTTTTTCAGGTCCAAATTTTGACCTTCCATATCTCGGCTCTGGAAGGGTCTAGAGCCTCCATTTTTGCGCGCTGGTCGAAGTCTCGTGGCCCTCTGTCAGAATCCAGAGTTTCAAGAAGATCGGAGGGGGTCAAAATTTCGGCCAAAAAAAAAAAATGACAGTGTTACCCCTTATGTTTTTTTTTCAGGTCCAAATTTTGACCTTCCATATCTCGGCTCTGGAAGGGTCTAGAGCCTCCATTTTTGCGCGCTGGTCGAAGTCTCGTGGCCCTCTGTCAGAATCCAGAGTTTTAAGAAAATCGGAGGGGGTCAAAATTTCGGCCAAAAAAAAAAAATGACAGTGTTACCCCTTATGTTTTTTTTTCAGATCCAAATTTTGACCTTCCATATCTCGGCTCTGGAAGGGTCTAGAGCCTCCATTTTTGCGCGCTGGTCGAAGTCTCGTGGCCCTCTGTCAAAATCCAGAGTTTCAAAAAGATCGGAGGGGGTCAAAATTTCGGCCAAAAAAAAAAAAATGACAGTGTTACCCCTTATGTTTTTTTTTCAGGTCCAAATTTTGACCTTCCATATCTCGGCTCTGGAAAGGTCTAGAGCCTCCATTTTTGCACGCTGGTCGAAGTCTCGTGGCCCTCTGTCAGAATCCAGAGTTTTAAGAAAATCGGAGGGGGTCAAAATTTCGGCAAAAAAAAAAAAAATGACAGTGTTACCCCTTATGTTTTTTTTTCAGATCCAAATTTTGACCTTCCATATCTCGGCTCTGGAAGGGTCTAGAGCCTCCATTTTTGCGCGCTGGTCGAAGTCTCGTGGCCCTCTGTCAGAATCCAGAGTTTCAAGAAGATCGGAGGGGGTCAAAATTTCGGCCAAAAAAAAAATGACAGTGTTACCCCTTATGTTTTTTTTTCAGGTCCAAATTTTGACCTTCCATATCTCGGCTCTGGAAGGGTCTAGAGCCTCCATTTTTGCGCGCTGGTCGAAGTCTCGTGGCCCTCTGTCAGAATCCAGAGTTTTAAGAAAATCGGAGGGGGTCAAAATTTCGGCCAAAAAAAAAAAAATGACAGTGTTACCCCTTATGTTTTTTTTTTCAGGTCCAAATTTTGACCTTCCATATCTCGGCTCTGGAAGGGTCTAGAGCCTCCATTTTTGCGCGCTGGTCGAAGTCTCGTGGCCCTCTGTCAGAATCCAGAGTTTTAAGAAAATCGGAGGGGGTCAAAATTTCGGCCAAAAAAAAAAAATGACAGTGTTACCCCTTATGTTTTTTTTTCAGATCCAAATTTTGACCTTCCATATCTCGGCTCTGGAAGGGTCTAGAGCCTCCATTTTTGCGCGCTGGTCGAAGTCTCGTGGCCCTCTGTCAGAATCCAGAGTTTTAAGAAAATCGGAGGGGGTCAAAATTTCGGCCAAAAAAAAAAAATGACAGTGTTACCCCTTATGTTTTTTTTTCAGGTCCAAATTTTGACCTTCCATATCTCGGCTCTGGAAGGGTCTAGAGCCTCCATTTTTGCGCGCTGGTCGAAGTCTCGTGGCCCTCTGTCAGAATCCAGAGTTTCAAGAAGATCGGAGGGGGTCAAAATTTCGGCCAAAAAAAAAAAATGACAGTGTTACCCCTTATGTTTTTTTTTCAGGTCCAAATTTTGACCTTCCATATCTCGGCTCTGGAAGGGTCTAGAGCCTCCATTTTTGCGCGCTGGTCGAAGTCTCGTGGCCCTCTGTCAGAATCCAGAGTTTCAAGAAGATCGGAGGGGGTCAAAATTTCGGCCAAAAAAAAAAAATGACAGTGTTACCCCTTATGTTTTTTTTTTCAGGTCCAAATTTTGACCTTCCATATCTCGGCTCTGGAAGGGTCTAGAGCCTCCATTTTTGCGCGCTGGTCGAAGTCTCGTGGCCCTCTGTCAGAGTCCAGAGTTTCAAGAAGATCGGAGGGGGTCAAAATTTCGGCCAAAAAAAAAAAATGACAGTGTTACCCCTTATGTTTTTTTTTCAGGTCCAAATTTTGACCTTCCATATCTCGGCTCTGGAAGGGTCTAGAGCCTCCATTTTTGCGCGCTGGTCGAAGTCTCGTGGCCCTCTGTCAGAATCCAGAGTTTCAAGAAGATCGGAGGGGGTAAAAATTTCGGCCAAAAAAAAAAATGACAGTGTTACCCCTTATGTTTTTTTTTCAGGTCCAAATTTTGACCTTCCATATCTCGGCTCTGGAAGGGTCTAGAGCCTCCATTTTTGCGCGCTGGTCGAAGTCTCGTGGCCCTCTGTCAGAATCCAGAGTTTTAAGAAAATCGGAGGGGGTCAAAATTTCGGCCCAAAAAAAAAATGACAGTGTTACCCCTTATGTTTTTTTTTCAGATCCAAATTTTGACCTTCCATATCTCGGCTCTGGAAGGGTCTAGAGCCTCCATTTTTGCGCGCTGGTCGAAGTCTCGTGGCCCTCTGTCAGAATCCAGAGTTTCAAGAAGATCGGAGGGGGTAAAAATTTCGGCCAAAAAAAAAAATGACAGTGTTACCCCTTATGTTTTTTTTTCAGGTCCAAATTTTGACCTTCCATATCTCGGCTCTGGAAGGGTCTAGAGCCTCCATTTTTGCGCGCTGGTCGAAGTCTCGTGGCCCTCTGTCAGAATCCAGAGTTTCAAGAAGATCGGAGGGGGTCAAAATTTCGGCCAAAAAAAAAAATGACAGTGTTACCCCTTATGTTTTTTTTTCAGGTCCAAATTTTGACCTTCCATATCTCGGCTCTGGAAGGGTCTAGAGCCTCCATTTTTGCGCGCTGGTCGAAGTCTCGTGGCCCTCTGTCAGAATCCAGAGTTTCAAGAAGATCGGAGGGGGTCAAAATTTCGGCCAAAAAAAAAAAATGACAGTGTTACCCCTTATGTTTTTTTTTCAGGTCCAAATTTTGACCTTCCATATCTCGGCTCTGGAAGGGTCTAGAGCCTCCATTTTTGCGCGCTGGTCGAAGTCTCGTGGCCCTCTGTCAGAATCCAGAGTTTTAAGAAAATCGGAGGGGGTCAAAATTTCGGCCAAAAAAAAAAAATGACAGTGTTACCCCTTATGTTTTTTTTTCAGGTCCAAATTTTGACCTTCCATATCTCGGCTCTGGAAGGGTCTAGAGCCTCCATTTTTGCGCGCTGGTCGAAGTCTCGTGGCCCTCTGTCAGAATCCAGAGTTTTAAGAAAATCGGAGGGGGTCAAAATTTCGGCCAAAAAAAAAAAATGACAGTGTTACCCCTTATGTTTTTTTTTTCAGGTCCAAATTTTGACCTTCCATATCTCGGCTCTGGAAGGGTCTAGAGCCTCCATTTTTGCGCGCTGGTCGAAGTCTCGTGGCCCTCTGTCAGAATCCAGAGTTTCAAGAAGATCGGAGGGGGTCAAAATTTCGGCCAAAAAAAAAAATGACAGTGTTACCCCTTATGTTTTTTTTTCAGGTCCAAATTTTGACCTTCCATATCTCGGCTCTGGAAGGGTCTAGAGCCTCCATTTTTGCGCGCTGGTCGAAGTCTCGTGGCCCTCTGTCAGAATCCAGAGTTTTAAGAAAATCGGAGGGGGTCAAAATTTCGGCCAAAAAAAAAAAATGACAGTGTTACCCCTTATGTTTTTTTTTTCAGGTCCAAATTTTGACCTTCCATATCTCGGCTCTGGAAGGGTCTAGAGCCTCCATTTTTGCGCGCTGGTCGAAGTCTCGTGGCCCTCTGTCAGAATCCAGAGTTTTAAGAAAATCGGAGGGGGTCAAAATTTCGGCCCAAAAAAAAAATGACAGTGTTACCCCTTATGTTTTTTTTTCAGATCCAAATTTTGACCTTCCATATCTCGGCTCTGGAAGGGTCTAGAGCCTCCATTTTTGCGCGCTGGTCGAAGTCTCGTGGCCCTCTGTCAGAATCCAGAGTTTTAAGAAAATCGGAGGGGGTCAAAATTTCGGCAAAAAAAAAAAATGACAGTGTTACCCCTTATGTTTTTTTTTTCAGATCCAAATTTTGACCTTCCATATCTCGGCTGTGGAAGGGTCTAGAGCCTCCATTTTTGTGCGCTGGTCGAAGTCTCGTGGCCCTCTGTCAGAATCCAGAGTTTCAAAAAGATCGGAGGGGGTCAAAATTTCGGCCAAAAAAAAAAATGACAGTGTTACCCCTTATGTTTTTTTTTCAGGTCCAAAATTTGACCTTCCATATCTCGGCTCTGGAAGGGTCTAGAGCCTCCATTTTTGCGCGCTGGTCGAAGTCTCGTGGCCCTCTGTCAGAGTCCAGAGTTTCAAGAAGATCGGAGGGGGTCAAAATTTCGGCCAAAAAATAAAATGACAGTGTTACCCCTTATGTTTTTTTTTCAGGTCCAAATTTTGACCTTCCATATCTCGGCTCTGGAAGGGTCTAGAGCCTCCATTTTTGCGCGCTGGTCGAAGTCTCGTGGCCCTCTGTCAGAATCCAGAGTTTCAAGAAGATCGGAGGGGGTCAAAATTTCGGCCAAAAAAAAAAAATGACAGTGTTACCCCTTATGTTTTTTTTTCAGGTCCAAATTTTGACCTTCCATATCTCGGCTCTGGAAGGGTCTAGAGCCTCCATTTTTGCGCGCTGGTCGAAGTCTCGTGGCCCTCTGTCAGAATCCAGAGTTTTAAGAAAATCGGAGGGGGTCAAAATTTCGGCCAAAAAAAAAAAATGACAGTGTTACCCCTTATGTTTTTTTTTCAGGTCCAAATTTTGACCTTCCATATCTCGGCTCTGGAAGGGTCTAGAGCCTCCATTTTTGCGCGCTGGTCGAAGTCTCGTGGCCCTCTGTCAGAATCCAGAGTTTTAAGAAAATCGGAGGGGGTCAAAATTTCGGCCAAAAAAAAAAATGACAGTGTTACCCCTTATGTTTTTTTTTCAGGTCCAAATTTTGACCTTCCATATCTCGGCTCTGGAAGGGTCTAGAGCCTCCATTTTTGCGCGCTGGTCGAAGTCTCGTGGCCCTCTGTCAGAATCCAGAGTTTTAAGAAAATCGGAGGGGGTCAAAATTTCGGCCAAAAAAAAAAAATGACAGTGTTACCCCTCATGTTTTTTTTTCAGGTCCAAATTTTGACCTTCCATATCTCGGCTCTGGAAGGGTCTAGAGCCTCCATTTTTACGCGCTGGTCGAAGTCTCGTGGCCCTCTGTCAGAATCCAGAGTTTTAAGAAAATCGGAGGGGGTCAAAATTTCGGCCAAAAAAAAAAAAATGACAGTGTTACCCCTTATGTTTTTTTTTCAGATCCAAATTTTGACCTTCCATATCTCGGCTCTGGAAGGGTCTAGAGCCTCCATTTTTGCGCGCTGGTCGAAGTCTCGTGGCCCTCTGTCAGAATCCAGAGTTTCAACAAGATCGGAGGGGGTCAAAATTTCGGCCAAAAAAAAAAAATGACAGTGTTACCCCTTATGTTTTTTTTTTCAGGTCCAAATTTTGACCTTCCATATCTCGGCTCTGGAAGGGTCTAGAGCCTCCATTTTTGCGCGCTGGTCGAAGTCTCGTGGCCCTCTGTCAGAATCCAGAGTTTCAAGAAGATCGGAGGGGGTCAAAATTTCGGCCAAAAAAAAAAAATGACAGTGTTACCCCTTATGTTTTTTTTTCAGGTCCAAATTTTGACCTTCCATATCTCGGCTCTGGAAGGGTCTAGAGCCTCCATTTTTGCGCGCTGGTCGAAGTCTCGTGGCCCTCTGTCAGAATCCAGAGTTTCAAGAAGATCGGAGGGGGTCAAAATTTCGGCCAAAAAAAAAAATGACAGTGTTACCCCTTATGTTTTTTTTTCAGGTCCAAATTTTGACCTTCCATATCTCGGCTCTGGAAGGGTCTAGAGCCTCCATTTTTGCGCGCTGGTCGAAGTCTCGTGGCCCTCTGTCAGAGTCCAGAGTTTCAAGAAGATCGGAGGGGGTCAAAATTTCGGCCAAAAAAAAAAATGACAGTGTTACCCCTTATGTTTTTTTTTCAGGTCCAAATTTTGACCTTCCATATCTCGGCTCTGGAAGGGTCTAGAGCCTCCATTTTTGCGCGCTGGTCGAAGTCTCGTGGCCCTCTGTCAGAATCCAGAGTTTTAAGAAAATCGGAGGGGGTAAAAATTTCGGCCAAAAAAAAAAATGACAGTGTTACCCCTTATGTTTTTTTTTTCAGGTCCAAATTTTGACCTTCCATATCTCGGCTCTGGAAGGGTCTAGAGCCTCCATTTTTGCGCGCTGGTCGAAGTCTCGTGGCCCTCTGTCAGAATCCAGAGTTTTAAGAAAATCGGAGGGGGTCAAAATTTCGGCCCAAAAAAAAAATGACAGTGTTACCCCTTATGTTTTTTTTTCAGATCCAAATTTTGACCTTCCATATCTCGGCTCTGGAAGGGTCTAGAGCCTCCATTTTTGCGCGCTGGTCGAAGTCTCGTGGCCCTCTGTCAGAATCCAGAGTTTTAAGAAAATCGGAGGGGGTCAAAATTTCGGCCAAAAAAAAAAAAATGACAGTGTTACCCCTTATGTTTTTTTTTCAGATCCAAATTTTGACCTTCCATATCTCGGCTCTGGAAGGGTCTAGAGCCTCCATTTTTGCGCGCTGGTCGAAGTCTCGTGGCCCTCTGTCAGAATCCAGAGTTTCAAAAAGATCGGAGGGGGTCAAAATTTCGGCCAAAAAAAAAAAAATGACAGTGTTACCCCTTATGTTTTTTTTTCAGGTCCAAATTTTGACCTTCCATATCTCGGCTCTGGAAGGGTCTAGAGCCTCCATTTTTGCGCGCTGGTCGAAGTCTCGTGGCCCTCTGTCAGAATCCAGAGTTTTAAGAAAATCGGAGGGGGTCAAAATTTCGGCCAAAAAAAAAAAAATGACAGTGTTACCCCTTATGTTTTTTTTTCAGATCCAAATTTTGACCTTCCATATCTCGGCTCTGGAAGGGTCTAGAGCCTCCATTTTTGCGCGCTGGTCGAAGTCTCGTGGCCCTCTGTCAGAATCCAGAGTTTTAAGAAAATCGGATGGGGTCAAAGTTTCGGCCAAAAAAAAAAATGACAGTGTTACCCCTTATGTTTTTTTTTTCAGATCCAAATTTTGACCTTCCATATCTCGGCTCTGGAAGGGTCTAGAGCCTCCATTTTTGCGCGCTGGTCGAAGTCTCGTGGCCCTCTGTCAGAATCCAGAGTTTCAAGAAGATCGGAGGGGGTCAAAATTTCGGCCAAAAAAAAAAAATGACAGTGTTACCCCTTATGTTTTTTTTTCAGATCCAAACTTTGACCTTCCATATCTCGGCTCTGGAAGGGTCTAGAGCCTCCATTTTTGCATGCTGGTCGAAGTCTCGTGGCCCTCTGTCAGAATCCAGAGTTTCAAGAAGATCGGAGGGGGTCAAAATTTCGGCCAAAAAAAAAAATGACAGTGTTACCCCTTATGTTTTTTTTTCAGGTCCAAATTTTGACCTTCCATATCTCGGCTCTGGAAGGGTCTAGAGCCTCCATTTTTGCGCGCTGGTCGAAGTCTCGTGGCCCTCTGTCAGAATCCAGAGTTTTAAGAAAATCGGAGGGGGTCAAAATTTCGGCCAAAAAAAAAAAAATGACAGTGTTACCCCTTATGTTTTTTTTTCAGGTCCAAATTTTGACCTTCCATATCTCGGCTCTGGAAGGGTCTAGAGCCTCCATTTTTGCGCGCTGGTCGAAGTCTCGTGGCCCTCTGTCAGAATCCAGAGTTTTAAGAAAATCGGAGGGGGTCAAAATTTCGGCCAAAAAAAAAAAATGACAGTGTTACCCCTTATGTTTTTTTTTTCAGGTCCAAATTTTGACCTTCCATATCTCGGCTCTGGAAGGGTCTAGAGCCTCCATTTTTGCGCGCTGGTCGAAGTCTCGTGGCCCTCTGTCAGAATCCAGAGTTTCAAGAAGATCGGAGGGGGTCAAAATTTCGGCCAAAAAAAAAAATGACAGTGTTACCCCTTATGTTTTTTTTTCAGGTCCAAATTTTGACCTTCCATATCTCGGCTCTGGAAGGGTCTAGAGCCTCCATTTTTGCGCGCTGGTCGAAGTCTCGTGGCCCTCTGTCAGAATCCAGAGTTTTAAGAAAATCGGAGGGGGTCAAAATTTCGGCCAAAAAAAAAAAATGACAGTGTTACCCCTTATGTTTTTTTTTTTCAGGTCCAAATTTTGACCTTCCATATCTCGGCTCTGGAAGGGTCTAGAGCCTCCATTTTTGCGCGCTGGTCGAAGTCTCGTGGCCCTCTGTCAGAATCCAGAGTTTTAAGAAAATCGGAGGGGGTCAAAATTTCGGCCCAAAAAAAAAATGACAGTGTTACCCCTTATGTTTTTTTTTCAGATCCAAATTTTGACCTTCCATATCTCGGCTCTGGAAGGGTCTAGAGCCTCCATTTTTGCGCGCTGGTCGAAGTCTCGTGGCCCTCTGTCAGAATCCAGAGTTTTAAGAAAATCGGAGGGGGTCAAAATTTCGGCAAAAAAAAAAAATGACAGTGTTACCCCTTATGTTTTTTTTTCAGATCCAAATTTTGACCTTCCATATCTCGGCTCTGGAAGGGTCTAGAGCCTCCATTTTTGTGCGCTGGTCGAAGTCTCGTGGCCCTCTGTCAGAATCCAGAGTTTCAAGAAGATCGGAGGGGGTCAAAATTTCGGCCAAAAAATAAAATGACAGTGTTACCCCTTATGTTTTTTTTTCAGGTCCAAATTTTGACCTTCCATATCTCGGCTCTGGAAGGGTCTAGAGCCTCCATTTTTGCGCGCTGGTCGAAGTCTCGTGGCCCTCTGTCAGAATCCAGAGTTTCAAGAAGATCGGAGGGGGTCAAAATTTCGGCCAAAAAAAAAAATGACAGTGTTACCCCTTATGTTTTTTTTTCAGGTCCAAATTTTGACCTTCCATATCTCGGCTCTGGAAGGGTCTAGAGCCTCCATTTTTGCGCGCTGGTCGAAGTCTCGTGGCCCTCTGTCAGAATCCAGAGTTTTAAGAAAATCGGAGGGGGTCAAAATTTCGGCCAAAAAAAAAAATGACAGTGTTACCCCTTATGTTTTTTTTTCAGATCCAAATTTTGACCTTCCATATCTCGGCTCTGGAAGGGTCTAGAGCCTCCATTTTTGCGCGCTGGTCGAAGTCTCGTGGCCCTCTGTCAGAATCCAGAGTTTCAAAAAGATCGGAGGGGGTCAAAATTTCGGCCAAAAAAAAATGACAGTGTTACCCCTTATGTTTTTTTTTCAGGTCCAAATTTTGACCTTCCATATCTCGGCTCTGGAAGGGTCTAGAGCCTCCATTTTTGCGCGCTGGTCGAAGTCTCGTGGCCCTCTGTCAGAATCCAGAGTTTTAAGAAAATCGGAGGGGGTCAAAATTTCGGCCAAAAAAAAAAAAATGACAGTGTTACCCCTTATGTTTTTTTTTCAGATCCAAATTTTGACCTTCCATATCTCGGCTCTGGAAGGGTCTAGAGCCTCCATTTTTGCGCGCTGGTCGAAGTCTCGTGGCCCTCTGTCAGAATCCAGAGTTTCAACAAGATCGGAGGGGGTCAAAATTTCGGCCAAAAAAAAAAAATGACAGTGTTACCCCTTATGTTTTTTTTTTCAGGTCCAAATTTTGACCTTCCATATCTCGGCTCTGGAAGGGTCTAGAGCCTCCATTTTTGCGCGCTGGTCGAAGTCTCGTGGCCCTCTGTCAGAATCCAGAGTTTCAAGAAGATCGGAGGGGGTCAAAATTTCGGCCAAAAAAAAAAAATGACAGTGTTACCCCTTATGTTTTTTTTTCAGGTCCAAATTTTGACCTTCCATATCTCGGCTCTGGAAGGGTCTAGAGCCTCCATTTTTGCGCGCTGGTCGAAGTCTCGTGGCCCTCTGTCAGAATCCAGAGTTTCAAGAAGATCGGAGGGGGTCAAAATTTCGGCCAAAAAAAAAAATGACAGTGTTACCCCTTATGTTTTTTTTTTCAGGTCCAAATTTTGACCTTCCATATCTCGGCTCTGGAAGGGTCTAGAGCCTCCATTTTTGCGCGCTGGTCGAAGTCTCGTGGCCCTCTGTCAGAATCCAGAGTTTCAAGAAGATCGGAGGGGGTCAAAATTTCGGCCAAAAAAAAAAAATGACAGTGTTACCCCTTATGTTTTTTTTTCAGATCCAAACTTTGACCTTCCATATCTCGGCTCTGGAAGGGTCTAGAGCCTCCATTTTTGCATGCTGGTCGAAGTCTCGTGGCCCTCTGTCAGAATCCAGAGTTTCAAGAAGATCGGAGGGGGTCAAAATTTCGGCCAAAAAAAAAAATGACAGTGTTACCCCTTATGTTTTTTTTTCAGGTCCAAATTTTGACCTTCCATATCTCGGCTCTGGAAGGGTCTAGAGCCTCCATTTTTGCGCGCTGGTCGAAGTCTCGTGGCCCTCTGTCAGAATCCAGAGTTTTAAGAAAATCGGAGGGGGTCAAAATTTCGGCCAAAAAAAAAAAATGACAGTGTTACCCCTTATGTTTTTTTTTCAGGTCCAAATTTTGACCTTCCATATCTCGGCTCTGGAAGGGTCTAGAGCCTCCATTTTTGCGCGCTGGTCGAAGTCTCGTGGCCCTCTGTCAGAATCCAGAGTTTTAAGAAAATCGGAGGGGGTCAAAATTTCGGCCAAAAAAAAAAAATGACAGTGTTACCCCTTATGTTTTTTTTTTCAGGTCCAAATTTTGACCTTCCATATCTCGGCTCTGGAAGGGTCTAGAGCCTCCATTTTTGCGCGCTGGTCGAAGTCTCGTGGCCCTCTGTCAGAATCCAGAGTTTCAAGAAGATCGGAGGGGGTCAAAATTTCGGCCAAAAAAAAAATGACAGTGTTACCCCTTATGTTTTTTTTTCAGGTCCAAATTTTGACCTTCCATATCTCGGCTCTGGAAGGGTCTAGAGCCTCCATTTTTGCTCGCTGGTCGAAGTCTCGTGGCCCTCTGTCAGAATCCAGAGTTTTAAGAAAATCGGAGGGGGTCAAAATTTCGGCAAAAAAAAAAAAATGACAGTGTTACCCCTTATGTTTTTTTTTTCAGATCCAAATTTTGACCTTCCATATCTCGGCTCTGGAAGGGTCTAGAGCCTCCATTTTTGTGCGCTGGTCGAAGTCTCGTGGCCCTCTGTCAGAATCCAGAGTTTCAAAAAGATCGGAGGGGGTCAAAATTTCGGCCAAAAAAAAAAAATGACAGTGTTACCCCTTATGTTTTTTTTTCAGGTCCAAATTTTGACCTTCCATATCTCGGCTCTGGAAGGGTCTAGAGCCTCCATTTTTGCGCGCTGGTCGAAGTCTCGTGGCCCTCTGTCAGAGTCCAGAGTTTCAAGAAGATCGGAGGGGGTCAAAATTTCGGCCAAAAAATAAAATGACAGTGTTACCCCTTATGTTTTTTTTTCAGGTCCAAATTTTGACCTTCCATATCTCGGCTCTGGAAGGGTCTAGAGCCTCCATTTTTGCGCGCTGGTCGAAGTCTCGTGGCCCTCTGTCAGAATCCAGAGTTTCAAGAAGATCGGAGGGGGTCAACATTTCGGCCAAAAAAAAAAATGACAGTGTTACCCCTTATGTTTTTTTTTCAGGTCCAAATTTTGACCTTCCATATCTCGGCTCTGGAAGGGTCTAGAGCCTCCATTTTTGCGCGCTGGTCGAAGTCTCGTGGCCCTCTGTCAGAATCCAGAGTTTTAAGAAAATCGGAGGGGGTCAAAATTTCGGCCAAAAAAAAAAATGACAGTGTTACCCCTTATGTTTTTTTTTCAGATCCAAATTTTGACCTTCCATATCTCGGCTCTGGAAGGGTCTAGAGCCTCCATTTTTGCGCGCTGGTCGAAGTCTCGTGGCCCTCTGTCAGAATCCAGAGTTTCAAAAAGATCGGAGGGGGTCAAAATTTCGGCCAAAAAAAAATGACAGTGTTACCCCTTATGTTTTTTTTTCAGGTCCAAATTTTGACCTTCCATATCTCGGCTCTGGAAGGGTCTAGAGCCTCCATTTTTGCGCGCTGGTCGAAGTCTCGTGGCCCTCTGTCAGAATCCAGAGTTTTAAGAAAATCGGAGGGGGTCAAAATTTCGGCCAAAAAAAAAAATGACAGTGTTACCCCTTATGTTTTTTTTTTCAGGTCCAAATTTTGACCTTCCATATCTCGGCTCTGGAAGGGTCTAGAGCCTCCATTTTTGCGCGCTGGTCGAAGTCTCGTGGCCCTCTGTCAGAATCCAGAGTTTTAAGAAAATCGGAGGGGGTCAAAATTTCGGCCAAAAAAAAAAAAATGACAGTGTTACCCCTTATGTTTTTTTTTCAGATCCAAATTTTGACCTTCCATATCTCGGCTCTGGAAGGGTCTAGAGCCTCCATTTTTGCGCGCTGGTCGAAGTCTCGTGGCCCTCTGTCAGAATCCAGAGTTTCAACAAGATCGGAGGGGGTCAAAATTTCGGCCAAAAAAAAAAAATGACAGTGTTACCCCTTATGTTTTTTTTTTCAGGTCCAAATTTTGACCTTCCATATCTCGGCTCTGGAAGGGTCTAGAGCCTCCATTTTTGCGCGCTGGTCGAAGTCTCGTGGCCCTCTGTCAGAATCCAGAGTTTCAAGAAGATCGGAGGGGGTCAAAATTTCGGCCAAAAAAAAAAATGACAGTGTTACCCCTTATGTTTTTTTTTTCAGGTCCAAATTTTGACCTTCCATATCTCGGCTCTGGAAGGGTCTAGAGCCTCCATTTTTGCGCGCTGGTCGAAGTCTCGTGGCCCTCTGTCAGAATCCAGAGTTTTAAGAAAATCGGAGGGGGTCAAAATTTCGGCAAAAAAAAAAAAATGACAGTGTTACCCCTTATGTTTTTTTTTCAGGTCCAAATTTTGACCTTCCATATCTCGGCTCTGGAAGGGTCTAGAGCCTCCATTTTTGCGCGCTGGTCGAAGTCTCGTGGCCCTCTGTCAGAATCCAGAGTTTTAAGAAAATCGGAAGGGGTCAAAATTTCAGCCAAAAAAAAAAAATGACAGTGTTACCCCTTATGTTTTTTTTTCAGATCCAAATTTTGACCTTCCATATCTCGGCTCTGGAAGGGTCTAGAGCCTCCATTTTTGCGCGCTGGTCGAAGTCTCGTGGCCCTCTGTCAGAATCCAGAGTTTCAACAAGATCGGAGGGGGTCAAAATTTCGGCCAAAAAAAAAAAAATGACAGTGTTACCCCTTATGTTTTTTTTTTTCAGGTCCAAATTTTGACCTTCCATATCTCGGCTCTGGAAGGGTCTAGAGCCTCCATTTTTGCGCGCTGGTCGAAGTCTCGTGGCCCTCTGTCAGAATCCAGAGTTTCAAGAAGATCGGAGGGGGTCAAAATTTCGGCCAAAAAAAAAAATGACAGTGTTACCCCTTATGTTTTTTTTTCAGGTCCAAATTTTGACCTTCCATATCTCGGCTCTGGAAGGGTCTAGAGCCTCCATTTTTGCGCGCTGGTCGAAGTCTCGTGGCCCTCTGTCAGAATACAGAGTTTTAAGAAAATCGGAGGGGGTCAAAATTTCGGCCAAAAAAAAAAATGACAGTGTTACCCCTTATGTTTTTTTTTTTTCAGATCCAAATTTTGACCTTCCATATCTCAGCTCTGGAAGGGTCTAGAGCCTCCATTTTTGCGCGCTGGTCGAAGTCTCGTGGCCCTCTGTCAGAATACAGAGTTTTAAGAAAATCGGAGGGGGTCAAAATTTCGGCCAAAAAAAAAATGACAGTGTTACCCCTTATGTTTTTTTTTCAGATCCAAATTTTTACCTTCCATATCTCGGCTCTGGAAGGGTCTAGAGCCTCCATTTTTGCGCGCTGGTCGAAGTCTCGTGGCCCTCTGTCAGAATCCAGAGTTTCAACAAGATCGGAGGGGGTCAAAATTTCGGCCAAAAAAAAAAAATGACAGTGTTACCCCTTATGTTTTTTTTTTTCAGGTCCAAATTTTGACCTTCCATATCTCGGCTCTGGAAGGGTCTAGAGCCTCCATTTTTGCTCGCTGGTCGAAGTCTCGTGGCCCTCTGTCAGAGTCCAGAGTTTCAAGAAGATCGGAGGGGGTCAAAATTTTGGCAAAAAAAAAAAAATGACAGTGTTACCCCTTATGTTTTTTTTTTCAGGTCCAAATTTTGACCTTCGATATCTCGGCTCTGGAAGGGTCTAGAGCCTCCATTTTTGTGCGCTGGTCGAAGTCTCGTGGCCCTCTGTCAGAATCCAGAGTTTTAAGAAAATCGGAGGGGGTCAAAATTTCGGCCAAAAAAAAAAATGACAGTGTTACCCCTTATGTTTTTTTTTTCAGGTCCAAATTTTGACCTTCCATATCTCGGCTCTGGAAGGGTCTAGAGCCTCCATTTTTGTGCGCTGGTCGAAGTCTCGTGGCCCTCTGTCAGAATCCAGAGTTTTAAGAAAATCGGAGGGGGTCAAAATTTCGGCCAAAAAAAAAAAATGAGTGTTACCCCTTATGTTTTTTTTCAGGTCCAAATTTTGACCTTCCATATCTCGGCTCTGGAAGGGTCTAGAGCCTCCATTTTTGCGCGCTGGTCGAAGTCTCGTGGCCCTCTGTCAGAGTCCAGAGTTTCAAGAAGATCGGAGGGGGTCAAAATTTCGGCCAAAAAAAAAAAATGACAGTGTTACCCCTTATGTTTTTTTTTCAGGTCCAAATTTTGACCTTCCATATCTCGGCTCTGGAAGGGTCTAGAGCCTCCATTTTTGCGCGCTGGTCGAAGTCTCGTGAACCTCTGTCAGAATCCAGAGTTTTAAGAAAATCGGAGGGGGTCAAAATTTCGGCCAAAAAAAAAAATGACAGTGTTACCCCTTATGTTTTTTTTTCAGGTCCAAATTTTTACCTTCGATATCTCGGCTCTGGAAGGGTCTAGAGCCTCCATTTTTGCGCGCTGGTCGAAGTCTCGTGGCCCTCTGTCAGAGTCCAGGGTTTTAAGAAAATCGGAGGGGGTCAAAATTTCGGCCAAAAAAAAAATGACAGTGAAACTCTGGATTCTGACAGAGGGCCACGAGACTTCAACCAGCGCACAAAAATGGAGGCTCTAGACCCTTCCAGAGCCGAGATATCGAAGGTCAAAATTTGGACCTGAAAAAAAAACATAAGGGGTAACACTGTCATTTTTTTTTTGGCCGAAATTTTGACCCCCTCCGATCTTCTTGAAACTCTGGATTCTGACAGAGGGCCACGAGACTTCAACCAGCGCACAAAAATGGAGGCTCTAGACCCTTCCAGAGCCGAGATATGGAAGGTCAAAATTTGGACCTGAAAAAAAAACATAAGGGGTAACACTGTCATTTTTTTTTTGGCCGAAATTTTGACCCCCTCTGATCTTCTTGAAACTCTGGATTCTGACAGAGGGCCACGAGACTTCGACCAGCGCGCAAAAATGGAGAGTCTAGACCCTTCCAGAGCCAAGATATTGAAGGTCAAAATTTGGACCTGAAAAAAAAAACATAAGGGGTAACACTGTCATTTTTTTTGGCCGAAATTTTGACCCCCTCCGATCTTCTTGAAACTCTGGACTCTGACAGAGGGCCACGAGACTTCGACCAGCGCGCAAAAATGGAGGATCTAGACCCTTCCAGAGCCGAGATATCGAAGGTCAAAATTTGGACCTGAAAAAAAAACATAAGGGGTAACACTGTCATTTTTTTTTTGGCCGAAATTTTGACCCCCTCTGATCTTCTTGAAACTCTGGACTCTGACAGAGGGCCACGAGACTTCGACCAGCGCACAAAAATGGAGGCTCTAGACCCTTCCAGAGCCGAGATATCGAAGGTCAAAATTTGGACCTGAAAAAAAAACATAAGGGGTAACACTGTCATTTTTTTTTTGGCCGAAATTTTGACCCCCTCCGATCTTCTTGAAACTCTGGATTCTGACAGAGGGCCACGAGACTTCGACCAGCGCGCAAAAATGGAGAGTCTAGACCCTTCCAGAGCCAAGATATTGAAGGTCAAAATTTGGACCTGAAAAAAAAAACATAAGGGGTAACACTGTCATTTTTTTTTTGGCCGAAATTTTGACCCCCTCCGATCTTCTTGAAACTCTGGACTCTGACAGAGGGCCACGAGACTTCGACCAGCGCGCAAAAATGGAGGCTCTAGACCCTTCCAGAGCCGAGATATGGAAGGTCAAAATTTGGACCTGAAAAAAAAACATAAGGGGTAACACTGTCATTTTTTTTTTGGCCGAAATTTTGACCCCCTCCGATCTTCTTGAAACTCTGGACTCTGACAGAGGGCCACGAGACTTCGACCAGCGCGCAAAAATGGAGGCTCTAGACCCTTCCAGAGCCGAGATATCGAAGGTCAAAATTTGGACCTGAAAAAAAACATAAGGGGTAACACTGTCATTTTTTTTTTTTGGCCGAAATTTTGACCCCCTCCGATCTTCTTGAAACTCTGGATTCTGATAGAGGGCCACGAGACTTCGACCAGCGCGCAAAAATGGAGGATCTAGACCCTTCCAGAGCCGAGATATCGAAGGTCAAAATTTGGACCTGAAAAAAAACATAAGGGGTAACACTGTCATTTTATTTTTTTTGGCGAAATTTTGACCCCCTCCGATCTTCTTGAAACTCTGGATTCTGACAGAGGGCCATGAGACTTCGACCAGCGCGCAAAAATGGAGGCTCTAGACCCTTCCAGAGCCGAGATATCGAAGGTCAAAATTTGGACCTGAAAAAAAAACATAAGGGGTAACACTGTCATTTTTTTTTGGCCGAAATTTTGACCCCCTCCGATCTTTTTGAAACTCTGGATTCTGACAGAGGGCCACGAGACTTCGACCAGCGCGCAAAAATGTAGGCTCTAGACCCTTCCAGAGCCGAGATATGGAAGGTCAAAATTTGGACCTGAAAAAAAAACATAAGGGGTAACACTGTCATTTTTTTTTTTGGCCGAAATTTTGACCCCCTCCGATTTTCTTGAAACTCTGGATTCTGACAGAGGGCCACGAGACTTCGACCAGCATGCAAAAACGAAGGCTCTAGACCCTTCCAGAGCCGAGATATCAAAGGTCAAAATTTGAACCTGAAAAAAAAACATAAGGGGTAACACTGTCATTTTTTTTTTTTGGCCGAAATTTTGACCCCCTCCGATCTTCTTGAAACTCTGGACTCTGACAGAGGGCCACGAGACTTCGACCAGCGCGCAAAAATGTAGGCTCTAGACCCTTCCAGAGCCGAGATATCGAAGGTCAAAATTTGGACCTGAAAAAAAACATAAGGGGTAACACTGTCATTTTTTTTTTTTGGCCGAAATTTTGACCCCCTCCGATCTTCTTGAAACTCTGGATTCTGACAGAGGGCCACGAGACTTCGACCAGCGCGCAAAAATGGAGAATCTAGACCCTTCCAGAGCCGAGATATCGAAGGTCAAAATTTGGACCTGAAAAAAAACATAAGGGGTAACACTGTCATTTTTTTTTTTGGCCGAAATTTTGACCCCCTCCGATCTTCTTGAAACTCTGGACTCTGACAGAGGGCCACGAGACTTCGACCAGCGCACAAAAATGGAGGCTCTAGACCCTTCCAGAGCCGAGATATCGAAGGTCAAAATTTGGACCTGAAAAAAAACATAAGGGGTAACACTGTCATTTTTTTTTTGGCCGAAATTTTGACCCCCTCCGATCTTCTTGAAACTCTGGACTCTGACAGAGGGCCACGAGACTTCGACCAGCGCGCAAAAATGGAGGCTCTATACCCTTCCAGAGCCGAGATATCGAAGGTCAAAATTTGGACCTGAAAAAAAAACATAAGGGGTAACACTGTCATTTTTTTTTTTTGGCCGAAATTTTGACCCCCTCCGATCTTCTTGAAACTCTGGATTCTGACAGAGGGCCACGAGACTTCAACCAGCGCGCAAAAATGGAGGATCTAGACCCTTCCAGAGCCGAGATATGGAAGGTCAAAATTTGGACCTGAAAAAAAAAACATAAGGGGTAACACTGTCATTTTTTTTTTTGGCCGAAATTTTGACCCCCTCCGATCTTCTTGAAACTCTGGATTCTGATAGAGGGCCACGAGACTTCGACCAGCGCGCAAAAATGGAGGCTCTAGACCCTTCCAGAGCCGAGATATGGAAGGTCAAAATTTGGATCTGAAAAAAAAACATAAGGGGTAACACTGTCATTTTTTTTTTTGGCTGAAATTTTGACCCCCTCCGATCTTCTTGAAACTCTGGACTCTGACAGAGGGCCACGAGACTTCGACCAGCGCGCAAAAATGGAGGCTCTAGACCCTTCCAGAGCCGAGATATGGAAGGTCAAAATTTGGACCTGAAAAAAAAACATAAGGGGTAACACTGTCATTCTTTTTTTTTGGCCGAAATTTTGACCCCCTCCGATCTTGTTGAAACTCTGGATTCTGACAGAGGGCCACGAAACTTCGACCAGCGCGCAAAAATGGAGGCTCTAGACCCTTCCAGAGCCGAGATATGGAAGGTCAAAATTTGGATCTGAAAAAAAAACATAAGGGGTAACACTGTCATTTTTTTTTTTGGCTGAAATTTTGACCCCCTCCGATCTTCTTGAAACTCTGGACTCTGACAGAGGGCCACGAGACTTCGACCAGCGCGCAAAAATGGAGGCTCTAGACACTTCCAGAACCGAGATATGGAAGGTCAAAATTTGTATCTGAAAAAAAAACATAAGGGGTAACACTGTCATTTTTTTTTTTTGGCCAAAATTTTGACCCCCTCCGATCTTCTTGAAACTCTGGATTCTGACAGAGGGCCACGAGACTTCGACCAGCGCGCAAAAATGGAGGCTCTAGACCCTTCCAGAGCCGAGATATGGAAGGTCAAAATTTGGATCTGAAAAAAAAACATAAGGGGTAACACTGTCATTTTTTTTTTTTGGCCGAAATTTTGACCCCCTCCGATTTTCTTAAAACTCTGGATTCTGACAGAGGGCCACGAGACTTCGACCAGCGCGCAAAAATGGAGGCTCTAGACCCTTCCAGAGCCGAGATATGGAAGGTCAAAATTTGGACCTGTAAAAAAAACATAAGCGGTAACACTTTCATTTTTTTTTTTGGCCGAAATTTTGACCCCCTCCGATTTTCTTAAAACTCTGGATTCTGACAGAGGGCCACGAGACTTCGACCAGCGCGCAAAAATGGAGGCTCTAGACCCTTCCAGAGCCGAGATATGGAAGGTCAAAATTTGGACCTGAAAAAAAAAAACATAAGGGGTAACACTGTCATTTTTTTTTTTGGCCGAAATTTTGACCCCCTCCGATTTTCTTAAAACTCTGGATTCTGACAGAGGGCCACGAGACTTCGACCAGCGCGCAAAAATGGAGGCTCTAGACCCTTCCAGAGCCGAGATATGGAAGGTCAAAATTTGTATCTGAAAAAAAAACATAAGGGGTAACACTGTCATTTTTTTTTTTTGGCCGAAAATTTGACCCCCTCCGATTTTCTTAAAACTCTGGATTCTGACAGAGGGCCACGAGACTTCGACCAGCGCGCAAAAATGGAGGCTCTAGACCCTTCCAGAGCCGAGATATGGAAGGTCAAAATTTGTATCTGAAAAAAAAACATAAGGGGTAACACTGTCATTTTTTTTTTTTGGCCAAAATTTTGACCCCCTCCGATCTTCTTGAAACTCTGGATTCTGACAGAGGGCCACGAGACTTCGACCAGCGCGCAAAAATGGAGGCTCTAGACCCTTCCAGAGCCGAGATATGGAAGGTCAAAATTTGGATCTGAAAAAAAAACATAAGGGGTAACACTGTCATTTTTTTTTTTTTGGCCGAAATTTTGACCCCCTCCGATTTTCTTAAAACTCTGGATTCTGACAGAGGGCCACGAGACTTCGACCAGCGCGCAAAAATGGAGGCTCTAGACCCTTCCAGAGCCGAGATATGGAAGGTCAAAATTTGGACCTGTAAAAAAAACATAAGCGGTAACACTTTCATTTTTTTTTTTGGCCGAAATTTTGACCCCCTCCGATTTTCTTAAAACTCTGGATTCTGACAGAGGGCCACGAGACTTCGACCAGCGCGCAAAAATGGAGGCTCTAGACCCTTCCAGAGCCGAGATATGGAAGGTCAAAATTTGGACCTGAAAAAAAAAACATAAGGGGTAACACTGTCATTTTTTTTTTTGGCCGAAATTTTGACCCCCTCCGATTTTCTTAAAACTCTGGATTCTGACAGAGGGCCACGAGACTTCGACCAGCGCGCAAAAATGGAGGCTCTAGACCCTTCCAGAGCCGAGATATGGAAGGTCAAAATTTGGACCTGTAAAAAAAACATAAGCGGTAACACTTTCATTTTTTTTTTTGGCCGAAATTTTGACCCCCTCCGATTTTCTTAAAACTCTGGATTCTGACAGAGGGCCACGAGACTTCGACCAGCGCGCAAAAATGGAGGCTCTAGACCCTTCCAGAGCCGAGATATGGAAGGTCAAAATTTGGACCTGAAAAAAAAAACATAAGGGGTAACACTGTCATTTTTTTTTTTTGGCCGAAATTTTGACCCCCTCCGATTTTCTTAAAACTCTGGATTCTGACAGAGGGCCACGAGACTTCGACCAGCGCGCAAAAATGGAGGCTCTAGACCCTTCCAGAGCCGAGATATGGAAGGTCAAAATTTGGACCTGAAAAAAAAAAACATAAGGGGTAACACTGTCATTTTTTTTTTTTTGGCCGAAATTTTGACCCCCTCCGATTTTCTTAAAACTCTGGATTCTGACAGAGGGCCACGAGACTTCGACCAGCGCGCAAAAATGGAGGCTCTAGACCCTTCCAGAACCGAGATATGGAAGGTCAAAATTTGTATCTGAAAAAAAAACATAAGGGGTAACACTGTCATTTTTTTTTTTTGGCCGAAATTTTGACCCCCTCCGATTTTCTTAAAACTCTGGATTCTGACAGAGGGCCACGAGACCTCGACCAGCGCGCAAAAATGGAGGCTCTAGACCCTTCCAGAGCCGAGATATGGAAGGTCAAAATTTGGATCTGAAAAAAAAACATAAGGGGTAAAACTGTCATTTTTTTTTTTTGGCCGAAATTTTGACCCCCTCCGATTTTCTTAAAACTCTGGATTCTGACAGAGGGCCACGAGACTTCGACCAGCGCGCAAAAATGGAGGCTCTAGACCCTTCCAGAGCCGAGATATGGAAGGTCAAAATTTGTATCTGAAAAAAAAACATAAGGGGTAAAACTGTCATTTTTTTTTTTTGGCCGAAATTTTGACCCCCTCCGATTTTCTTAAAACTCTGGATTCTGACAGAGGGCCACGAGACTTCGACCAGCGCGCAAAAATGGAGGCTCTAGACCCTTCCAGAGCCGAGATATGGAAGGTCAAAATTTGGACCTGAAAAAAAAACATAAGGGGTAACACTGTCATTTTTTTTTTTTTGGCCGAAATTTTGACCCCCTCCGATCTTCTTAAAACTCTGGATTCTGACAGAGGGCCACGAGACTTCGACCAGCGCGCAAAAATGGAGGCTCTAGACCCTTCCAGAGCCGAGATATGGAAGGTCAAAATTTGTATCTGAAAAAAAAACATAAGGGGTAACACTATCATTTTTTTTTTTTTGGCCGAAATTTTGACCCCCTCCGATTTTCTTAAAACTCTGGATTCTGACAGAGGGCCACGAGACTTCGACCAGCGCGCAAAAATGGAGGCTCTAGACCAGGGGTGGGCAAACTACGGCCCGCGGGCCACATGCGGCCCGTTAGCCTGTTTAATCCGGCCCGTCGAGTATTTAAAATATTGTCATAGAGATTGCATTTGCATGGGGAGCGTTGTGCAGCGCGGTCTGTAGCGGGAGAGCGAGGGGGAGCCGAGCGGTAAGCGGGCCGTGCTGACAGAGTGGGGAGAGAGAGAGACTGGGAGCTCGTGCACGCGCTGTCGAGAGAGAGAAAACGCTGGGCTGCAAGCTGTTTCAGTGGAAAGAGTGTTGCTGCATTTGTGACCTGAGAAGCTGAATCCAGCGGGAAGAGTACTGTTTTATATGTGATTTGTTTTTGAAATATTCTGAATTAATTGTGTGAGCGCGAGCAAGCGCTGTGGGGAGAGAAAGTAACTCAATAAAGTGCATGAGCCCCAGTATTCGCCGACCCGTGTCTCCTTCCATCACCCATTCACCGAACCAACATCCCTGTCACACATTCATTTTGCCTTTTTCCTGCAATACTTGAATAAAGCAGCTCATTCATTCAGAGCTGTTGTGGCTGTGCTGCCGTGTGTCACGTGACAAGTAATGACGCGTCACCATGGAAACCATACAGTGAATAAATCTATAGACCATTTCAAAAGATGTAAACAACACTGGTCCAGAAGCACTTCCTGTTTCAGTTTGTAACTGTTTTCTTTATTTCACATGTAAAGAAAACTTCTTAAAGATGTTTGTTTAACTTTTTGATTCAGTTTTAAATGTTCTGTTGGTTGTATTTTATCCCAGCTTTTATGTAGTGTTCAAAAACTGAAACAGGAAGTGCCTCTGGACCAGGGTTGTTTACATCTTTTGAAATGGTCTATAGTATCCAGCTGCAGACCCGCAGCACACCAGTTTCAGAACCCCAGCGCCAGAACCGGAAGTGAGGGGCGGAGTTAGGTTCTAACCAACAACAGCGCCAGGAACGTAAAAGGGGGGCGGAGCTTAGATTTGAAACCTAATAACGCCACCTAACGTAATTTGGAGGGTATTTTACACATGAAACAGCTTTTATTGAACAAGAAACGTCCTTCTCTCTATGTTATGATGATATACATTACTGTACAATAAGCATTTTTAAACTTTGATTTTGTGTAAAATAACTGTATATAGATTCAGTTATTTGTTTCATTGTATTATGAGTTACTTCCTGATCATGATGATGAAAAAATAATACTTGAAACTTGTGGGCATTTTAATGTGTAACAGTTTAATAATTTTAGCTAAGCAGTTTACACATACGTGTAGATTTAGGAAGATAAGACCTTTGTTTTTTGGTTTTTATGAAGGAGTTAACTTTGTATAATAAAGCTTTGAAAGATATAAAACAAGACAATCATTGGAGGTTTTCAAAATTATACACAATCTGATAACTCATTAGACCTCTGTGATATTTTATGTTCTATTTATTTATGTATTTATTTATTGTGTTTACAAAAATCTTAAATTGTTTTGATATTGAAGATGTAGCTATTTGTAAGATGATTTTGATTGTTTAATAAAAAGTAAATAAAAAAAACGCATGGGTATTTTTTAGAAAATATACTTTATTTCACAAGAACATGTGCAGCATGCATTTTTCGTGTAAAATAATGTCAAAATCTAAAAAAGAGAGAAAATTCGGCATTGTTTTGTTAAAATTCTATTCAAAATGACCAATTCAACCCAAGCTAGGCCTGTTTTATCACAACAATTTTGTTTAAATTTAACTTACAATGTATCAAATTAGGAACTCAATGCCCGTTTTGTCCTTACATGCTTGCTAAAATAATTATAATGCAACAATAATAATTCCGCCCCTCCCTCACTTCCGGTTCTGGCGCTGGGGTTCTGAAAATGGTGGTGCTGCGGGTCTGCAGCTGGATATAGAATAAATAACGATTGCATTGCACAGTTCATGTAATCCCTCACTTACCCGGATCCAACTCTACTTGCTCCGAGCGGGCCTCGAACCCGGGTTTCCGGCATGAGAGTCAAGCGCGCTAACAAGGAGGCAAAGACTGCAGCCTGTAGCATCTGTCGCTAGAGCACCCATTGACATCGGGGAGTGAGGTTTACTCGCACAGCAACTACTAGATGGCCTCCGTTACACTCACGCCGCAGAGTCAGACCGTTTTTTGTAATTTGTCATATGCAATTTATAACTAATATCACAGGAAACAGAACGTTTGCACGATTGAATCATTGACATTTCAGCACTCCTTCAGACAGCGACTTAAGCACAACAAGTCTCCTTGTTGCACGTTAATGTTTTTTCCTTTTTTGGAATCTCACAGAGAAAAAAAAATGTTAGTAACCACTTGTACACCTGATTAGTTTTCATTTGATTTTTAGTTTTTCTTTTGATATTTAGTTTCTTTTCTCCTCTGTATTTGTCTCTTGGACTGCTTCCGGTTACCTTTATCGACCGCCTCGCTACGCTCCCGTCTCTGCCGTTTGTTCAATAAATGTTCTTATCTGCTTTTGATTTTTACATTTTATCATACTTAAAATAAATTGGTACATTTTTTATTTTTATTTTATTTTTTCACAAATGTATGACGTTTGTGTATTAAGTGCAATTTGATTACCATATGGAGTTTTAATAAAGTTGAATTAATGTAACCTTCCTTCATTGGGGCGGCAGTGGCTCAGTGGTTCATGTGGGTTGTCTACAAACCGAAAGGTTGGTGGTTCAATCCTCGGTTCCACCTGACCAAGTGTCGAAGTGTCCATGAGCAAGACACCTAACCCCAGCTGCTCCCGACGAGCTGGATGGCGCCTTGCATGGCTGCTGCCGCCGTCGGTGTATGAATGTGTGTGTGAATGGGTGAATAGGTGAATTAGGCCATAAGGTGAACTAAGAAAAAGTGGCAAGAAACTGATTTTCGTTCCCACACCTGGGCACTACTTTTAAAATTGATTTTTGCATAGATAATACCATTATCGACTTTGTGTTAAAAGTTCTCCGCAAAATACCCTGCAGTTTTTTTGTCACAATCCATAAATGTTTATAATTGTGAATTTGGAAAAACGAAAATCTTATGCTTCTGATTTTGTTTGTAACTTTATTTTTATACATTTTAGCAACACAAAATATATCTCAAACTGACATTTATAGATGTACCTAAACACTTGAGATCAGTTTTGGTGGATTATATAGTCAAGATTGAATGTAGACTATGAAATATGGCACATTTGTGGAAAAAATGCTTCAACTTCTCAGACTGACAGTAAACAAAATTAAACATAAAAATAGTAAATTTATCAAAACTGTGATGTTTTATACATCAAAATTTTCAGCAGGTACTGTACAATTACAGAAATATACTAATAAAAGCACACTTTGGCCAAAGTTGGCTAAAATGACTCGAAATGCTTCACTATCCCCTTTTTTTGGATTGCTGCCAATTTTTTTTATTTTTTTTTTTTACAATTCTACAACAGATATTTTAAAGCTCAAAAGCACCTTAAAATATAACACAGTGGATATTTACTCATCAGTATCATCCCTATCACTGTCAGAGGCATCATCCCATGTAGGTCTTTCTTCTGTTTCCTGTGAAACATTTGCACAATTTTGGCACCGACATAAATCAGTACAAGACAGTCTTGCAGACAGTCTTGCAGACGCTGTGTAGCGCGTTTCTCGGCCGCATCCAAGCGCTTTTTGTCAATGAAACGCCTGTAGCAAGTAGAGTGAAACCCGGCGTCTTCGGGAACATTGTCAAACTCTATTTCAAGACAATGTTTGTATGTTTCTGCAATTGTCTGATTCTCACCTTGCAGACCAAGCCACCGTTTGACGCAGTTTCTGTATGTATCCCACCGTGTGCGTGTAAAATCCTTTATTTCCTATGCCGACTTTAAACAGTAATAAAAAATAAACTGCAGGATTACAAATGGAGAACTTTTATTTTCTCGTCCAGAAAGACTAGATAATTTTATTACAACTAAAACAATTTAGTGCCCCGTATATGGGAACGGGATTAAACGTAAAACGTCTTCACCTTATGGCCTAAGGGGCGCAGACATATTAACTAATGTTTACCTGTCATCCCAAAAAAGCAGCCACCTCATTGGTCTAGCCGGAATCACGTGATGATTCTTCCGCGAAGCCTCATCACTGATGATCAAAATATGACTACGCAAGGAAAGAACTATTGCCGACTTTAAACAGTAATAAAAAATAAACTGCAGGATTACAAATGGAGAACTTTTATTTTCTCGTCCAGAAACACTAGATAATTTTATTACAACTAAAACAATTTAGTGCCCCATATATGGGAACGGGATTAAACGTAAAACGTCTTCACCTTATGGCCTAAATGTGAGGAAAATTGTAAAGCGCTTTGGTGGCCATTGGGTCTATGAAAACACTATATAAATGCAGTCCACTTACCATTTCTCTAATTTTTACTCTACTAAGTGTAGCTACACTTGCTGGTGTTTTGTTTCTAATTTACTGTTAGGCTCATTAAATAATACTAAGGATAAACAATATTTAAAAAGAATATAAATATATATAAAATTAAAATAAATATAAAATTAAATAAAAAATAACCCCAAAATATAACAATGCTAAATGGGGATATCTATAGCATATAAATTAATATACTATGTAAATTACGTGATCCACGTAAATGGCCGGCCCTCTGTCAAATTTTAAAACCCAGCGTGGCCCTTGAGCCAAAAAGTTTGCCCACCCCTGGTCTAGAGCCTCCATTTTTGCGCGCTGGTCGAAGTCTCGTGGCCCTCTGTCAGAATCCAGAGTTTCAAGAAGATCGGAGGGGGTCAAAATTTCGGCCTAAAAAAAATGACAGTGTTACCCCTTATGTTTTTTTTTCGGGTCCAAATTTTGATCTTTGATATCTCGGCTCTGGAAGGGTCTAGTCTAGACCCTTCCAGAGTAACTAATACATTTTTGTAAGTAACTAATACATTTTTAACTAGCAGAATAATAATGCATCATGATGCACATAGTTAACTGCTTGTATGTTGTGAGAAATGTGTGTGATTATCTACTGTTGTATACATGCTCTTAACTAATTGCCGCAGCAATATACAAAATAGACGATGAGCTCTGTCTGTGTACAGTAGGCTATGATGATATAGCACAAATTTAAGTTAATATAAATAAGCGTTATGGTGTGCTAAACAAATAAGCTATGGGCTATTGTGCACACTGTTTATGAGGTAGATGGCCTAAAGAAATAAACTTTTAACAATAAACACATAAACACATTTTAAATGACTCGTACTATTAGTATAGCCTACTGCTGTATTGTTATAATATGGTAGCCTATAATAGACTATTGAACAGTTGTTGTTTTTTTAGTAATTTTGATTTAATTATGTTGTCGTGTCTTCACCGGCCATTAGATGTCACCAAAGCCAAATGAATGATTATTTTGCTCTCGACTGGTATAACAGTTTGTGGATGAAGCAGGTGTTTAATTGGATGAACTTCATAGAAGATATAATATATTTGACCTAAGGTTGGGTTAAAACAACCCATCAATGTTTAGAGTGTGGATGGATGGATGAATGGCGATAGATAGATAGATAGATAGATAGATAGATAGATAGATAGATAGATAGATAGATAGATAGATAGATAGATAGATAGATAGATAGATAGATAGATAGATAGATAGATAGATAGATAGATAGATAGATAGATAGATAGATAGATAGATAGATAGATAGATAGATAGATAGATAGATAGATAGATAGATAGATAGATAGATAGATAGATAGATAGATAGATAGATAGATAGATAGATAGATAGATAGATAGATAGATAGATAAAAAAATTTCTCCATCCATCCATCCACACTTTAAAAATTCTGGGTTGTTTTAAACCAACTCAAATATAGACAAATCTAGCCATTGCATTAAATTTTTTAATTACATTTTTAACCCGACATTTGGGTTTGTCCATATTTGACCCAAAGTTGGTTTAAAACAACCCAGAATTTTTAAAGTGTGGATGGATGGATGGATGGATGGATGGATGGATGGATGGATGGATGGATGGATGGATGGATGGATGGATGGATGGATGGATGGATGGATGGATGGATAGATAGATAGATAGATAGATAGATAGATAGATAGATAGATAGATAGATAGATAGATAGATAGATAGATAGATAGATAGATAGATAGATAGATAGATAGATAGATAGATAGATAGATAGATAGATAGATAGATAGATAGATAGATGCTCTCGTTATAACTGTATTAGAGGAATGTGATGATTAAAGGGGGCGGGGCCAACAGACTCCATCCGTTCATTGATAGATATATTACTATATAAGAGCCGATCAGACTCTCTAAGGGTCACACACTCGGTCCAGTCTCCCTGCTAGAGTCCCAGGACACGCACACACACACACTTGGTCCAGTCTCACTGCTGGAGTCCCAGGACACACACAGGACACACACACACTCGGTCCAGTCTCCCAGGACAGTCACAATGCGCGCTCTGCTTTCAGCTCTTCTTCTGCCAATGCTTCTGCATTCATGCAGCGCTGCAGGTGAGTTATCAACTGCATCATCATAATGCATTCACATTCAAGCTTATTTACTACAGGGTTTGATATAAATAGCCTAAGGACATTTCATGTGACGAAGCATTGATCAGATTGAACTTAAACCTCATATTGCATTTATTAGTGTTCATGTATTTATAAGTAATGCGCATCATTTAAAGGTGAGCGCACTGACTCCTGTGACATTGACATGTATAGAGATTTACATTCAGGCTAAAAACAGTTTCTTACTGTTTTATGCGTAAAACACTGTCAGTGGTTAATACCTGATATTAAAATTTAACAATAATAACTTAGTTTCGGTAAAGCCTCGCGCTTTTCAAAATTACACACACGCGTGATGCTTTCTAACGTTTTTTATTTTATTTATTTTGAATATCCACGACTAAGAATAACCACATCATTTCATCCTAACCCCAAAATAAAGATGACCCCATTCATTAATGCGCAGAGCTCGTCTTTAGTTCTAACTTCGCAGTAAATATTTAGTTGATTCAAACGCGCTCTCACCTATATGCCGACTGTCGGATATGTTATATATTTAGAAAAACCTCGAAACCCCTAGAAAAGTCCGTCATCGGAGAAAAAAAGTAATAATTCCTGATTTTCTGGAGGAAGAGCGTCTTTATTTGTGCTCAAGGACACTCGGTCTGCTCCCGTTCTTGATGTAGGAGGAGCGCGTAAATCCAGAAGGCGTCCGATTGTTTGCCAACGACTGAAGCTCTGACACTGAAACATTCACACCTGCGAATCACAGCCTTCTGTGACCATCAGAAAGCTAGACTTTTTAAACGGAACATCGAAATGTGCGGCGCGTAATGAGGGTCATTACGCGCTGTCCAAACTATCCTCTGGCGCCAATTGTACAGTTAGCTTAGGAAAACGCAACGTTTTTAGTGAAATGATATGTAAATGAACAATAGAGTGATACCGACAGTAGTTGGTTCGGTTTACAGAAGCGAAATGCCATGGTTACCTCTCACAGGCGAATGCGATTACGCGTCTTTCCGCTGGTGAAAATGTGCGCTCGTCGGGTTAATGAAACGCAAAACGAGCACCAAAAATGATGCATAAAGAATGTATTTTTAAAATTAAGTCACATTCAAAAAATGTCTTTGTGTTAAATAACACAATATCAAAGCAAGGGTCAATTATTGTGAATAATCCACTCAAGTGCCTCTGGATTAAATATGTTAAAACATAACAAAAAAAAAAAATAAGGATCATTTCAAGGATATTGTGAAAGCATACAACCACTCTTCAAAAGCGTTTGACAATAAGACGTTTGTTCTTTTCGAAATGCTAAAACAATGTGGAGTGTTGAAATTGAAGATTGACTGACACATGTGTGACTGTGTTTAAATGCTTTGTTGAACATCATGTTGATTACAACACACTGAAAATGATGAAGTTGGCGAAGAGGAAAGATGCGACAGCATTTGACTGATATGATTCTCATTATTTTCCAACCCGATCACACTAAATGCGTCTTTATAGCACGCATGTGTATTGTCGTGTAATTTAAGTGAGTTTTTATGTGCATATGATACGCTGATGTAATGATATGTTTCGCGTAGTATTCTGATGTAATAAGTGTGACTTCAGTGTCCATATATGCTTTCTAGGGCACATGGATGTATGCCAATAACAAGTCAAAAGGCTCAAGGTCTCCATACAAGAGCCAATACATGAAGTCGTGCTTAGAACATGCAAACGAACACTTTAATCTTCTTTATATCACCATTATCTTATTATCAATCACTAATGTCGTGAAGAGGTTAAAGAGCCAGGACTGAAAGGTCTTCATTGTTGATTCATTATTGTGGTCTTGATCAACACAATATCACAGCTTCAATCGCTGTGTGTGGAGTAACTTGAGGTCAAGTGGACTGTAAATGACTTTTCATTAAAGCATCTGATAACTATGGCACCTTAAGTGCTATAATGAAGCCGATATGAATACTTACATGCTGGAATGAAGAGCTGCATGATAGCCTTGAACATTGTGGACCGAAACCAAAATGAAATAACTTTTATTCTTATTTCAAAATACAGTCTTTGCGTCTAAGCGTACGCCTAATATGCGAAAACGTCATAAATGATGTAAATGTAAGCCTATATTTTCAATTCAAAATGGCTAAAGGTGCCTAAGAATGTTTAGTATCTTGCATCGTTAACATTGGCTGTTTAACATTAACATTAAACAGTTATCGGATATTTAAAGGGACAGTTCACCCAAATGTTTTAATTCTGTCATAATTACCTGAAGTTGTTTCTTCTAAGGAACATAAAAGAAGATAATGTGAAGAATCCGGGTAACTAACAGTGTATGTATTGAAAAAAAAATGTATATCATGGAAGTCAATGTGTTTGATTAACCATATTCTTTAAAATATATTCCTAAAATAAGAAATTCATAAGTGATGACAGAACTGTCCCTTTAATGTTTACTTTGATTTGACCTGACATTCTTTCACCGCTCAAACGGAGCGAATGCATCATGTGACCAGCGAAGCCCCGCCTTCCTTGATTTGATTGGCCCTTTCAGTCATTCTGACATTGACGAGTGTTGTCAAAAAATAAAATGGATAAGTGACTGATCTGACTCATGAAGTCCACGACTGACACAAGAAATGCTTTACAAATATGCTAATAATAATAATTCGAATCAGAAAGATACACACAATGAACACACACACAAGAAAACACACAAGGAATTTGTCTTGAAAGAAGTGTCCAGTGCAGAAAGAGTACAGAGACATAAGCCAATAAAAGGGAAAATAACACAATAATAAAGAAATTACAATAACATACAAAAATTACATTAATAAAAATATAGAAAATAAATGAATGTTTATCTGTCAAAATGCATTATGAGAGGGTCTTGAACACAGCAGAGACACGATGCCGTCACTAAAGTGGGCAGTCCACTATGGTGAAGGTGTTTTCTGCAGTCAATATGATCTCACCTCAGCAAACAGAAGCCGAAACACAGACATATCAAACAGCTTCACATGTTTGCCTGATCTACAGTGAGTGGCAGAATGCCAGATCCGGGAAAACTCAATCTTGCTGTCTAAATAAGGAAACTGTCTTTCTGTAACTAGCAGATTTTAAAACCTTTTCCGTGTTCAGATGATATTTATCTATTACTCACTCACAAGCACACACACTCTCTCACTCACTCACTCAAACACATACTCACTCACCCACTCACTCACACACTCACTCACTCACAAGCACACACACTCTCTCACTCACTCAATCAAACACATACTCATTCACTCACTCGCTCACTCACTCACTCAAATACATACTCACTCATTTAAACACATACTCACTCACTCACTCAAACACACTCACTCACTCACTCACTCACTCAAACACACACTCACTCACTCACTCACTCACTCACTCAAACACACACTCGCTCGCTCACTCACTCACTCACTTACTCACTCAAATACATACTCACTCACTCACTCACTCAAACACACAATCGCTCACTCACTCACTCACTCACTCACTCACTCACTCACTCACTCACTCACTCACTCACTCACTCACTCACACATACTCACTCAAACACATACTCACTCACTCAATCACTCACACACTCACTCACTCACTCACTCAAACACATACTCACTCACTCACTCAATCACTCACACACTCACTCACTCACTCAGTCAAACACATACTCACTCACTCACTCACTCACTCAAACACATACTCACTCACTCACTCACTCACTCACTCAAACACATACTCACTCACTCACTCACTCAAACACACACTCGCTCACTCACTCACTCACTCACTCACTCAAACACACACTCGCTCACTCACTCACTCACTCACTCACTCACTCACTCACTCACTCACTCACTCACTCACTCAAACACACACTCGCTCACTCACTCACTCACTCACTTACTCACTCAAACACATACTCACTCACTCACTCACTCACTCAAACACATACTCACTCACTCACTCACTCAAACACATACTCACTCACTCACTCACTCAAACACATACTCACTCACTCACTCACTCACTCAAACACATACTCACTCACTCACTCACTCAAACACATACTCACTCACTCACTCACTCAAACACACACTCGCTCACTCACTCACTCAAACACATACTCACTCACTCACTCACTCACTCACTCAAACACATACTCACTCACTCACTCACTCAAACACATACTCACTCACTCACTCACTCACTCACTCACTCACTCAAACACATACTCACTCACTCACTCACTCAAACACATACTCACTCACTCACTCACTCAAACACATACTCACTCACTCACTCACTCACTCACTCAAACACATACTCACTCACTCACTCACTCAAACACATACTCACTCACTCACTCACTCACTCAAACACACACTCGCTCACTCACTCACTCAAACACATACTCACTCACTCACTCACTCACTCACTCACTCACTCAAACACATACTCACTCACTCACTCAAACACATACTCACTCACTCACTCACTCACTCAAACACATACTCACTCACTCACTCACTCACTCACTCAAACACACACTCGCTCACTCACTCACTCAAACACATACTCACTCACTCACTCACTCAAACACATACTCACTCACTCACTCACTCACTCAAACACACACTCGCTCACTCACTCACTCAAACACATACTCACTCACTCACTCACTCACTCACTCAAACACACACTCGCTCACTCACTCACTCACTCAAACACATACTCACTCACTCACTCACTCACTCAAACACACACTCGCTCACTCACTCACTCAAACACATACTCACTCACTCACTCACTCACTCACTCACTCACTCACTCACTCACTCACTCACTCACTCACAGCAATGACGTAATCAACGGCGCCGAGAGACGATCGAGTAGTGTCTGAAAGTGGTGTTTCTATTATGCTGGTGAGTTCTCTATATAGTGCTCTACTCCTTACCCCTATATAGGAGGTAGGGAGTAGTGGTTTGAGAGGAGATTTCGGACACATGAGACATGACTGTGACACTGTGTTTCTTGCGCTGCTCTGACGATCAAAGGCTGTGTGTTCATTCATATCAGTCAGGTATTGTTCTCAATCTCCACTGACCGCTCGCTCATGATAGCCCACACCAATGACACCTGCTCCTTTCAATCCAAACCCAGTCAAGGTCCCCTTTATACAGGCTCACTGTGATCAGCTGACGATGGACAGAATCAATGACGCTAACTTCATTAACAGTGTGCATCAATCTATACGAGTTCATGAAACGATTCAACTAACAAACTGAGTTGGAGAAACAGCATTAACACAAATGTTTAGGTTGATTACTCCAACTAACTGATTCTGGCCGTGAAACCAATTAATCTTGTGTCAGTTCAAATATTCAGCTTTATAGCACACACTTGCATAACATTTCAATTTATGCATTTGGCAGATGCTTTTATTCCAAAGCGACCTGCGTTGCATTTTAAGTGATAAGATTATTTACAATCTTATCAGTTCTTGCTTCCCCTGGGAATCGAACCCTAGACCTTGGTGTTGCAAGCGCAACTTCTGTATGAGCTAGAGGAAGACTTGACTGAATGAATAAGATATGAGTTGTACCCAAAAGACCGAAAACCATGAAAAAGTCGCCTGCATTAAATACTCACAGGTCTTTCCCTTTATTAATGAAATACAATAATGCATCCTGGGAACTAGAGATACACTGCCCAGTTTTCAAAGTTATCAAGACAACTTCATTAACATAAAACAACTTGATTCCAAAAAAAAAAAATCAACTAATGCAAAAATTCCAGTCTAAATGACAATTTTAAGTTGTAAAAAACTCATCAAAAATAAGGTTTGCAACTTAAAAGGTGTAACTAAATCAACAAATTAGTATTTTGAACTTGCAACCATGCACTTTTTTTCTAAATATTCTTAAATTAAGCAGGCAAAATTATGATGGATATTACACCGCCATTATGCTTAAAAAAAGTCCAATGGGGTCAAAAAAAAAAAAAAAAAAAACTTAACCTAAAGGGAAAACAAGATTTTGACCCACAGCTTTACTTTTTTCTTGTCTCAAAGCATAAATTTACTTAATTTTAATGTTTTTTTTTTTACAGAAAATACACTCTCAGAAAAAAAGGGTTCTGTATATGTAGCATAGGGTTCTTTACTCAACTCCAAATGACATTTAATGCTTAAAAAAGGCTATAATGACAATAAAGAACCCGTTTGGCACAAAGGTTCTTTATAGGCTATTATTCATATATTACATTATTCTCCAATATTTTGTAGTTGTAATTAAATTATTGTTTATTTCTTAACTTAATATCACATTTTAATCATGCTGATTTTTGGAGGAGAAAATTTGAAATGGCACTCTTTGTGGTATAGTGATTATCTACATAAAATGATATAAATATATACATTTTTTAACCCCCATATCTTGAATTTTGATATAGAAAATTTTAGGGGTTCCAAATACGTAGCGCTTTAGAACCTTTTAAGGTTCTATATAGAACTTTTTCTTCTAAGAGTGTACACTCTAAAAAATGCTGGGTTGTTTTAACCCAACGTTGGGTCAAATATGGACTAACCCAGCAGTTGGGTTAAATTTTTACATTACATTTTTAACCCCACATTTCGGGTTTGTCCATATTTGACCCAACGTTGGGTTAAAACAACCCAGCATTTTTTAGAGTGTAGGACTTGTTATTTTAGGTCATTTTGCTTTTGTAAATGTGTTCGGTTAAAAAGCAGTTTAGAAGAATACAGAGGAAGAAACACACTTGCATTTATTCAATTTGAAAGTTGACCGATTCGAGCATTGAGAAATGCAGTGTTTAGAAGTCAAGAGGATGCTCCTGTGAGGGAAATGACATCATCCGCATGACACAATGGGAGATGATAAACAAAACGAGTGTGTTTTGATCAGTCTTGCTCCGATCTCTACACATTCCTGGCTTTGTGCTCCCGACGCCTCATGTGGAGAAACTGGGATGCTTTGGCATTCGCCGCGGTTCACACGTCGGTTTGTTTGTGAGCGGGATTATCACGCGCCCGCAGAAGGAAACGGCATCACAGATGAGGTAGAGAGACCTGCCGGCGGTGCCACTTCACTGGCACTTCCTGTACCTTCCAATCTGTGGGACCGAACTTAGAAATAACAACCCGACCCATTCGTTTCAATGCTTTTCAGGAATATTTGATTTGGGAGATTGGGTCAAAATGTTTGTTCCACCACCAAGGTGGAGTCGTGCGTCTCCATTGTGAAATATTAATAAAATAATAAGAAGAATGTGACCCTTGCGATGCTATGGGCAGATAACAGAGACAGATAGAGAGATTTGTGTCTCAAACAATAGAAAAGCAATTCCTGTGTATCAGAAGCCACTGAATGGCGGAGAATAACAGCTAATGGATTGGAGACGTGGGAACTGCTCTTTGTTTGCAAGCGAGAAACAAGCTAACAATCGAGGACGAGTTTAATAAACATGAAATGATAAAGTTGATTGACGCAGTGAATAAAAACAAGTTTTATGCCAAACATGAGAACTAGACTTGATGACGCATGAGAGCTTTGGGAAAATGATCAGAAATCCTAGTACAGTTAAAAGGTATATTTTAAGTGTAAAAATAAATACTTTAATACACTCTAAAAAATGCTGGGTTGTTTTAACCAAATTTTGGGTCAAATATGGACAAACTCAAACATTGGGTTAAAAATTGTTTAAAAAAATGTAACCCAATGACTTTATTTGACCCAAATTTGAGTTCAACCCATAATTTTGTGTAGGAAGTGCAAAAATAAACTACAAATAGTAAAAATATTAGTATGATATGAAGTGATAAGAAAACAAATACTTGATGTATACTGAGAGTACACTTTAAAAAAGTGTCTAAAGTATAAAGTATCTAACTAGTATAAACTATCAGTATAAGTTCACTTGTAGTATCATTCTAAAAATGGGTTGCTGGGTTGTTCTAAGCCAAATTTAACCCAATATTTTTTAAATTAAATGTTTAACCCAACTGGGTTTGTCCATATTTGACCCAAATTTTGGTTAAAAAGACCCTGGCTTTTTTAGAGTGTACTTTAACACTTAAAAGTATACTTTCATACAGAAAAAAAGTGGGACAATTTAGTCGCAAAAAAATAGTAAACTTACAAGTAGTACACTGACATTAGTATCTTTAATACACTCTAAAAAATGCTGGGTTGTTTCAACCCAAATTTGGGTCAAATATGATGGACAAACCCAAATGTTGGGTTAAAAACACAATTAAAAAATTTACAGTTGAAAGGGAAAGTTGAAGTTGGGTTAAAATTTGAAATTACATTTTTAACCCAACATTTGGGTTTGTCCATATTTTACCCAAATTTGGGTTCAAACAACCCGGCATTGTTTAGAGTGTTACTTAAAGTACAAAAATTAAATGTAAATAGTAAAACTATTAGTATGATATTAAGTTATCTTAAAGAAAACAAGTAAACTTCTAAACAGAGCACTAAACTTAAACAAGTGAAATTTTACTAAATCTAACTAAAAAATTAAAGCATCTAACTAGTATAAACTATCAGTATAAGTTCACTTGTAGTATAGTTATACACTCTAACAATGGGTTGCTGGGTTGTTTTAACCCAAATTTAACCCAAAATTTTTAAATGAAATGTTTAACCCAACGGCTGGGTTTGTCCATATTTGACCCAAATTTTGGTTAAAAAGACATTGCCTTTTTTTTAGAGTGTACTTTTACACTTAAAAGTATACTTTCATACAGAAAAAGTGGGATAATTTAGTCTCAAGCAGTATTGAAATAGCAAACTTACAAGTAGTACACTGACATTAGTATCTTTAAAGTATGCATCACTCTAAAAAATGCTGGATTGTTTCAACCCAAATTTGGGTTAAAAATGCAATTAAAAAATTTACAGTTGAAAGGGAAAGTTGAAGTTAGGTACATTTTTAACCCAACATTTGGGTTTGTCCATATTTGACCCAAATTTGGGATCAAACAACCCAGCATTGTTTAGAGTGTAGGCTACTTATACTTTAGTAAAGTTTATCTAATAAAATGCCTTTAAAGAGGTGTGGACGGTTTCATATGCGTATTCAGGTTGTATTTCAGAGAGATGTCTCAAATTTGCTCAGATTTGCCAAGTTATCAATGTCTGCTTTCGAAACTCAGAGATGATCTGAAACGTTTCGTATCCAGAGATCGGAGCCGCTTCACATGCGTTTGAGTTACTCGTACTGGATGACAGAAACTGACTCCTTTGTGTCTTTATTTCTCCCATAAGAAATGTTAGAAGAATCACTATATCTTCTAAGACTCAAATGTTTAACAAATGAGAACCAAGTGCAATTTCCAAGCAATAACATTTGTGTCATCAGTGACATTTCTCTTTAATTCCTGAAATAACAGGATCTCATTGAGAGGCAAAAGGAGATGTGGGGTCATGAAGTCGAGTCACGACTGAGAAGAAGTCGCCAGATAGACTTCAAAACATCCCGTTCGTGATTTCTTGTTAGTCCATGAAGATAGTTTTCTTATTACTAACAATTCTCATAACAGTTTAATATAATCTGTGTTCATTGTGAGCGACCGGGAGAGGTTTTCCTGTCGGACCAGACAATAGAATGAAGTCATTAGAATTAAGAACGCTAATAAACAAAAGTTTGGAATAATTCCGATTTTCAAATGTTTTTGAAAGAAGATTCACCACACTCTAAAAAAAAATGCTGGGTTGTTTCAACCCACATTTGGGTCAAATATGGACAAACCCAAATGTTGGGTTAAAAATGCAATTAAAACATTTACAGTTGAAAGTGAAAGTAGAAGTTGGGTTAATCTGAAATTACATTTTTAACCCAACATTTGGGTTTGTCCATATTTGACCCAACTTTGGGGTTAAACAATCCAGCATAGTTTAGAGTAAAGGCTGTGTTAAAAAAATACGGTAAAAACAGTAATACACTCTAAAAAATGCTTTCAACCCAATTTTGGGTCAAATATGGACAAACTCAAACATTGGGTTAAAAATTTAATTTAAATATGTAACCCAATGGCTGGGTTTGTCCATATTTGACCCAAAATTGGGTTAAACAACCCAACATTTTTAGAGTGTAGTGTGAAATATTATTACAATTTAAAATATCTGTTTTCTATTTAAAAATATTTAAAATGTAATTTACTCAATTATTATTGGTGCTCGATTATTAATAATAGTTCTTATTATCAATGTTAAAAGCAGTTTTTTGCCCCATTTTGATGAAAAAAAGTTTATTTGAAGTATACAATATAAATGTCTTAACTTTTACTTTTAAACTATTTATTGCATCCTCGCTGAATTAAATTATTTTCATGGTTTATGGTTTTCTCACAAATGTTGAGCAGCAACAAGTTTTACAACAATATAATATTTACAATATATATATATATATATATATATATATATATATTTACAATAATAATCATATAAATGTTTCTTGAGCATCAAATCCTCATATTAGAGGGATTTCTGAAGGATCATGTGACTCTGAAGCCTGGAGTAATGATGCTGAAAATTCAGTTTTCATCACTGGATATATATTACACTTTAACAGATATTAAAATAGAAAACAGTTCTTTGAAATTGTAATAATATTTCACAAATTGTCAATTTTTACTGTATTTTTGATCAAATAAATGCAGCCTTGTGAGCAGAAGAAAACATTAAAAAAAATCTCCAATCATTGCCCCACAAGGATCAAAAGACAAATGCAAAAAAAAAAAAACATCTAAATAAAGCATTTTAATGTACTAAGTTAACGAACGGTTTCTCCCCATCCAGACTGGTGCTACCAGACGCAGGTCAGCTGCGAGTCCCACTGTAAAGGTGAGTTAACCCTCACTCTAAACTAAAAACTAAACTAAAACTCTACACTAAATCTAACGCAGCGTCTGTGTGTTGTCCTCAGGACCCGACGAATGGAGCAAAGTGAACGCAGAATGTGGGAAAAGCAGACAGTCACCGATCAACATCGTGACGAAGAAAACCAAGCTGGACGAGAGACTGACGCCGTTCAAGTTCACGGGTTACCAGGAAGTGTTCGAGAGCACCATGAAGAACAACGGCCACTCGGGTCAGACAACACACAGTCTGATAATTTACTCACCCCCATGTCATCCGAGATGTCCATGTCATTCTTTCTTCAGTCGAAAAGAAATGAAGGTTTTTGATGACAACATTCCAGGATTTTCTCCATATAATGGACTTCAATGGGGTCCAAACGCTTCAAGGTCCAAATGAGAGTTTCAGTGCAGCTTCAAAGGGCTTTAAACGACACCAGACGATGAATAAGGGTCTTATCAAGCGAAACGAACGGCAATTTCAAAAATAAATACAAAAGTTTAAGTTATATAAGCACAAATAATGATGAGCGTTCGTGACTCTCCTGTTCGAACTCGTTCATCAAAATGAACGAATCTTTTTTCGAGTCATTTGGTTAATTTAACGAACGAAACCAACGAAATGACTCGAAAAAAGGTTAGTTCATTTTGATGAACGAGTTCGAACAGGAGAGTCGAGCAAGGCGCGGATTTGTGCTTATAAAACATAAACTTTTTTATTTATTTTTTAAATGGCCGCTCGTTTGGCTTGATAAGACTCTTATTCATCGTCTGGAATCGTTTAAAGCCCTTTGAAGCTGCACTGAAACTCTCATTTGGTCCTTGAACCGTTTGGACCCCATTGAAGTCCATTATATGGAGAAAATCCTGGAATGTTTTCATCAAAAACCTTCATTTCTTTTCGACTGAAGAAAGAAAGACATGGACATCTTGGATGACATGGGGGCGAGTTAATTATTAACAAAAGTTTTTTTTTTTTTAAAGTGAACTACTCCTTTAACTGTCTTTTCCACCTCAGTTCAGGTCAGTATTCCCATCAAAGCCACCGTGTCTGGAGGAAACCTGGGAGAGACGTACAAGGCTGTGCAGTTTCACCTTCACTGGGGAGTCGGCGGAGGGCCTGGGTCTGAACACACCGTCGACGGAGAGCAGTATCCTATGGAGGTGCGACATACTTATACTATGATATACTATGCGATATATGTTGCCATTCAGTCCCAAATAAACTTTAATTACTAGCATACACAAGGGTCCACATACAGTGTGTGTGACGCAAATCACTAGAATCGCGTGTGTGCCGCCTGATTTTTGCACATTGAACTTATTTATTTCTAAACTTGCTGTTATGCTGATATTGAGTTTGTTAATTTATTTTGGAAATGTTTTAGGTTTTTAAAGTATTTTTATTAATTACTGAAGTAGTTGGTCAACACAGAGATCAGGGGCCGGTTTCACAAAGCTACTTTAGACGTTGATAAGTGTTGATTAAAAAAATGCATAAAGCTCAAATAAAATAGTTATTTTGGTTTAAAAGCAGATGCTCTGTCCTTTTATGCATGTTCAGATATTCATACAACCAAATATTCTGGGTGACGTTACATTTTTGTGAAAATTGGCAAGCGTCCGTCTTCTTTTTTTTTTAAACACTGGCGGGGAAAGAGTTAAAAACAGAACACTTATTAATGAAATGGGTTTCAAAATGGACGTTTTTAATTTTTTTTTACTATATTACTATTTTTTTTACGTTTTTTTTACTATACTGTTAACAAAAATGTGTATTTGTGAGAACGGTGACGCCATGAACACGCGTATCATGTGTTCAGTCTGTATGTGCGTTGTGTTTCGCTACAAAGTGACATCGCCATCTACTGGCCTTGCATGAATAATACAGCATTTTTAGTTGTTTTTGAGGATCCAAAGAATAACATTTTCATTTTTAGTATATTGTCTTGTAAACCGTAAACACATCCTAAATTTTTAAAATTACGATACATTTTTACAGTGATTAATTATTATAAATAAATGGCATTATGTATTCTCTCACCAGCTGCATATTGTGCACATGAAAGAACGATACAACAGACTCGAAGACGCACTCAGAGACCCTTCTGGAGTCGCTGTGTTGGGATTCTTTTACGAGGTTTGATACGCACGTGCTTTCAAATGCAGAGTTTGCAAAGAGAATTTGAAATGATTTTGGATTTATATCTTATGATAAACATCAATAACATCAGTTCTATAATCCGGCAGGAGTCGAGCAGCTCAAACAAAAAGTACGACCTCTTCACAACAGCCCTGCGCAGCGTGCAGAACACAAGTAAGACCTGAGCATACACTCCTGCAATATTACAGGAATATTACATCTGTGGCATGCTGTCGATTAACACAATCATTTTGACTTTGTTTAAACGTGCACTTTATGGAAGCTTGTTTCCACCACTGAATAAAAAAAAAATTAATAAAAAGAAAAAGAACAATATCGACTATTAATCAAACAATTGTGTGGTGATATGGCGAGATATAAAGTCAGAAATGCGAGAAATAAAGTTGTAATTGCGAGAAATAAATTTGCAATTCTGAGAAATAGTTTCAATTCTGAGAAATAAAGTTGCAATTGTGAGAAATAATGTCGTAATTCTGAGAAATAAAGTCGCAATTGTGAGATGTAAAGTCGCAATTCTGAGAAATAAAGTCACAATTGCAAAATATAAAGTCGTAACTCTGAGAAATAAAGTTGCAATTGTGAGAAATAATGTCGTAATTCTGAGAAATAAAGTCACAATTGCAAAATATAAAGTCGTAACTCTGAGAAATAAAGTCGCAATTGTGAGATGTAAAGTCGCAATTCTGAGAAATAAAGTCACAATTGCAAAATATAAAGTCGTAACTCTGAGAAATAAAGTTGCAATCGCGAGATAAAAAGTCGCAATTCCGAGAAATAAAGTCACAATTGCAAGATATAAAGTCGCAATTCTGAGAAATAGTCGCAATCGCGAGATATAAAGTTGCAATTCTGAGAAATAAAGTCACAATTGCAAGATATAAAGTTGCAATTCTGAGAAAAAAAAGTTACAATTCTGAGAAATAAAGTCGCAATCGTGAGATATAAAGTCGCAATTCTGAGAAATAAAGTCGCAATTGCAAGATATAAAGTCGCAATTCTGAGAAATGAAGTAGCAATTCTGAGAAAAAACGACAAAATTGCGACTTTTTATCTCACAATTCTGACATCTTTTCTCAGAATTGTGAGATAAAAACTGGCAAATATGATTTTTCAGGCCAATTCTTAAGGTAAAAAAGACTAACTTTTTTCCCCTCAGAATAGTTTATATCTCACAATTCTGACTTTAAGTCTCACAATTCTGACTTTATAATACGCAATTGCGACTTTATATCACGCAATTCTGACTTTACGCTGTGCAAATTTATATCTCGCAATTCTGATTTTATGACACACAATTGCGATTTTATATCAATAAATTACGACTTTTTAATACGCAATTGCGACTTTATGCACGGAACTCGCAATTGTGAGAAAAAAAGTCAGAATTGCTGACTTTTTTTATTTTTCAGAATTGCTTTTTTATTTTTCATTCGGTGGCGGAAACAAGCTTCCATAGCACTTTGTATTTTTGCTAATCGTGCATTAATTTCCATGCTCCCGCTTTCATCGCTGTAAATGCATAATATACATGGTGAAACTCGAAAAATTATAATATCGCGCAAAAGTGAATTAATTTCAGTAATTCAACTTAAAAGGTTAAGTTAAAAACTAAGATATTATATATCCTAACTAAATTATATAGACTCATTACATGCAAAGTGAGATATTTCAAGCTTTTATTTGTTTATAATTTTGATGATTATGACTAACAAATATTCAAATTTTGAATTTGGGGGATTCATAAGCTGTAAGCCATAATTAAATGATTAAAATGATTAAAAAGGCTTGAAATATCTCACTAAGCATGTAATGAGTCTATATAATATATTAGTTTCACCCTTTAAGTTGAATATCTTAAATGAACTTTTGCACGATATTGGAAGTTTTCGAGTTTCCCCCACAAAATGTAATATAAACAAAAGAACAATAGCAGATCGATGTGGGACATCGACGTCAAAATGAATATATCCTGGAATATTCTCCTAAAAGTGTGTAATCTGCTCAATGTTCAACTAGTTTGCGGTGTGTCGGTTTAAAATTCAGAATCTCAGTTAGTTATTAGAAGTTTGACTTTCACTGTGACGCTTTTAAAACATTGATCTGTTTGTTTTAGGCAATTATGACTCAGCCAATGACGTGAGTTTGAGGGACAATAAGTATTTGTAAATGATTGTTATCTTTATTTTTCATTTTTATAGTTCCTTTTGATACAGTCATGGTCAGAATTATTGGCACTCTTGGTAAATATGATCAAAGAAGGCTGTGAAAATAAACCTATCCAGCCACGACTTCTGGTTTCACAGGAGAACAAATATGAGGAAACTCAAAGGCAAAATGATCTTAATCATCCATCACAATGAGTAAAACCAAAGAATATAGTTCTGATGGCCAGAAAAAGATTATTGAGCTTTACAAAATAGAAAGTGTAAGTGTAAAAGATGTAAGAATTTCAAGATATAAACTCGCAATTATGTTATAAAGACTAAATTGCGAGATGAGAACTTGCAATCGTGAGAAAAAAAGTCAGAATTATGAGATAAAGTCTCAATTATGTCTTTTTTTCTCGCAATTGCGACTTTATTTCTCAGAATTGCATCTTTATATCTCGCAACTGTGACTTTATGTCTCACATTTCTGACTTCATATCTCGAAATTGAGATTTTATTTCTCAGAATTGCAACTTTATATTTCGCAATTGCGACTTTATATCTTGCATTTGTGACTTTATTTCTCAGAATTGCGACTTAGTATCTCACAAATGCGACTTAATTTCTCAGAATTGCTACTTTGTATCTTGCAATTGCGACTTTATTTCTCAGAATTACAACTTTATATCTCGCAATTGCGACTTTATATCTCACAATTGCGACTTTATTTCTCAGAATTGTGACGTATCTCGCAATTGCGACTATTTCTCACAATTCTGACTTCATATCTCGCAATTGCGACTATTTCTCAGAATTGCAACTTTATATCTCGCAATTGCGACTTTATATCTCACAATTGCGACTTTATTTCTCAGAATTGTGACTATATCTCGCATTTGCGACTATTTCTCAGAATTGCAACTTTATATCTCGCAATTGCGACTTTGTATCTTGCATTTGCGACTTTATTTTTCAGAATTGCGACTTAGTATCTCACGATTGCGACTTTATTTCTCAGAATTGCTACTTTGTATCTCGCAATTGCGACTTTATTTCTCAGAATTGCTACTTTGTATCTCGCAATTGCGACTTTATTTCTCAGAATTGCGACTTTGTATCTCGCAATTGCGACTTTATTTCTCAGAATTGCAACTTCATATCTCGCAATTGCGACTTTATATCTCGCATTTGCGACTTTATTTCTCAGAATTGCGACTTAGTATCTCAGAATTGCGACTTTATTTCTCAGAATTGCGACTTTGTATCTCGCAATTGTGACTTTTTCTCAGAATTGCGACTTAATATCTCAATTGCGACTTTATCTCACCATTCTGACTTCATATCTCGCAATTGAGACTATTTCTCAGAATTGCGACTTTATATCTCGCAATTGCGACTTTATTTCTCACAATTCTGACTTCATATCTCACAATTGCAACTTTATTTCTCAGAATTCTGACTTCATATTTCACAATTGCGACTTTATTTCTCACAATTCTGACTTCATATCTCGCAATTGTGAGATAAAATGTCACAATTATTTATTAACTTTTTTATTCAGTGGCGGAAACAAGCTTCCATAATTAATTGTGGCAAATGTGTATTAGAGAAAAACATATTTCATAATGAGGTTTTCACCCAATTTCAATTGTTAAACCTCAATGAAAGGTTAGATTTTTGAGATTTTTTTTTAATAGAAGGTCAAAAGGATTAACAATGCAGATTTATTTCCACAGGCTTCTTTAATCATATTTATCAAGAGTGCCAATAATTCTGTCCAGGACTGTATATTTTGCATTGTTTTCAAGGATAGCAAATAATAATGAGTACAGACTAAAGAGACGCGGGTCAGTGTAATGTGAAAAGACGCTTGATCTAAAGATGTGTAGATTACGCCACCAAAACACAGCGGTTTAAGACATCTGTCTAGTGTGTGTTTACATTGAAAAACAATGCAAAAGTAGTGCAGTGGAAAGCAAAAACGTGTTGTGTGTGAATGAACAGCCTCAACTCTTTTTGATTTGACCAGATGGAAACACAACCCTTCGCAAGATCTCTCTGAATCAGCTCATTCTGTCTGAGGGGAACATGACCAACTATTACCGATACGACGGGTCGCTGACCACACCGGGCTGCACCGAGGCGGTGGTGTGGACCGTGTTTGAGAACGCCATTCCCCTCGCCGGAGAACAGGTAAAACACACGCCGACTATCGGGAATATTGAGTTGCCTAGTTTAAAAAGTCGTACAATTTTAGTAGTTTCTGAGTGGACAATCAGATTAGAGAACTAGTGACTGTAGTAGGACATTTATGATAGTGCGAGAGCATTTAAAGGGCCAGTTCATCCTAAAAAAATAACTTGGTTTTAAACAAATTAGACTTATTGTAGCGTTACAGAAATATAAACAAATAATAATAAAAATGACAAATCACAGATAGCAAAATTACTAAAACTAAAATTCAGATGTGAGAAGTAGGAAATTTATGATTTAAAGGGCCAGTTCACCCTAGAAAATGAACTTGGTTTTAAACTAACAAATTAGACCTTATTGTGGCGTTACAGAAATATAAACAAATAATAATACAAATTACAATCACAGATAGCAAAATTACTAAAACTAAAATTCAGAAGTGAGAAGTAGGACATTTATGATAGTGCGAGAGCATTTAAAGGGCCAGTTCACCCTAAAAAATGAACTTGGTTTTAAACCTAACAAATTAGACCTTATTGTAGCGTTACAGAAATATAAAAAATATTACTAAAACTAAAATTCAGAATTGATAAGTAGGAAATTTATGATAGCGCGAGAGCATTTAAAGGGCCAGTTCACCCTAAAAAAATTACTTGGTTTTAAACCTAACAAATTAGACCTTATTGTAGCGTTACAGAAATATCAACAAATAATTATAAAAATGAGAAATCACAGATTGTAAAATTACAAAAACTAAAATTCAGAAGTGAGAAGTCGGAAATTTATGATAATTGCAAGAGCATTTAAAGGGCCAGTTCACCCTAAAAAATTACTTGGTTTTAAATCTAACAAATTAGACCTTATTGTAGCATTACAGAAATATGAACAAATAATAATAAAAATGACAAATCACACATAGCAAAATTACTAAAACTAAAATTCAGAAGTGAGAAGTCAGAAATTTATGATATCGCAAGAGCATTTAAAGGGCCAGTTCACACCAAAAAATGAACTTGGTTTTAATCCTAACAAATTAGCCTCATTGTAGCGTTACAGAAATATGAACAAATAATAAAAAAATGACAAATCACAGATAGCAAAATTACTAAAACTAAAATTCAGAAGTGAGAAGTCGGAAATTCAAGATAGCGTGAGCATTTAAAGGGCCAGTTCACCCTAAAAAATGAAGTTGGTTTTAAACCAAACAAATTAGCCTTTTTGTAGCGTTACAGAAATATCAACAAATAATTATAAAAATGACAAATCATAGATTGTAAAATTACTAAAAATAAAATTCAGAAGTGAGAAGTCGGAAATTTATGATATTGCAAGAGCATTTAAAGGGCCAGTTCACAAAAAAAAAAATACTTGGTTTTAAACCTAACAAATTAGACCTTATTGTAGCGTTACAGAAATATGAACAAATAATAATAAAAATTATAAACACAGATAGCAAAATTACTAGAAGTTGGAAATTCATGATAGTGTGAGAGCATTTAAAGGGCCAGTTCACCCTAAAAAAATGAACTTGGCTTTAAATCTAACAAATTAGACCTTGTAGCGTTACAGAAATATGAACAAATAATAATACAAATGATAAACACAGATAGCAAAATTACTAATAAGTGAGAAGATGGAAATTCAAGATAGCGTGAGAGCATTTAAAGGGCCAGTTCACCCTAAAAAAATGAACTTGGTTTTAAACCTAACAAATTAGACCTTATTGTAGTGTTACAGAAATATAAAAAAATATTACTAAAACTAAAATTCAGAAGTGAGAAGTCGGAAATTCATGATAGTGTGAGAGCATTTAAAGGGCCAGTTCACCCTAAAACAATAAACATGGTTTTAAACCTGCATGACTATCTTTGATTATTATTATTATTATCTTCAAACAGCTTCGTGCGTTTTCCGCCCTGAAGTTTCACGATGGGAAGCCAATGGTGGGAACCTTCAGACCCGTTCAGCCTCGTAACGGCCGTGTGGTGTATCGGTCCAGTGGACCAGCGCTGACGGTCAGCCTCGTCCTTCTCTTGGCCTCCATCAGCACAACGCTCGGCCTGTCCCGCCTCAACTAGAGCTAACCGACCCGTACCCGCACAACTAACACAATGAGTTCTCATCCAATCAACGGACCAACAGGATCAAGACAAACCACAGAGTCACGGCGTCTCATACGCTGCCGACTGAATAAAGCCACAAACACACCATTTCTACAGGAGTAGTTAGTGTAGAAACACACGGACTGCATGAGTAGAGTGACCATCACACGTTTGATCACAGCTATCAATAGAGCTGGACTAAAGCCTCGGATCGGATCCTCTGTGAAGGTCTGACGGGTAATAAATGCATGACCTTTATCTATAGACATCTGCCAAGACACATGCATATGCGCACGTACACACACACGGCTATATATATGATGCTGGAAGGCTTTGCAATGACATGCTGGAGATGTGCATTACAAATACACACAACGATGATCAGCACTTTTCAAGTGAATGATGCAGAGGTCAAGGGTGAAAGGTCACAGAGCCTCGAGAATAGAGTAAACAAAGCAAATACACAACTTTACATTTCCTTGGATTGAATTTATAGGGTGTTTTTACACTTGAGCTAAAAAGAATCAAACAAATAGGCTATATTAAAAAAATAATAATTCTTTAAATAATGTGTCTATATATACACACTGTAAAATTTAATACGACTGAACATGTTAAATTAAATCAATAAAATTGAGGCAACAGATTACAATCTATATTATTAATTAAATTTAACAAATTAGAATTGAGTGATAACTATCCAAATGAATTACTTAAAGTTAACCATTTAAAATGAGTAGAATTTACAAATTTTTTCCTTTTCCCGATATTTTTTTGTTTAAAAAAATGTGTAAATTCTACTCATTTTAAATGGTTAACATTTAAGTAATTCATGTGGTTAGTTATTACTCAATTTTAATTTGTTCAATTTAATTAATAATATTGACTGTAATCTGTTGCCTCAATTTTATTGATTAGATTTAACATATTCAGTCGTATTCATTTTTACAGTGTGTGTATATATATATATATATATATATATATATATATATATATATATACTGTATTATTTTATTACAATTTTATTGATTAGATTTAACGTATTCAGTCGCATTCATTTTTACAGTATATATATATATATATATATATATATATACACACTGAAAAAAATAATATGTTTTATCTAATCAATAAAATTGTGCCAACATATTACAAGCAATATTATTAATTAAATTGTACAAATTAGAATTAATTAGAATTTGAGTAGCTATTACTCAATTCTAATTTGTTCAATTTAATAAATAATATTGCTTGTAATCTGTTGCCACAATTTTATTGATTAGATAAAGCATATTCATTTTTACAGTGTATATTATACATATATATTTATACACAATTTATTATTAACTTTACATTTACTTGGATTGAATTTATACATTTTTAGGGTGTTTTTACACTTGAGTTAAGAAGAATCAAACAAATATACTGTATATAAAAAACCAAAGGACTGAAATATACATATTTTGTTTAAATAATGTTTATATATATATATATATATATATATATATGAGTTGTTTTTCTTTTCTTTTAAAGGGACCAATGTTTGTTTGGAGCAAAACAAATGATAAAATGATAGACCCCTAAAAATGAAGTGTGAACACACCCCAAAGTCACTTTTAAAAAGGAACCAAGTACTTTGGCATTTCTAAGTTTAACCCAGACATGCATTGCTTCATTCAGACACTTCAGAGAAGACAGTCAAAATAAAAGCGTTATCTGTGAGAAGAGGTAGTTTTAAAAAGGACTACAATTTCACAACACGTACACACAGTCTTGGCTTGATTTTTACACACATTTGGACTTGTTATAGTCATCTAAAGTCATGCATCTTGCGCACAAACTTATATATATATGCTGTATATCAAACAGATTCTGCTCCAGTCTGTTGTGAGGACACATGATTTGTGTTTTAAAAATGTGAGGATGTGACGTATATGGAGAAAATGAATATGAAGAACACATAATGTTAGTATTTTGCCATAAAGACATTTCAGACTGTATAAGCAGGGATACGTGCAAATTTCCGTATACTCATTATCTACCTTATCTTTATGTTTAACTTTTTTTCTACACATTATGTATGTATGTTTTTCTGTTTGGTATTTGCATCATTGCTGAGTGAATGAATCGGACCTCCTCTGGACACTGGAATCAATGATCGCCGTCATGTGTGCTTATTGAGCGTTTATTCTTCATTAAATGTTGGATTTGTCAAGATTTTGTCAAGAATGCACTGATGATAGTATGATGATGTAACTGCTATATGATGTAGAGAATGCATTCCATTATAATAAACAATGTCTGCATTTCATTTTTAAAATTAGCCTGTTTGTTTTTAATTATGCATTTTTATTTGTTATATTAATAAATTAATCAGAACATCTTGTTAAGTGTTGTTATTGTTAACTTAAAAAAAATGTTAATTGAAATAAAGCTGAAATAAAATACAATGAAATAGAAAGATTATATGAAAAATTTGAAATGTTCCCTTGGCGATTACTAAAATAAATGAGTTGAATTACGACTGAAATGAGGGTTAAATCAATTAAAGCTAAATAGAAATATTGGTAACACTTGACAATAAGGTTTTAGTTCACTAGTTTACATGAACAAAGAATGAACGATACGTCTATAGCATGTATTAATCTTATTATTAAATGAATTAATCCACATTATTAAAATCAAATGTTGTATTTGTTAACATAAGTTAATGCACTGTAAACGTAACGTAACAATGAACAGCTGTATTTTTATTAAATAACATTAACAAAGTTTAATATTGTAACAAATATATTGCTCATTGTTAGTTCGTGGTAGTTAATACATTAACTAATGTAAACAAATCAAACCTTATTGAATTGTTACAGAAATATTTTTAAAAAAAATTAATAAAAATAACAATCACACATATAGCAAAATTTCTAAAACTTAAACTAAAATTAAGTAATAAATAATATATTGGTAAAAAAAAAATAAGACTGAAATGAGACTGTTCTGCATTAATTTACAAATGGATCTGAAAAAATAAAGATTTACTATATATTAAATATTAAATCTAAAAAAAATGTAAGTTAGTATACTGTACAATAATATATATATATATATATATACAGTATATCGCAAAAAGGTTCATTAGATTAATAAAATGTTCTTCATGCTGAGGAAAAATTAACTTTTCACTGAAAGGTTCTTTGGAAAACCGAAAATGTTTCTTCAATGGCATTTCTGCAAAAACCCTCGTTTGGAACCTTTATTTTTAAGAGTGATTGCATTTCAACTAATCTTCAGTCTTTTGATAAACCAAATTGGATGTGCATGTTAAAATCCATGATACTAAGAATAACTACGGTTTAAAGCAACTGGAAGTATTTGCACATCTTCCATCCTCGACTGCACACAGATATTCGATGATGTTTTCAGAAGACAGAGGTCAGTGATCTCCATATGTCTTCAGTTATGAGGTGAGATTTAATTGCACGCGTCTGTCTCACATTCCTATATAAACGCGCTCCGCTCCGTCAGTCGGAGACATATCAACATCTAATCCTTTTCTAATCGACTCGCACCATCTGAACCTGTGCATTTCACTGCAAGGACACTCAAGAACAACATTACAGAGAAACGCCATCGCTCCAGACTTTCAATGTTATCTAATTATATTGTTATTTGATATATTATTTCACTGTGAAAGGTAAAGTCTAATTATTTTTTCTCCAATTGTTCTTTTTGAATATACATTACATATGGTGAAGAAAATCATTTTTTATGTTCATAACCTTAATCATTTAGATCCACATCAAAGGGTGGGAAAAATTTGGTAACACTTTACTTGAAGGGGTGTGCATAAGACTGACATGACACCTTCATAATCATGACATGACATATGTCTTCTTGAATATGAAGTAGGGTTTATGCATGTTTATGACAACTGTCATTCAGTGACTTTCGCTCAATAATGACATTTTGACATTGTCACATGATATTAAGACTCACTGCATTCGCAGATTTATACATTATTATGAAAAGTCTTTATATGCAGCGTTAATAACAAGATAATGGCAACAGATAACAAGCAATATTATATATTAAATTGAACAAATTAGAATTGAGTAATACTTAATCAAATTAATATTCTAATTAATTCTAATTTGTATAGTTTAATTAATAATATTGCTTGTAATATGTTGCCACAATTTTATTGATTAGATAAAGCATATTATTTTTTTCGGTGTATGCAGGATTTACGTTTTTGTGAAACGGACCCCTAGAGGTGATGTGGAGTATTGTATTTAACGTTACTGTTGCCTACTCAATCACCACATGCAGTTTTTAATATTTTATCAGACAATAACTACAAGGTTTTGCTTTAGTATAATTTAGGGACAATTAGGGCCGGATTCGGGACGACAGCTTAGATTTCGGGACCGTCACAAATTTTTCGGGACGTCTGGCGCGCACGCAGTCTCTCTCTATTCATTCGGGTGAAATCACAAAATAAAATGCACACAAACTTAGAAATATGTACTTACTAGTCCATCGACAAGATCGCCAGGGTGTCTTACGCGGTGTCCGTGGATTTGCCTATATTTGGCTAAAATGGAAACGTGTTTAAATATGGAAAATGGATTTTACAATCGATTCAATGAACACTTATGTCTATAAAATTGATATAATAATATAAATATCGTATAAATATACCATAATATAAAATCGATCAGGATTTTGTGACAAAAGTGACAGCCCTTGTCAGCATCACTGTCGCATCCAGTGCTGCTTTTTAGTGAAAAGCCCCATCTATGGAAAAGAGTGGGACTCTTGTCTGGTTCCTCACTCGGTCAGATTATCTATTCCTAGTCTCTTCCGACCGTGTTTTCTTCACTTTTTCCATTGTCGACTATCACGTCTGAAATGCGCGCAAGTGTCTTTAAATGTTGTTGTTGATGTTTGTGACTTCGTTGCCGTAAAGCGTGGCGTAATTCTCGCGAGATTTGTCGGGGAGCACACCTCTCAAACTTTCATTGCTGTTTTTTCCAGCAGCGTCCCCCCAAGCTTTACTACCAGGATGATTCACCCTACTATGAGTTTGTTTACCACCAAAATGACTTGAAGCTGTTATACACTCAAAAAAAAGGTACAAAAGCTGTCACTGGGGCTGTACCTTTTCAAAAGGTACACTTTTGTACCCAAAGGCTGCATATTGCTACCTTAGTGGTACATATTAGCACATAAAATGTACATATTACCACCTAAAAAGGACATATTAGCTCATGAAATTGACATATTAGCACCTGAAATTGACATATTAGCACCTAAATTGTACATATTAACGCTTAAAATGTATATTAACACTTGAAATGTACATATTAGCACCCAAAATGTACATATTAACACCTAAAATGGACATACTAGCTCATGAAATTGACATATTAGCTCTGAAATGGACATATTAGCACTTAAAACGTGCATATTAACACTTAAAATGTACATATTAGCACTTAAAACGTGCATATTAACACTTAAAATGTACATATTAGCACTTAAAACGTGCATATTAACACTTAAAATGTACATATTAGCACCCAAAATGTACATATTAACACCTAAAATGTACTTATTAGCTCATGAAATGAACAAAAGTGTAGCAACCTTTTGAAAAGGTACAGCCCCAGTGACAACTTTTGTACTTTTTTTCTGAGAGTGTATTAAGGTACAAATCTTGCATAGTGTGCCTTTAAATGCAAAACTTTTTTTTACCAAAAAAAGTTTCTGAATGCAAATTGCAAGCCACATATATATATATTCTGAGGTCTATCCGTGAGTTTTTACCCATGTTAGTTCATGCAGATCGGATCTTTCCAGGAATTCCTCCTTTCCCAATCAGTCGGTGTATTGCACTATTATCTGATGGGCAGATTGTTGCGTGACGGGGGTATTTGGGAGAAAATGGACATCTTTGTTTGAGGTCACCATGTCACATATGAGAACCTGGAATTTGTGTTTGATCATGTGTGCATGTCCATGTCAAAGGTCACAGAAATCACCTTTACATGTATTAGTTGTCCATCTGCTCCATTAAGAGCCCGAAATAACCGGTGAGCGCATGCAGAAAAGGCCATCTCTGTTTCCACACATGCCTTTGTGTCCTAAAGTTCTTCTTGCCTTTCTGACAAAAAGTCTTTTGATTCTCCTCTGACTTCTGTTTGGACGTTAGAGAAAGGATGAGGATCCCAGGAGGGACGAGCGAATCCGAGGAAGGTCTAAAACACGTCAGACCTCTAGTTTGATAGGGCTCCTTAAAGGCCAGAGTCTTTGTTTTGCGAATGTCTATTCACATTCATAAAGACTGAATTCACTCGTACACATCTGAACTGCAGTGACAGAATGTTAAACATTGGAGAAATTGAATATTTCCTCATCGATTTTGTAAAGTCTCTTATGGTGGGGGATTGAGTGAGAGATAAAACATATTTTAACTCAGTGAATGCTTGTATATTTCACAAAAAATTACAAAGAAATGCACTCTAAAAAATGCTGGGTTGTTTTAACCCAACGTTGGGTCAAATATGGACTAACCCAGCAGTTGGGTTAAATTTTAACATTACATTTTTAACCCAACATTTCAGGTTTGTCCATATTTGACCCAACGTTGGGTTAAAACAACCCAGCATTTTTTAGAGTGTAATTATGTAGTTGTGCAGGGGATAATCAGCCATGCCTTGATCCCTTCAAACAGATATGATTATTCATATGATATTTATGGGTCAGGTGGAAAAAATGTTTACAGAAATAAAGTGCCCGTTACACTGCTATACATAGACGGGAATGCTAACTGATGGATCCCTCGAGCTACTCGATGGGTAAACAGATTTACATGGAACGACAGAACTTTAAATATTGGATTATAACTTTGCAGAAACATCGTTGGTTAGTTGTTTTACGACCAGTCTCATGTTAACATGTTTAACGTTTAAATCTTGAAGCTGTACTTTTGAGACTGTATATTTATACATTTATTGCCTTTTTAATGGGAAAGACGTTTTGCTGTTGGCGCAGATCATTCCTTAAAAAGGAAATCTTTGGCAAAGAAGCATTCACTGGCGCACACTGAAAAAGCTGATATTAGAAAATACAGAAAACAGGAAATTGATGGGGAAATAATTGATAGAATTATTTGAATTCTGCACAGAACGATATGGAGGAGATTAGGAGGAAACTGAGCTCTGATTGAGCTGTGATTTACTGTAAACTGAACGCTATTGGCTATTTTTAAAAGGGGGCGGAGCTGTTTCGATATGTCCCGCCCTGTCTTCCTGTTCCAGTGGATTTTACGTCAACACACTGAACACTCTCAGAAAAAAAGGTACAAAAGCTGTCACTGGGGCTGTACCTTTTTCAAAAGGTACACTTTTGTACCCAAAGGCTGCATATTGATACCTTAGTGGTACATAATAGCACATAAAATGTACATATTACCACCTAAAAAGGACATATTAGCTCAAGAAATTGAGATATTAGCATCTAAAATGTACATATTACCACCTAAAATGAACATATTAGCTCATGAAATTGACATATTAACACCTAAAATGTACATATTACCACCTAAAATATACATATTAAAACTTAAAATGTACATATTAACACTTGAAATGTCCATATTAGCTCGCAAAATGTACAAATTATCACCTAAAATGGACATACTAGCACATGAAATTGATATATTAGCTTGTGAAATGGACATATTAGCCCTTAAAATGTACATATTAACACTTAAAATGTACATATTAGCTCCCAAAATGTACATATTAACACCTAAAATGTACTTATTAGCTCATGAACAGGACAAAAGTGTACCTTTTGAAAAGGTACAGCCCCAGTGACAACTTTTGTACCTTTTTTTCTGAGAGTGAATAATGCTGCGCTTTTCAATGCACTTCAGTAGGCCAAACGCCAGTGGGCGGAGCCTATGATGTCATGATGTATAACTATTGGTGGACGTCTTGCTCTGGAGGCGGGCATATGCAAATGCATTCACCCGTTTGAAGTCAGAGATCACGCAATATCAAAGCGAGCTGTTTTTGGAGCTCGATTAAATAAATGCTTTGTTTATAATGAGGAGAACATTTTAAGCTTTGAAACGTGCAGGACGTTTTATTTTTAGCAGTGTTACCTGATTTGCATAACTTCCTTCAGCAAATCCGGTGCTAAAACAATGCAAAAAAAAAATTCCTCCTTTAATGTTTGCTGAGCAAAGACCCTAAATATCAGACAAACATCGCTGGTCTCTTGGCCAAAAGACAACAGATGAACACAAAAACTGACTAAACATGCAATAAGACCATCGTTCTTCTGTACAAAATTTTGCATTCTGTTACATATAATACTTAAAATAATATATCAATATGTGAGCAGGGCTAGCATTCAGTACTCAACACTCTCAGAAAAAAAGGTACAAAAGCTGTCACTGGGGCTGTACCTTCTCAAAAGGTAAACTTTTGTCCATTTTAGGTGCTAATATGGACATTTTAGGTGTTGGTATGTACATTTCAGGTGCTATTATGTACATTTTAGGTGCTAATATGTACATTTTAGATGTTAATATGTACATTTTAGGTGGTAATATGTCCATTTTAGGTGGTAATATGTGCATTTTAGGTGCTAATATGCACATTTTTAGTGTTAATATGTACATTTCAGGAGCTAATATGTCCATTTTAGGTGCTAATATGGACATTTTAAGTGCTAATATGTACATTTCAGGTGCTAATATGTAAATTTAGGTGTTAATATGTACATTTTAGGTGTTAATATGTACATTTCAGGTGCTATTATGTACATTTTAGGTGCTAATATGTGCATTTTAGGTGGTAATATGTACATTTTTAGTGTTAATATGTACATTTCAGGGGCTAATATGTCCATTTTAGGTGCTAATATGTACATTTTAGGTGTTAATATGTACATTTTAGGTGCTAATATGTACATTTTAGGTGTTAATATGTACATTTTAGGTGCTAATAAGTCCATTTTAGGTGCTAATATGTACATTTTAGGTGTTAATATGTACATTTTAGGTGCTAATATGTACATTTAAGGTGTTAATATGTACATTTCAGGAGCTAATATGTCTATTTTAGGTCCTAATATGTATATTTTATGTGCTAATGTGTACATTTTAGGTACTAATATGTACATTTAGGTGTTAATATGTACATTTTAGGTGTTGATATGTACATTTCAGGTGCTATTATGCACATTTTAGGTGCTAATATGTGCATTTTAGGTACTAATATGTACATTAGTGTTAATATGTACATTTCAGGAGCTAATATGTCCATTTTAGGTGTTAATATGTACATTTTAGGTGTTGATATGTACATTTTAGTTGCTAATATGTACCACTAAGGTACCAATATGCAGCCTTTGGGTACAAAAGTGTACCTTTTTAAAAGGTACAGCCCCAGTGACGGCTTTTGTACCTTTTTTTCTGAGAGTGAACCTGACAGAGATTGAGGGATCAGTGTGAGTGTTAAAGTGGATCAGAGGTCAGTGGAATAAAAACTAACCCAAATAATCCTGGTGTGATCATCCTGTGACCTCCACACATGATCACGGCGTGTTCTCGTCATGTTGGACCTTGATGAAGACGACAATATTTGCCTTTATGGTGATAAAATGAACTATTTCTACATATTGTGCATGCGATCTGGCACTGCCAGCTGCGTGCCAAACTCAAAAGTTCAATGCATTGAATTCAACTGTTCAAGTCAATAATCAGTTAGTAAATAAGGTAAGCACTAAACAAATACTTTTACAAGTCAGAATCTTGTATTGGGGTAATTCTGGAGATGAAATCATCTTAACTTTGGCAAAGTTTAGCTTGAAACAAATGAAAAAATGGAGTATAGAATTTATGTTGAGGATACTGTAGTTTAAATAAGCCATTTGTAAAGAGTTGTTGTGCTCTTTTGTGTAGTTGAGGTCAGGATGTGAGCGGGATGCTGCTCTGGGATTGTTGTGTGTGTGAAACGTTTCACCCAGAGACGATATGGGACGGACTGTGAAGGAAAACTGCGTTCCTGATGATGCTGTGCTGGCAGGAGCAGATTTCCTATCACCTCTGCTCCATATCACTGAAATTACATCAAGCTGTTACTGCAGTGCAAGGTGAGACACGGTGTGTGTGTGAGAGAGAGAGAGAGAATGTGTGTGTCACTGTGGACTAAATTGAGGGAAAAAGCTTATATATCATAACAAGGTTTTTTTTAATGTAAAATGTAAATTTTTTAAATGTAAAAAAGTTGTGTTTGATGGGTAGGGGTCGGTTTAGGGGTCGGTTAGTGTGTGTGTGTGTGTGATGGGTTGAATTCTAAATGGTAAAATAAATGATGGAGAAAACTACCTTTATATTGTCTTAAGAAAACCTGCTAGTGTATTGTGAGTTATATTATAGATAGATAGATGGCAGATATAAAACAATATATATATATATATATATATATATATATATATATATACTCCATTGTTTGTGTTGTTTTTCTTTGTTTGTTTGCTCTGTCATTTTTAGTTTTACTTTTTATTTTATTTTTTATTTTTATTTTGTGCTGCTTGAATAAGTACATAATTGAGGTTAGACAAATGTATGTGTGTATACATGTATATGTGTGGTTGTATGTATGTATATGTATATATCTGTATAGGTGTGTGGATGTATAGAATAACATGATAATAATAATATAAAATTGTAAATGTAAGACTGTAAGAATTTAAGGGGTAGGAGTATATAAGTTTTACTTCTTCCTACTCCTTTTCGCACATAATAGAAGTATGTCAACAGCAAAGAATTATATATATATATATATATATATATATATATATATATTGCTGCTCATTTGTTTTGATTTTTCCTAAGTTTCTTAAACATTGTTTTATTTTATACACTTTCTTTTTATGTTCGTAATAAAGATTTCAAATTATATATATATATATATATATATATATGACAGCCCTAATATATATATATATATATATATATATATATATATATATATATATATATATATATATATATATATTAGGGCTGTCAAACGATCCAAATAAAATACAAAATAAAAGTTTGTGCTTACATAATATATGTGGCCCGGGTGCACTGTGTATAATTATTTTATATATATACATATATATAAACACACACATTCTTGTATATATTTAAGAAATATTTTCATGTATATACTGTATATAGATTTATACATCATTTATATTATATATAAATATAAATATTTTATATATAAATAATATTTTTTTCTTAAATATACATGCATGTGTGTGTATTTATATATAGAAAATAAATATTTTGTATACAGTATATTACTACAGACAAACAGACTATAGAAAATAATTATTTTGTATATACAGTATATTATGACAGACAGATGATAGATAGATAGATAGATAGATAGATAGATAGATAGATAGATAGATAGATAGATAGATAGATAGATAGATAGATAGATAGATAGATAGATAGATAGATAGATAGATAGATAGATAGATAGATAGATAGAACGATAGATAGAACGATAGATAGAGCGATAGAACGATAGATAGAGCGATAGAACGATAGATAGATAGATAGATAGATAGATAGATAGATAGATAGATAGATAGATAGATAGATAGATAGATAGATAGATAGATAGATAGATAGATAGATAGATAGATAGATAGATAGATAGATAGATAGAGCGATAGAACGATAGATAGATAGATAGATAGATAGATAGATAGATAGATAGATAGATAGATAGATAGATAGATAGATAGATAGATAGATAGATAGATAGATAGATAGATAGATAGATAGATAGATAGATAGATAGATAGATAGATAGATAGATAGATAGAGCGATAGAACGATAGATAGACAGACAGACAGACAGACAGACAGACAGACAGACAGACAGACAGACAGACAGACAGACAGACAGACAGACAGACAGACAGACAGACAGACAGACAGACAGACAGACAGACAGACAGATAGATAGATAGATAGATAGATAGATAGATAGATAGATAGATAGATAGATAGATAGATAGATAGATAGATAGATAGATAGATAGATAGATAGAGCGATAGAACGATAGATAGATAGATAGATAGATAGATAGATAGATAGATAGATAGATAGATAGATAGATAGATAGATAGATAGATAGATAGATAGATAGAGCGATAGAACGATAGATAGATAGACAGACAGACAGACAGACAGACAGACAGACAGACAGACAGACAGACAGACAGACAGACAGACAGACAGACAGACAGACAGACAGACAGATAGATAGATAGATAGATAGATAGATAGATAGATAGATAGATAGATAGATAGATAGATAGATAGATAGATAGATAGATAGATAGATAGATAGATAGATAGAACGATAGATAGATAGATAGAACGATAGATAGATAGATAGATAGATAGATAGATAGATAGATAGATAGATAGATAGATAGATAGATAGATAGATAGATAGATAGATAGATAGATAGATAGATAGATAGAACGATAGATAGATAGATAGATAGATAGATAGATAGATAGATAGATAGATAGATAGATAGATAGATAGATAGATAGATAGATAGATAGATAGATAGATAGATAGATAGATAGATAGATAGATAGATAGATAGATAGAGCGATAGATAGATAGAGCGATAGATAGATAGATAGATAGATAGATAGATAGATAGATAGATAGATAGATAGATAGATAGATAGATAGATAGATAGATAGATAGATAGATAGATAGATAGATAGATAGATAGATAGATAGATAGATAGATAGATAGACAGACAGACAGACAGACAGACAGACAGACAGACAGACAGACAGATAGATAGATAGATAGATAGATAGATAGATAGATAGATAGATAGATAGATAGATAGATAGATAGATAGATAGATAGATAGATAGATAGATAGATAGATAGATAGATAGATAGATAGATAGATAGATCAGCATTAATGCAAACAGTGCTGAGAGGAAAGAGAGGCCGTGATGTTAATGCCAAGTTCCCACAGAGTGACTCTGCAATAATTCACACTCATTTATACACAATTCATACCGCTAAATACACACACACACACACACACGTCGACTTAGCGAAGGTGACCCGACACACATGGTGCTCTGGTCTTAGCAACCGAACATCTACAGTGCCAAGACTTATAAATAAACACCATCAACACACACACACACTCCTGACACACACTGGGATGATGCACACGAGTACAACTGATCTCAAATCAGAGCTCAGATCTGGAGCCGGTCTGAAGAGCAAAGGCTCCGAGGAGGATGCAACAATACAAATCAACAGGAAGATACTCTGCCTGCGGGGCGGCCCACTTCGTCCAAAATAAAACCTATATAAAGAACCACAAAGAACTGCTGAAAGTAGGACAGTCAAACTCCGGTACCGTCTCAGTCTGAACTCACTCTTATCGCCTTTCTTCTCACTGCAAAATATCACAATCTTAATCAGTATCTTTCAGTCAGAATACTATAAACATGATTCACTTCCAATTCAAAGTCAAAAGTTTCAATCCATATCTAGGCCGTTTCTATTTGTTGGTGTTGTAAAAGTCAAAGGTCAAGACAAAAAAGTTTTTCTTATAACTGTACAATTCACAATTCTGGGAAAACGGGCCAAAAATATTCATGATCTTGTCACAAGGACGCATACAAGTGTTCATCCAATCAAACGCTCTCTTTACAATGAGAATGTCCCGCCCCCTAGTACCACCTGACACTGACTGGCATTGGCTGGTAAATCAAGGTTCTTGACCTTGAACTAAAGGCTACTGGCTATTTAAAAACAAGACAAGCCCTTCATTACAGAGGAGATCGTTACAGACCAGAAAACTGCACTTGTTCAAACGCGTTACATTTACATAGAATGTGATTCAGAGAATGTATCTCGTTCGTTCGGATGGATGAACGGATGGATGGATGGATGGATGGATGGATGGATATAAAGCTGGATACATGGATGGATGGATATAATGTTAGAAACATGATGGATGGAGTGGTGGATGAATGAAAGATAGAATGAAAGAATTATGGATGGATGGATGGATGGATGGATGGATGGATGGATGGATGGATGGATGGATGGATGGATGGATGGATGGATATAATGCTGGATAAATCGATGGATGGATGGGTGGATATAACATTAGATACATGATGGATGGATGGATGGATGGATGGATGGATGGATGGATGGATGGATGGATGGATGGATATAACATTGGATACATGATGGATGGATGGATGGATATAACATTGGATACATAGATTGATGGTGGATGGAGTGATATGGCTGGATGGATGGATGGATGGATGGATGGATGGATGGATGGATGGATGGATGGATGGATGGATGGATGAAAGAGATTGAAAGAATTATGGATGGATGGATGGATGGATGGATGGATGGATGGATGGATGGATGGATGGATGGATGGATGGATGGATGGATGGATGGATGGATGGATGAAAGAGATTGAAAGAATTATGGATGGATGGATGGATATAATGCTGGATACATGGATGGATGGATGGGTGGATATAACATTGGATACATAGATTGATGGTGGATGGAGTGATATGGATGGATGGATGGATGGATGGATGGATGGATGGATGGATGGATGGATGGATGGATGGATGGATGGATGGATGGATGGATGGATGAAAGATAGAATGAATATTGGATGGATGGATGGATATAACGTTAGATACATAGATTGATTGTGGATGGAGTGGTGGATGGATGAAAGATAGAATGAAAGAATTATGGATGGATGGATATAACATTAGATGGATGATAGAATGATAGATAGAATGAGGAGGTAAAAAGATGGAATAGATAGGTAGATCGATAGATGATTGATAGACATGATATTGGATGGATGGATGGATGGATGGATGGATGGATGGATGGATGGATGGATGGATGATAACAGAATAATGGATGGATATAAAACTGGATGGAAAAAATGATGGATGGATAGATAGACCCCATAGTCTTGCACTTTGTTGGACAACAAACTGGAGTGACTTGAGGATGAGTAATTTATGACAGAATGTTCATTTTATTCAACTGTTACTTTAAATCCAGTCCTATCTATCTATCTATCTATCTATCTATCTATCTATCTATCTATCTATCTATCTATCTATCTATCTATCTATCTATCTATCTATCTATCTATCTATCTATCTATCTATCTATCTATCTATCTATCTATCTATCCATCTATCCATCCATCCATCCATCCATCCATCCCTATCTATCTATCTATCTATCTATCTATCTATCTATCTATCTATCTATCTATCCATCCATCCATCCATCCATCCATCCATCCATCCATCCATCCATCCATCCATCCATCCATCCATCCATCCCTATCTATCTATCTATCTATCTATCTATCTATCTATCTATCTATCTATCTATCTATCTATCTATCTATCTATCTATCTATCTATCTATCTATCTATCCATCTATCCATCCATCCATCCATCCATCCATCCCTATCTATCTATCTATCTATCTATCTATCTATCTATCTATCTATCTATCTATCTATCCATCCATCCATCCATCCATCCATCCATCCATCCATCCATCCATCCATCCATCCATCCATCCATCCATCCATCCCTATCTATCTATCTATCTATCTATCTATCTATCTATCTATCTATCTATCTATCTATCTATCTATCTATCTATCTATCTATCTATCTATCTATCTATCTATCTATCTATCTATCTATCTATCTATAATAAGCGTAATGCACCATAAACGCTCTTAAAATGAAAGATAAAAAAACAAAAACTTGCATGTCTATTTGACTTAGTTTAAACAACACACATAAAAGCTAGTCAGATGTATCTACTCCCAGCTGGAGTTCCTCAGGTCAGCCGGTCCCTGTATTGATCACGGTCACCGCGATCTACTAAACTATTCTGAAGGAAACAATTCCCGGGAATATTCCTCACCAGTCGACTGAGGAACCCGCTTGGAGGAATGACAAAACAAATGAACAAACATGTTTGGGTGTTTCTCATTGAACTTCTATCAGACACTAGAAGCTGGATTATGAAAACACGTCCTCCCCGACTGTGAAGTCCAGCAGCTCCACACACTGAATCGTTCATCATATCTCATAAAATGATGAATAAATGTTACCACACCCCCTGCTGACTTATTCATAACGGATTCACCCAATATTAATTTTGATTATTGACAGATAGGGACATCATGGCCAAATTTGGGAATGGTTAACTCAAACACTTTTAAAGGAACAGTTCACCCAAAAATATCATTCTGTCATCATTCACTCCAAACCTGTTTGATTTTCATTCTTCTGTGAAACACAAAAGAAGAAAAGTTCACACACTTCAGGGGGAAATTTGTTTGTCGAAAAATGTTTCAAGTGTGATGGGGTTTAGACGATCCCTCTGAGATAACCTACACTCTAAAAAATGCTGGGTTGTTTTAACCCAATTTTGGGTCAAATATGGACAAACCCAGCTGTTGGGTTATATTTTTACATTACATTTTTAACCCAACATTTGGGTTTGTCCATATTTGACCCAAAATTGGGTTAAAACAACCCAGCATTTTTTAGAGTGTAGGTCCTCTTTAACACTGAATTATAATCACTACTCTCTAAAAAATGCTGGGTTGTTTTAACCCAACTTTGGGTCAATTATGGACAAACCCAAATGTTGGGTTAAAAATGTAACCCAATGGCTGGGTTTGTCCATATTTGACCCAAAGTTGGGTTCAAGCAACCCAGCATTTTTTAGAGTGTAGGTCCTCTTTAACACTGTATGATAATCACTACACTCGAAAAAATGCTGGGTTGCTTGAACCCAAATTTGGGTCAAATATGGACAAACCCAAATGTTGGGTTAAAATGCAATTCAAAAAAAATGTACAGTTGAAAGTGAAAGTTGAGGTTGAGTTAAAATCTGAAATTACATTTTTAACCCAATTACATTGGGTTTGTCCATATTTGACCCAAAATTGGGTTAAAACAACCCAGCATTTTTTAGAGTGTTGGTCCTCTTTAACACTGAATTATAATCACTACACTCTAAAAAAATGCTGGGTTGTTTTAACCCAACTTTGGGTCTATTATGGACAAACCCAAATGTTGGGTTAAAAATGTCATTAAAAAAGTTAACCCAATGGCTGGGTTTGTCCATATTTGACCCAAAGTTGGGTTAAAACAACCCAGCATTTCTTTGAGTGTACAAATGCAATGCTGGGTTGCTTGAACCCAAATTTGGGTCAAATATGGACAAAACCAAATGTTGGAAATGTTTAAAATGCAATTTAAAAAATGTACACTAGAAAGTGAAAGTTGAGTTAAAATCTGAAATTAAATGTTTAACACAATTACATTGGGTTTGTCCATATTTGACCCAAATTGGGTTAAAACAACACAGCATTTTTTAGAGAGTAGGTCCTCTTTAACACTGAATGATACACTCTAAAAAATGCTGGGATGCTTGAACCCAAATTTGGGTCAAATATGGACAAACCCAAATGTTGGAAATGTTTAAAATGCAATTAAAAAAAATGTACAGTAGAAAGTGAAAGTTGAGTTAAAATCTGATTATCTGATCTGATAAAAATCTGATAAATCTGATAAAAATTACATTTTTAACCCAATTACATTGGGTTTGTCCATATTTGACCCAAATTTGGGTTCAAACAGCCCAGCATTGTTTAGGATGTATATGAAAGTGAGTAAATATTTTCATTTTTGGGTGAAATATTCCTTTAAAAATGAGTAGCACATAATGTCTTGTTCACAGGAAGTGACATCAGTGACCTCTCGTGACAAGTGTTAGGCTCCAATCAAACTTCCCGTTCCACAAGAGTGTCTGGCACACATTCAAAGTTTCACTGAGCAGGTTCGGCCAATGATGCTAATTTTACGCCTGCTCTTTTGTCTAATGCACCTGCCTCTTGACATTCCCAGACCAAAAGCTGGGATTGTGTTTTGGGAGCAGGATAAAAGCCGGAGGAACCGGGCGACACGAGACGCCGCGCTGACAATAACTCAGTGACACCAATCCATCATGAAGTCAAGGACAAAATCCAGAGTTGGCCCTTCACAAATCACACAAAGCTCCATCAGGAGTGTGTTTCCATCACAAACGAATCCGTGGTGGGAAAGTAAACACGTCGGGAGTGTTTTGGTTAGAGATTTTCATAACGACAGAGTCGAATAATGAACGAGTCTTCCTTCTCGGCAGAAATATTTACATCTCAAAAGGAAGAGTCCGCTGTCAACTTCCCAAAGAGGCTCTTAAGACGATTCCTTTCAGAGTTGCACTGAGAAGCGGCTAAGAGACTTAAAGTTTGCTTGGAGTTCTTCATTTAGGCTTCAAACTTCAATCCTGAGTGATTGCTTAAGTCTGAGGTGGTTTTGGGGAGTGGATAGAAGTACATGCAGATCGGAGACTATAAATGAGATCATATGATAAGTCTGGGGTCAGTAAGACTCGCGTATAATAGAATTTCTTTCAAGTCATTAAATTGATCAAAAGTGACAGTAAAGACATTTAGAATGTTAGAGAAGATTCTATTTCAAATAAATGCTGTTCTTTTGAAATGTTCTATTCATCAAATAAAAAGAATCCGAAAAAATTTGAAAATTTGAAACTACGGAAGCCCTGAACCGCAACGTTAAAAAAAAACGAACATTTCGAGATTAAAGTCAAAACGTTTCGACTTTGATCTCAAATGCTAGATTTTTATTATTTTTATATATATTTTTTTTAGATTAAAGTCGAAATGTTTTGAGATTAAAGTCAAAACATTACGATAATACAGTCTTCCATAGAAGTGTGTGTATTCATAACAGTGCGTACAGTATACACAGGCTCAGTGTGTAAAGAAATGCACTTGTGAAGTCGAACTGCCATGGATCAACACAAAATAGTAGCTTTTTACTTTTATCCTGTGATTTTCCTCAGATTTAATAACCACTAATGGGGGTTGAGGAGAGAATATCTGAATATCTGATATGATTGTTGTAAAGCGCTTTGTGTAGGCCTAGTAGAATATGAAAGCGCTATATAAATGCCTCATTCATTCATTCATAAAGCTGGATATCTCCATCCAGTCTGAAAAGTGTTTTCCGGGTTGGTTTTCCTAAAGGCTAAAGTGTATTCATGCTGGTAGATTTGGCACCTCTTGAATTTCCTTTCAACAAAACACAAACACACAGTGTGAAACACTCGCTATGCACCATTATGAATGCCTGTGCGTTTGGCAATAGCAAGCACACATGCAACTTCTACGCAAGACATTCTTGTACTCTCTTGTAAAAAAAAAAAATATATTTTCTTTATAAAATTTTTTTTTAGATTAAAGTCGAAACGTTTCGACTTTAATCTAAAAAAAAATGTAAAAACAAATAAATATATAGCGTTTCGAGATTAAAGTCGAAATGCAAGATTTTTTTTAATTAATTTATTTATTTTTTACGTTGCGCTTCAGGGCTTCCGTATGAAACAGCACAACATTGATAATAATCATAAAACGTTTCTTAAGCAGCAAATGAATCATGTGACACTGAAGACTGAAAATTCAGCTTTGATGACAGGAATAAATTACACTTTACTATATATTCACATAGACAACATTATTTTTACATTGAAATCATATTTCACAGTATTACTGTTTTTACTGCATCTTTTATCCAATAAATGCCTTGGAGAGCAGAAGAGCGCCACAGAAATAATAATTACTTAACTTGGCATGCAATAAGCTCATATATGTTCAAACACAACTGAAAAAAAATGTAAAAAGAGCAAAAGGCATTTTTTTGTGAGACCTCAAATAATATTCTACTACTGTATGATTAAAATTGATATAATTCATATCTTACCTTATATGAAGCCTTATCTCACAATACACTTTATGTAAACATAACACAACACACAGACTCAAACACACAAACTCTCTCTCTTACACACACACACACACACATACAATTTCTCTCTCTCTTACACACTCATACAAACACACACACACATACAAAAACACTCCACCAGCACCAACACACACACACACTCTTACATCTATCTTTGAGAGGACATTCATTGACACAATGCACAAATCTCTAGCTCCTTACCGTAAGCTTACCCATCAACACACACACACAACCTCTAAATGACCTTTTATTACAATGGCTTCTGAAACCACAACAATTTTTGATTTGCAAAACTCAGAAGGGAAAGTCAAACATCTCGTTTTAAAGTGTCACTGATTAGAAATCAGTTCTTGAAAGTTTCTGTGTGATTTGCCTCTTCTGAAGACTTAGTTTATACCTGTTACTTAAAATAAATAATCATTAGGGATGTCTGTCAAGTCTAGTCATGTCAAGATCATTTTTGAGTGTTCTTAATAAGGTTGAACATGATGAGACTCTTGAATATGGTTGCCGTTGTAAATAAAGCTTATTAATCAGAAGTCAGACGAGGTCACGACCTTTTCGAAACTGCAGTGAAAACTCACCTGCTTTGTTTTCCTCTTTTCCCCAGAGGACGTCTCGCTCGACAGCGCACAGATGGCAGACACACACACACACACACACACACACGCAGATGATAACACACACCTTCATGAAGACAGGAAGCAAAGCAGGAAGTGAAGAGGAAATATGAAAGAGTTTCCTGTCTGAAATGACCCTTTGTGCTCAAGACCCCTGACCAAAAAAGTTCAAAGACCCTCTCATGTGCGTCGTGTCAAAAACCAGATGATTTATACTTAAATCACAGAAGCCAGAAATGAAGAGAAAATTTTTCACTCCCGATACAAAAGGACACACGTTGTGGGAATTAATATTTCAGATTTATAATGCAATAAATGAGCAGAAACGGGTGCGTTCAATTTCTAATGCCTCTAAATAATTCAAAAACACTGCCGTTCAAAAGTTTGCGGTCATTATGATTGTTTCATTTGAAGAAACTGATACGGTCATTCATCAAATGATGCATTAAAGGTGACTGTAAAGATGTTTTTAATCTTACAAAATATTTATATTTTAAATCAATGCTGTTCATTAGTAATTTTTATATTTATCAAAGAATCCAGAAAATAAAAACGTATCACTGTTTCCATTAAAATGCAATGATAATAATCATAATAAATGTTTCTTGAGCATCAGATCATCATATTAGAGTGATTTGTGGACTGGAGTAAATCACTGGAGACTGGAGTAATGATGATGAACATTCACATAATAAATTATTATATAATAAATTACATAATATATATATATATACACACATTATATATACATAGCACATAGAGTACTTTCTAATCGCTAGTAATTTATGAAAGTATTTGCATTTGTTAATTCTGTATTAAGCGTTCGGCGCGTCAGTCTCTGAGAGATGTGTTTTTAGAAGATTTTCTGGTCTCTAACGGTGTGTATCAGCGTCTGATCACTGACTGATGAAGAGTGTGTGTCATCACCTTCACCCAGTGCTGATCTAGACCAGCTCTCCGGTTTCAAACCAGTGTCCACACAGCACAATTTAGAAGGTGCAAACCACAACACACACACACACACACACACACACACACACACACACACACACACACTCACTCACTCCCAAACCCACTCTCTCTCCCTCTCACACACACTTACTCCCAAACACATTTACTCCCAAATACTCACTCACTCACTGACTCACTGATTCACTCACTCATTCACTCACTCATTGACTCACACACTGACTCACTCACTGACTCACTGACTCACTCACTGACTCACTCACTCACTGACTCACTCACTCACTGACTGACTCACTCACTCACTGACTGACTCACTGACTGACTCACTGACTCACTCACTCACTGATTCACTCACTCACTCATTGACTCACTCACTCACTCACTCACTCACTCACTCACTCACTGATTCACTCACTCACTGACTCACTCACTCACTCACTCACACACTGACTCACTGACTCACTGACTCACTCACTCACTCACTCACTGACTGACTCACTGACTCACTCACTCACTGATTCACTCACTCACTCATTGACTCACTCACTGACTCACTCACTCACTGACTCACTGACTCACTCACTGACTCACTCACTGATTCACTCACTCACTCACTGACTCACTGACTCACTCACTCACTCACTCACTCACTCACTCATTGACTCACTCACTGACTCACTGACTCACTCACTGACTCACTCACTCACTCATTGACTCACTCACTGACTCACTGACTCACTCACTGACTCACTCACTCACTGACTCACTCACTCAAACACACTCACTCAGACACTCACTCATTCACAAACATTTACAAACACACACTAACAGAATGATGGTTTGGTGTCGTTTCTCTTGTGTCGTTTGATGGCAGCAACATATATTTGATTCCTGCATGCGTGTCAGTTTTTTGTAAAGACAAAAAAAAAGAAAATTCTGAATGACATAAAGTGAGGAAATGATCAACTGTGACTCGCTTCATGAATTCATGAGTAGTCTTTAGAGTCTCAAGCGCAGGTTATGGCCAATAATCTGACCGAGTTTCCGTTTCAAAACATGTTCGTGACCCCTGGCGCCCTGGGAAGGGTCCCTCACCTCTGTTTTCCACATTCCCCATGTGTTGACAGCTGTGAGGTCCCCATGATGTCCTGAGAGAACACAGAAGATGAACATGATCTTGTTTGTGTCCCTCCCGTGGGCTCCGCTTAGAAGATAGAAACGAACCACTCTTTTAAAGGAGTTTTCACCAAAGTCTGTGAACATTTCCTCACTCTGTGTCATTGCAATGCCGCGTTATTTTCTTTTTCTGTCTTTCCAAAAACCGACACACCGCCATCAAACGACACCAAACCATCATTCGTTATCATTACTTTACATTATTATATCGTATCTAAATGTTATTTTACGATTATATTTAATGCACAAATCTAGCTGACCAGATTACATTTCACTGCAAGTACTGTATATAACTGAGAAATAATCTTGTTATTTTGCCGTTTATTTTCGTTTTATTCATATTTTGAATTAGCTTTTGTTCTAAAAAAATGTTCAGTTCCGTGTTAATTTAGTAAAACATTTTATAATTTCATTATACGCTTTTGTCATTTTATTATCTTTTTAAAAATATTGCTATTTAATTTCAGTTTTAGTTATTTCCATTGAATCATTTTAGTGCTTCATTTTACAGTCAAGGCAACATTTAAAATTTTTTAGTTTAGGTTTATCCAACTAATATTTAAAATGCATTATATTTCAGCTTTATTTCAATTAACAGAAATATTTTGCTAACACTTTATTTTACTGTGTATTTGTTACACAAGTTGCATGTAGTTATAACTACAAATTATGCATAATTACATGCAATTAACCCTAAAACAAACCGTCATTATTATTACTCTGAACTTAAATGTATAATAACACTGTAACACTGACATCTTAAAATAAAGTGTAACCAATATTTGTAATAGTTTTAGTTAATGATAATAATTTAGATTTAGAGATAGATTTAAAGATCTGCACTTTAAGAGAAGGTTTTGAGCATCATATGACATGCTTTTATAATAATTTTAAGGTGCTTTTTTGTTTGCTAGAAACACATGTACAGACCTGAAATATATACAGACCTGATATATTTTCTTTAAGTAGCTTGAACTTTTATAAATGCTTTACTACAAAAACTAAATCCGATCATAATGCCACATTTGTGAGATATTTTGTTTACATTTAAAAAAAAAAAATGGATAAACTTTTTTTGCATGTTCATAAAAAAATATGGGATATGCAATAAGTAATAAAGCTAAACTTATAATTAAGTCATGTTAAAGCGATAGTTTACCCTAAAATGAAAATTTCCGTCTATTTTTTTTTAAATTTGCATGCTTTTATAACAACTTTAAGTTGCTTTTTTGTTTGCTTTTATTGCATGGAAATATAACTTTCTGCTAACCGTCTACTTTTGTGTTCCATGGAAGAATAAAAGTCATACAGGTTTAAAACAACATGAGTGTGAGTAAAATAAATTATATCAGAATTTACATTTTTGGGGTGAATGATCCCTTTAAAGGCATGATCATGAGAGAGGGGAGAAAGAGGAGAGACAGAGTTAAAAACCGCTGCACCTTTTCCATGGTTTTAGGCGACTATTTCTAACATTTGAATAATTCACGACAGGCTAAAATATCTCCCCCATACAGAAAGTTTGAATGCACAAGCAGAAAATGCTCACACACAAATTCGAAAAGTTCAAAGTTTGGACAAGCTCTCAAAATAAGACATGCACTTCCAGCAAGTTGAGTCAAAGTGAAACAAGGAAGTCTCAGCAACTAAACTACAAAAACAGACACGAAAAGTTTTAGCTTACTTTAAAATGTCTGAACGTCAATGCGTGACATGAACATATGCAGGATGACTTTTTCTTAATCACTGCAGGTGTTTTTTTGTGTGTGTAGCTAGAGCTGTCGCGATAGTCAATATATTGACTTATCGCACGATATATGTAAATGAGCGCGATAATTTTTGGTGCCGCGATATATTGCAACAGATAATTTGTTTTATTGTTAAAATAATAATTGGATTCATTTTCACAATAAAATGAATGTCATCAACATTTTAGTTGATCGCGCTGCCTCTGTCATCTTGTCTGCACTCTGTGTCGGAGGTGGGGCTCAGGCAGCGTCTCCACATACACACCATACACACACTCAGAGAGAGAGGGAGAGCGGACACCGTCAGGTGAAGAGAAGGCGTGAACCAACTGCATTTTAAAGTGTTCTATTTCGTGACATCTAACGTTACCTCGAGCCAGTTTAATAAGAACGAGTCCATGGAATTGATTTCAAATCCACAGCTCCGGTGTGGGAACATAACATAAGCCGAACGAGAGAGGAGAGATAATTAACGTGAACGAGCCGGTATGTTGCCGTTGCCTTTTCCCGACAGTGCAAATAACGTGACAGCGCGTTGGGAAAGTTTACTTTCTACATGAACTAGTTCAAAGTTCAGTTTACATTTTAAAATGAACTAGTTCAGTTCATAGCTCATACTTCAAAAACTGAACTAGTTCATTTATAGTTCTTTTTGTCCCTATGTTGTGAGTTTTCTTTTTTTAGGCTACTATTGCCACAGCCCATATACAACCACAGACAACAATTATTTTATCGATGGGCAGTTTGCACAGAAATGTAAGATTTTTCCCATCCTCACCGATGAATGATCATACATCTCACGCGCTGCTTTGTCGGCCGCGGCGCAACACTGCTGCCTGGTGTTGCCAGATTGGGTGTTTTTTCGCAACATATTAAGGCCTATTTACATGTGTTTTATCCGGGTTTTCGCCTGGAAGGCTCTATACAAATCTGGCACCCTTAAGAGTTCATAGTAACGTTCATCAGGCAGTAATAGCTACAGTACGTTCAGTTCACCCAAATATGAACGCGTTCATGAACTATCGTTCATTGAACAGGTTCAGAATCGGGCACAACAGATGCAGCCATTACACGGTCGAAAAAACAGCATTTAAAAATATGAAATGTCCTGTTGATGCCTGATCTGTGCCTTTTTTGTGAGACACTTTAAAAGTTTAAATTGACATATTAGCCTACTTTGTTTTGATCTAGTTCTTGATACCTTGCACTTTTTTAACAAATGTGCATTTATTTACTTGTTTTATTTATGTGGGATATATTTTTTCACATTTCACAATGTCTAAATATTGAATAGAAATAAGAAGAAAGGTTCTTTGTTCTTTGAAACAGTGTACTTGCATTATTATTGTCATTAGGTAATCAGTGGCATAAAATGCTCTGAAAATTGCAATAATATCGTTTATCGCAATTAATTTTGGTGCAATATATCGCACAACAAAAAGTAGTTATCGTGACAGCTCTATGTGTAGCAAAAACGCTGTTAAATTAACTCTCCTGGGAGTTTATATGGCTCCAAACTAGGGTTGTGAATCGATTAATCGCAATTAATCGCATCCAAACAGTCATTTTAATTGTGTGATATTACTTTGTTTTAATAATATTATTTTTGAGAAGTATGTTTTACAGTACAAAAGTAATTTCAGTCACAATTTCTTCAAGTTAAACTAAACTTTATTTTGAAGTGTTTGTTTTAATAATATTATTTTTGAGAAGTATGTTTTACAGTACAAAAGTAATTTCAGTCACAATTTCTTCAAGTTAAACTAAACTTTTATTTTGAAGTGTTTTTTTAATAATATTATTTTTGAGAAGTATGTTTTGCAGTACAAAAGTAATTTCAGTCACAATTTCTTCAAGTTAAAGTAAACTTTTATTTTGAAATGTTTGTTTTAATAACATTATTTTTGAGAAGTATGTTTTGCAGTACAAAAGTAATTTCAGTCACAATTTCTTCAAATTAAACTAAACTTTTATTTTGAAGTGTTTGTTTTAATAATATTATTTTTGAGAAGTATGTTTTACGGTACAAAAGTAATTTCAGTCACAATTTCTTCAAGTTAAACTAAACTTTTATTTTGAAGTGTTTGTTGTAATAATATTATTTTTGAGAAGTATGTTTTACAGTACAAAAGTAATTTCAGTCACAATTTCTTCAAGTTAAACTAAACTTTTATTTTGAAGTGTTTGTTTTAATAATATTATTTTTGAGAAGTATGTTTTACAGTACAAAAGTAATTTCAGTCACAATTTCTTCAAGTTAAACTAAACTTTTATTTTGAAGTGTTGCCGTGAAGACAACAAGTTTATGTGTTTTAATATTTACAGACACCATATCGTGAAGAATTTTCATACTTTTGATATATTCATCAAAAATTTCCCATTTTCCGTATCATACTGTAAATTTCATTTTATCACTGGATTTAAGCGAGTTTTGCATCACAGAAATCATAATATCAAACTAATGCAATGCCGCTCATATATTTTTAAGTGTGACTTCAGTGTCGTTTTGAGGCTGCCGTAAACAAACAATTCAGTAAAGTGTAAAACACATTGACCGTCTCGCCCCTCGCTGGACTTTAAAGAGAGCGTTTCGATACGACAGGAGTTAGAGGGGAGCGCGGCACATTTCTCAGACAGACGCTGTTTTTCACAGCATGTTTTATTCAGGATATGGACTTTTTAAAAGGAAGGCACTCTGAGCAAGAATCAGGCCAACAAAGCACTTTGTCACAATCATATACAAATATAAATACACATATATATATTCCTTCACACACGCAATGCATTAAAGATATATAAGGGCTCCTGAAAACCAGAGCAAAGACAAATGGATGGGCTCAACGTCGCGAAACATGTTGTGTGATTTACTACTGATAAAAAAGGATGGGACAGAAACTAGTCAAAATATTTAAAGCAACACTACACTCTCAGAAAAAAAGGTACAAAAGCTGTCACTGGGACTGTACCTTTTCAAAAGGTAAACTTTTGTACCCAAAGGCTGCATATTGGTACCTTAGTGGTACATATAAGCAAATTAAAATGTACATATTAGCACATGAAATGTACATATTAGCACCTGAAATTTACATATTACCACCTAAAATGGACATAATAGGTCATGAAATGGACATATTATCACCTAAAATGTGCATATTAGCACTTAAAATTGATATATTAGCACATAAAATGTACATATTACCACCTAAAATGTACATATTACCAAAATGGACATATTAGCACAAAAAATTGAGATATTAACGCTTAAAATGTACATATTAGTACCTAAAATGTACATTTTACCACCTAAAATGTACATATTAGGGCCTAAAATGTACATATTAGCACTTAGAATGGACATATTAGCACCTAAAATGGATATAACAGCACCAAAAATGGACATTTTACCACCTAAAATGTACATATTAGTACCTAAAATGTACATATTAGCACTTAGAATGGACATATTAGCACCTAAAATGAACATATCAGCTCATGAAATGGACATATTAGCACATAAAATGGACATATTAACACTTAAAATGTTCATATTAGAACCTAAAATGTACATTTTACCACCTAAAATGTACATATTAGGGCCTAAAATGTACATATTAACACTTAAAATGTACATATTAGCACCTGAAATGTACTTATAGCACCAAAAATAGGGTACAGCCCCAGTGACAGCTTTTGTACCTTTTTTTCTGAGAGTGTAAGTACATTTTTTTCCTTACAATAATGTTTTCAAAATCGTTTCAGTGGTTCATCAAGTCGTGACATGGTGAAATGCACTTATGCCACCGCTTTGTGGTCCTTTATCTGATATATCCACGCTATGTAAGATTGCCAGATCATTTTTGCCGGATTAGACATAAGAAAACCACACATTTGACTTGCTTTACGGCAAGCGTTCGTATTTGTCTTTATTTGTGACCGGAAATACACACTTGTTGTGCTAATCTTCTTCCGCTCTGGTCAGAACAAATAGCACAAGAAAATTCTAAGAGTTGTAGCATACCCATCTTTTTTGTTATTCCCAAAAGCAGCCATATCTGTCGACGGAAATGGATTCAGGCTATCCGGCGGGATGTTATTGATCCTGTGATCTTTTCTACTTCTCATGTTACCATTCACTAACCCACAATTGTTTATGTTTATTATAAACAAACAATTCCAAAAATAAACCCCCCTCCCCCCAAAAAAAAATTCGGTCCAGTTCTAAGACCAAAGAAAATGAATGAATGTTTTTCCGAGTCGTTTGGTTCATTCATCGAAAGAAATGAACGAATTGACTCAGAAAAAGATTCGTTCATTTTGATGAACGAGTTCGAGCAAGGCGAGCTTTTGAGCTTATAAAACTTAAACTTTGTTATTTATTTTTTAAATGAGCGATCGTTTCGCTTGATAAGACCCTTGTTCATCGTCTGGAATCGTTTAAAGTCCTTTGAACAGTTTTCAGTTTGTACTGAAAGTGTCTTTTGGACCTCGAACCGTTTGGACCCCATTGAAGTCCATTATACACTCTCAGAAAAAAAGGTACAAAAGCTGTCACTGGGGCGGTACCTTTTCAAAAGGTACACTTTTGTACCTAAAGGGTGCATTTTGGTACCTTAATGGTACAAATATGTACCATGAAAGTACCAATATGCACCATTAAGGTACCAAAATGCACCCTATATGTAGGTACAAAAGTGTACCTTTTGAAAAGGTACCGCCCCAGTGACAGCTTTTGTACCTTTTTTTTCTGAGAGTGTATGGAGAAAATCCTGGAATGTTTTCATCAAAAACCTTTATTACTTTACCTTAAGAAACCTTAAGCTTCTTAATCTTAAGAAAGACATGGACATCTTGGATGACATGGGGGTGAGTACATTTTCAGCAAAAGTTTTTTGAAAAGTGAACTACTCCTTTAATAATAGTATGTCTGAGATACAGAAATGATGCTGTGATAACTGAATGCCACTTGCTGAATAAATCATGGAATAAAATCAACGAGTATTTTTACAATGCGCACAATAACAGGTCCGAGAACAAACTGTAATCGTCAAACCACCAATCATTTATAACTTCACGTAGCAGAAGTGCTTCATAAGCCACTTAAAGCAAACACACTTGACACGCTGTGCTGACTCCAACACACTCGAAGACACAAACGTCACAAAACTGCAAGATCAGATCGACGTCATCTGAGGGACAGTCAAGGACCCGTGACGAACACTTCAGAGGATTCATGTGTGTGTGTGTGTGTGTGTCAACATGCAGAGGAACAGATGCAGCTACAATTATGCTTCTTTTACATTTATGCATTTGGCAGAGGCTTTCATCCAAAGCGAATTACATTGCATTTCAAGGTTACACATTTACATTCTTATCAGTTCTCAGTTCTTGCTTTCCCTGGGAATCGAACGCATGACCTTGGCGTTGCAAGCGCCAACTCTCTTCTGTTTGTACAGGAATTAAAGCTACAGTATTTAAAAGCTATGTTACGTTAAAGCTCAGTTATAATCTACAATTAGAAAATCAATGTTGGCTTTTGTACTGCACGTCTAAAAAGCTCACAAATTATTATTATTTTTTTTTGTAGATCATACACATGCAAACATGAAGACGACGACAAACGGAAGAAGAAATCCTGATGATGTTGCATTCAGATTTTTCAGGGATTTATAGCAACAGAAATAATCAGAGATGGCAATCTACAGTAGCAAGCAAAAGTCTAACTGCAAAAATAACTATAAGATAATATAATACAAGATAATTTATTACAAAATTAGAGCAAATAAGTAAATAGATGCAAAATCAATGACAAAAATAATACACAAAACAATGTAACAAAATAAAATAATAATATATAAAACAAAATAAAATAATATATCTTGCATAAATACATAAAATATCTAATAAATATCATATATATATATATATAGTATATAAAAATATAATATACTAAAATGCTAAACTATATACTAAAATATATTAAATATATACACTGTGTGTGTGTGTGTGTGTGTGTGTGTGTGTGTATATATATATATATATATATATATACATACATAGCATGTATTCTTAGAGATTTATCTCACACTAAAAAGTAAAAAAAAATTATTAAATACTAAAAATTACAATATTAAGGTGTAATCACCATCACTGGTGCTTCTATAAAGGCTTCTATATTAATCGCGATTAATCGCATCCAAAATAAAAGTTTGTGTTTACATAATATATGTGGGGGCACTGTTTAAAATTATTTTATTATATAAATACACACACATGCTTGTATATATTTAAGACATATTTTCATGTATATACTGTCTGTATATTTATATATAATTTACATTATATATAAATATAAATATTTAATATGTAAATAATATTTTTTCTTTAATATACATGCCTGTGTATGTATTTATATATATATATATAGAAAATAATTATAAACAGTGCCCCCACATATATTATGTAAAAACAAACTTTTATTTTGGATGCGATTAATCGCGATTAATCGTTTGACAGCCCTAATATATATATATATACACACACACACACACACACACACACACACACACATATATACACACACATGAAGTGTATTGTGTGTGCATATACTTAAATTACATTACATAAAGGCGTTCATTTTACCGGCATAAAAGTATTGTGTGAAATTTTATAAAATACTTAAAAATAAAATTATAATTTTACCCAAATCTCAACACAAGACTTTAGCTCAGATTGAGATTCGTCGCAGCAGGTGTTGATCAAAGGGTGAGGAAATGGTGACAGATTTAATTTATAATTTTTTTTACTATTTCCAAGACAAAAGTCAGAGAGTTTTAGTCTAGTTTGTGCCGTTCATTGTTTCTGAACTTCAGATCCGAATCATCAACTTCCATTTTGCACTAAAGGTGACCCGCCATATAGAGAAGCAACTTCCCTCCATTTTCACATCAAAACGCTTCAGTCGGGGGGTTACAGATGTTGGGTTTGCCCTCTGCAGTCCAGCACACACACACACACACACACACACACTGGCCCTTTGGTTTTATCAGAAGCTTGCAGCTTCACTTCATCACACACACACAGGCCTCGACTGGCTCTTAAGGACTCTCTTCCCACTATTGTCACGGAGCGTTTGATCAGCGAGAGCTTCGTGCCACCGATCGCTCCCAAAGCTCAACTCTACAGTCATCTCTACACAAAACACAGAGATTTAATCAGCTAAAAATCAGCATTCATCATCAGTCACCAGGATTACTCACCTTTTCTGACTTTCTTTCACACAAATGAAATGTGCAGAAGAATGTTCGCATTTTCATAATAGGAACTTCAAAAATAACAACAAAAAAAGCACCATGAAATATATAAACGTGAATGAGAGAAGGGTTCAGAAACAACCTGAGAAACAATGAACAAATGAACAGCACAGCTATATTTTCCACCCATCCATCCATCCGTCCATCCATCCATCCATCCGTCCATCCATCCATCCATCCATCCATCCACCCATCCACCAATCCATCTCATCTACCCACCCATCCATCCATCCATCCATCCACCAATCCATCTCATCTACCCATCCATCCATCATACATCCAACCAGCAGTCAGTCCATCCACCCATCCATCCATCTACCCATCCATCCATCCATTCATCTCATCCATCCTTCTTCCCATCCATCCATCCACCCATCCATCCACCCATCCACCAATCCATCTCATCTACCCATCCATCCATCCATCCATCCACCCATCCATCTCATCTACCCATCCATCCATCATACATCCAACCAGCAGTCAGTCCATCCACCCATCCATCCACCCATCCACCAATCCATCTCATCTACCCACCCATCCATCCATCCATCCATCCATCCACCAATCCATCTCATCTACCCATCCATCCATCATACATCCAACCAGCAGTCAGTCCATCCACCCATCCATCCATCCATTCATCTCATCCATCCTTCTTCCCATCCATCCATCCACCCATCCATCCATCCATCCACCAATCCATCTCATCTACCCATCCATCCATCATACATCCAACCAGCAGTCAGTCCATCCACCCATCCATCCATCTACCATCCATCCATCCATCCATTCATCTCATCCATCCTTCTTCCCATCCATCCATCAACCCATCCATCCATCCATCCATCCATCTATCCATCCATCCATCCATCCATCCATCCATCCATCCATCCACCCATCCATCTATTCATCAATCCATCCATCCATCCATCCATCCATCTCATCAACCCATCCATCCATCCATCCATCCATCTCATCAACCCATCCATCCATCCATCCATCCATCCATCCATCCATCCATCCATCCATCCATCCATCCATCCATCCATCCATCCATCCATCCATCCATCCATCCATCTATTCATCAATCCATCCATCCATCCATCCATCCATCCATCCATCCATCCATCCATCCATCCATCCATCCATCCATCCATTCATCAATCCATCCATCCATCCATCCATCTCATCAACCCATCCATCCATCCATCCATCCATCCATCCATCCATCTATTCATCAATCCATCCATCCATCCATCCATCCATCTCATCAACCCATCCATCCATCCATCCATCCATCCATCCACCCATCAATCAATCCATCCACTACTCCATCCATCAGCACTCCATCTATCCATCTATCAATCAATCAATCCATCCATCCATCTACCCATCCATCCATCCATCCATCCATCCATCAATCCATCCATCCATCTACCCATCCATCCATCCATTCATCTCATCCATCCTTCTTGCCATCCATCCATCCATCTCTCTATCCATCTCTCCACCCACCCATCCATCCATCCATCCATCCATCCATCCATCCATCCATCCATCCATCCATCCATCCATCCATCCATCCATCTCTCTATCCATCTCTCCATCCATCCATCCATCCACCCATCCATCCATCCATCCATCCATCCATCCATCCATCCATCCATCCATCCATCCATCCATCCATCTCTCTATCCATCTCTCCATCCATCCATCCATCTCTCTATCCATCTCTCCATCCATCCATCCATCCATCCATCCATCCATCCATCCATCCATCCATCCATCTCTCTATCCATCTCTCCATCCATCCATCCATCTCAAGGTTTCTCCTACCATTGTTTCATTCTATCAAATCAAAATTTGTTTCTAGTGGCAATGTGGCATTCGTTCTCATTTGTAACATGGACCAACACACACACACACACACACACATATCCCGCCAACCCCCGGGGAGGGAAGGAGACACCAATAACAATAGACAGAGTCCTGAAGAAGGCTGTGTCATCCTGAATGAGTGTGAGCAACACAGTGGGAGGAACCAGCAAACAAACACGAGTCTGTGCCACTTCACGTCCTTCATGACAGTCTGATTGTTCTCAGAGGAGTTGAAGACAAATCTCCTGTTTTCTGCAGTGAACCGAGACCCCGTTCCCCGGTCGCTCTCACCAGGCGTGTGCCCTTTGTTCGGACCTGATTCAAATCCAGCCCGCAAACAAACACATCAATCTGATAGCACCGATAATCAGGCATCGCCACAATCGCTGTACGCTGCTGAGAATTACAGAGCGGAAATTAACGTGGAAAAGTTGACTAGGATAGGATGTGATCGTACACAATGCTCAGTCTTTCTCCTGCAAGTCCATGAAAGTCTAAATAAAAAAAACTTTTTGACACCTGATACCTAGAAATGAATGGCACCTGTGGATGGTTGCTTATATTAGATGTAATGGTTCAATAAAACTATTAAAAAAAACTTAATTAGTTCTCTGAAAAAGCTGAAATATAATTAATATGATATATAAAAATAAAAATATAAAATATATAAAAATATGATCTAAATATATAAAATATGACATAAATATATACAATATATAACATATGATAAAATATATAAAAACTTTTTTATTAGGAAATGTTGCAATGGCTTCTAAGTTTGAAGTAAAATGACTAAAACTGACATTAAAATAAACAAAATACAAATACTTTTATAAAAGCAAATAAAAATGTCGAAAGCCCATCAAAATGAGAAACTTAATAATAAAACCTAATTCAAAACGCTATAAAATACTATATTGGGTGGATTTATGATTTAATACTCCAGGTGTTTCTTCGTTCTTTTACTCTAAAATATCCCAATATTATAAAATAAAAGAAAATTAATTTTGATTCAATGAGGACATCAGTATCACTTTCAATCCTGCAAGTTGTTTGTAAAACTTAAACTAGCAAAGGCCAGTAGCAGTTTTTAACCAATTACTGATAATTTTGTTCATAATTACAATTAAAATGTGTCATGTTTAAGGGGTTTGTGCACCAGTTGTACCATTGTTTCCAACGTCAACAAACTGGAAGAATTACCAATGGAATTGCTTAATTGCACAAATATGCATTTCAAAAGATGATTAAAAAGATGAAAACAAACTTGACGTCCTCATGTAAGTGAAATGGCTCTAAAAATACAAAAATGGATTGTAATTGACCAGAGTCTGACCATCAGAATCCATTAATTCGATTTGCCACAGAACGCAATCTATTGTTCTAGATCTATTGTTCTGCATTTCGCTGTAATATCCTGTCCATTATTTACATTCTCCGTCACATACTGTCCTTGCTGAGGGTCAGAGGTCACAGTGCCACTATAGAGCCTCATCACAACATCTATTGAGAGAAATCCAGTGTTTGGTCTGGTCCAAATGTTTGGTCTCTACACCCCTGACATAACATACACATGTCTAAACACGGCCGATGATGTATATATCCGCTGGTAGTGGGATGAACAACCGTAGGAAAAGCACACATGCAGAGACAAATCAATATTTTGATTCAAAATGCAAATTTTTAATGAGTTTGCTCAAATGTTAAATTAAAGTAAGGCTGTTTGTATCGCAGTAATATCCACAAAGACATGTTAAGTACACCTTGATATGGAAGCTTGTTTCCGCCAGGGAATCAAAAATGAATAATTGAGAATTTTTTTCATTCAATCATTCAAATCTGACTTCTCAGAACAACTGAGAAATAAACTTTTCTATTCTTACTTTATAACTCACAATTTATAATTTAATATAATATATATATATATATATATATATATATATATATATATATATATATATATTAGGGCTGTGGAAAAGTTAATTGCGATTAATCGCATCCAAAATAAAAGTCTGTGTTTACATAATATATTTGTGTGCGTTGTATATAATTATTTTGTATATATAAATACCTATGCATGCATGTATATATTTAGGAATTATTTGCGCTTAAATCCTGTAAATATATATAAATACATAATCTATATTATATAAATATCAATATTTTGTATATGAATAACACATTTTCTTAAATAGATACATGTATGTGTGTGTGTATTTATATATACAAAATAATTATATACAGCACACACAAATATATTATGTAAACACAGACTTTTATTTTGGATGCGATTAATCGCAATTAATTTTTGCACAGCCCTAATATATATATATATATATATATATATATATATTCTTTTTTCGTACTTTTTTTTAACATGAACATCAGTCAAAAATTAAGTGTTAACAGTGACATTTTAGTTCTTTTTTCCCCTTATCCCAGAAAAACAATAATAATAATAATAAATAAATAAATGAATAAATAATAGCAAATAAAATAAACTGAAAATACAAAAAAAATACCGAATAGCACAGATAAAAAGATTATTTTTCTTAAATATATACATACACTCTATATATGGAACTCCAAAATGGTTCTATATGGAACCATTTTTTTTTTTTGTAAAAGGTTCTATTGGCCAAGTACGGAACCCCAGGGTTCTATATAGAACCCAGAGGAACCCTTTTTTAAAGAGTGTATAGAACCATTTAGGGGTTCCAAATATGTAGCTCTGATAGAACCTTTTGAGGTTCTATATAGAACCTTTTCTTCTAACAGTGTATGTGTGTGTTTATATATCCAAAATAGACATGCACAGTGCACACATATATTATGTAAACACAAACTTTTATTTTGGATGTGATTAACTGCGATTACTTGTTGCACAGCACTAGCTCTCTAAATAATCCTGTAAAACAGCTAAACACCGTTTTAGATACTCTGTAGCTGACAAAACGGTATTTAGCTGTTCATTTCAAAAACAGTAACACACCGCATTTTTAAAGTATAATGCCAGCTGCCAGTAGTTTACCGTTTTTTTACAGGATTATTTTTTTCTCTATACGCCTATCACACACATTTCTCTGTGAGCCGAAAGAGATGCTGGTCACAGGTCACAGATCCTGAGTTACTGGGTCTCATGATCTCATGCTAACATAGCAAGCGGTTACCAAACGCTAGTGCGTTCAGGAAGCCGCTCCACGTAACGGCCATTGTTGAGGTTTGGCCGAGAGTGTGTGAGAGATGCTGAGATCCAGCTGGTATTAAAGGCTCTGGGAATGTCAACTCTGGGTTATTTGTGCAGCTGAGCGAGTGTCGGGGAGATGCTTACTCTCACATCAAAGACGACAGAAATAGACAATACGCCTCATAGAGACGAGAGAATTAAGATACAACACTGTCCTGATCATTCAGTATCGGGACACTCTCACACACACACACACACACACACACACACACACACACACACACACTCATGCATAAACGAGGACATCTTTAAAGGAGGTTTTTGGACATTTTGTCAGGTTTTGGTCACTTCTGGGTACAGATTTGTTCCCGAAATATACTTTAGTAGCAATATAATAATATATATAATTATAATTATTATTGTAAATTACTGTTTTAAATTTGCAGGTTGTTCTGTAAATAAGTTTACTGTATTTTTACTGAATTATTCTTCTGGCAGTTTGATTTTCTGTAAAAAACAACAGATTTTTTTTTTTTTTTAGTGTAGCTTATGTATCATAACTCATAACCATAGCCGAAAAATTTTCATTTCTACAATTATATTAAAAAAAATCTTTATTTAATTCATTATTTACGTTGTTTTTAAAAATCAAGTCCCAAAAAAGGTGGTTTTGGGATATTTTTTCCCTCTTCTTGGATAAAATTTGTCCCCAAAATTAAGGTTATGAGGGTATAAACATGCAATTTTCTTCTCAAATAGTTATGCATAATAATCAACATCCCATTATATGGCCTGTGATTGTGTTCAGGCTCAACTTACGTAACACTTCTGAAACACAACCTGTCACATGTTTATAATGAGTCTTTATTGTTTGTGTATTATGTTATTTAAAGAATACAATAATGAGCTAGTAGTAAACAATCCTTATAAACAATAACTCATATTCATATATATATATATATGAGAGAGAGTGTATATAAACACTTCAGAGGACCGGCGAAAACATGCTGAGATCTGACTCTCACTCACACACACACACACACGATGCTCTTTTATCTTCCCCCTCCGGTTGTGAGGAAACCCCATCCTCATCCCAGTGCAGAGAACAAACACGAATACATAATTTACCACCTACACACAAACACACATTCATATTCATATTAATTCCCACGCATGCACAAAAAAATCAATTCCCTCCCACTAATGCAAACAAAACGAGACACTAGGCAAAAATGATGCAAAAATTTGTCATGCACTGCTCATCTTGTGTTGCTTCAGGGGACATTCAACACATATTTTATTGCACTTTATCTATTAGATTTAAATGTGAATCTTTAAAGGTGTGTGTTTGAGTCAGGAATCTCCACTTCAGCCGCTTTACACGTTTTATTCATATTCTGAAGGTTTGTTAGATCATTTACCTCTTTTATATAACATTTCATTCATAAAACATGGACATGTGTGTGTTCACGGTATTTTCTGATTCATGGAGATCCCCCTCTGTAAAAACCTTTGCCTTTGTATCTGACTTTTTCTGTTCTGGAAATTAAATAATGCATCATTTGCATATTTAAACAGAACATTTCAGAAAACTTGTTGTAATTCAAATCAACAAGGGAAGCATGCAGATATAGTTACTTACGTTAGTCATCATAACTATTAGCCTACTAGCGCTCATACTGATCAAACCTCGAAGAATATATATTTTCCTCATCATACCGCAGATTCCTCTAGTTAAGAGTGAGCTGCTACTTTTGGTGATCAGATGCACCATTTTCAGAAAGTATGTGTAAAAAATCCCATATATGCCAGATAGAGAAATGAATATCATCACTGCATACACTCTAAAAAAATGCTGGATTATTTCAACCCAAATTTGGGTCAAATTTAGATAAACCCAAATGTTGGGTTAAAAATGTAATTAAAAAAATGTACAGTTAAAAGATTAAAATTTTAAATTACATTTTTAACACTGAAAAAAAAAGTGGAGTAGGATTTACTTGAAAAAAGCTATAGGCAACTTTTTCCACTCAGAAAATGCTAGTAAATTTACAAAGATTTGCCAAGTAAAAACCTAAACATATTTATCAGTAGCTAATTAGAAATCTTAAGTTCAAATTTACTTGGAAAATATACTTGAAATTTAGTTTGGAAGTAAACTTTACTTTAGTTAGGTGAAAGTAACAAAGAATATAAGTAACTTAGCTAATAAAAGGTTGATTAATATCGATTTAGTTGTAATTTCCTTTGCATTACATTTCACTCAAACAATTTTATTGAATTATACCAGTAATTTATAGTATGTGTTTTACTTAGCCCATCTTATATATAGATCATGTCAGATGTTCAGCATGATGTGAATGCAAAAAAGACCTCAATACTTGGTAGACAATACACAATGACGGTAACATTTGATGGATCGTTTTTGTGTTTGAATGTCATTTTGAGCAGAAAATTTCCTCAAAATGTTACAAAATGGCAATTTACTAATCCTGACAACAAAAGCAATCATAAAATAGTGTAAATACAGCTGGAAACCAGTGAAAAAGGAACCTCATTAATTATTCAAGGTCCAGTGCATGATGGGAACCCCAGTATCAGAAAAGTAGAGTAATTTTTACTTTATTTTATTGAGTTCATATTTATGCTTTCATTTCTACTCGCTTGAACTAAGTACTGATGTAGAACTAACTTTTTCTTGTAAATTACATTGGGGTTTTTTCAGTAGTATTTACCTTACCAAAAAATCATTTTTTTCAGTGAACCCAACATTTGGGTTTGTACATATTTTACCCATTTTTGGGTTAAAACAACCCAGCATTGTTTAGAGTGATAGCAAACCGTGGGCAACATTACCCTAATAACGTATTCTGGACAAATGTGGGCAAAATAGTTTTGATGTATTTTTAAAAAATACTTCCCTTGATCTAAGCGCTACAAGACTTGGCTACTTTTCCTAAGTTTGCCTCCTGAACACACACAATTTTTTTTGACTCAATTCTACAATGTTAAGTGGGTGAAAAAAACTCCTGAATCTTGTATTTGGGTCAAAAATGGGCACCCATAGAAATGAATGGGAAAAACTGTCATTTAGAGCACTCTAAAATAAGCCAAAATAAGACACCAGGTGACGGCAAAGTCACTTCATCTTTAGGTTTTAGCTCTAAGAACTTATTGGAATGATGTTTTAATGTAGTTAAAAAAATAAAAAAATAAAACATAAAAATAGGCATAATTTACATAGAAAATATGGTACTTTTTGAAGTAAATAAATTCAAAAATACCCCCAAAATAAAAAAAACACCATAAATGGACAGACAAAACTTTATCGAAGACAGTGATATAACATTTAGAATAAATAAAAAGTCCTCTGTGCCCACATTTGTCCACAATTACAGGATTAAGGGCTATAAAGTGAATACGGTTTGAGGACTACCACGGCAATCACACACAATCCCACATCACACCTCTGAGTTTTGCACGGGGAAAACACTTCTACGGTTAATTAAATGTAACAGAAACATCTATATCTCTAAAGCACACACACAAAATGCACTTTTTAATGTAAATCTTATTAAATTAAAATTTGCCAAATGAATGCATTGTGAATTATATATATATTTTTAATACTTGTCTGTGTTATGTTGGGGGTTTTACACCATGAGTCTGAGGGAAACGTAATTTGTCCTGTAGAATTGACAATAAACTTGAACTTGATATAGCCATCACATTTCTTATTTTTTTGGAGGAATATCTGATTAATAAATCAGCACTCAAACGATAACAGAGGGGGTTTCTGATCCCGCAGACGTGGCCGTTGCTGCAGTCGAGAGTGTCAAATGATGGTGACGAGGTTTTAGGGAACTTGATAGGATACTAGTTTTCTGCAAGCACGTTTTTTTTCTTTTCTTTGGAGAAACGGGGATGTTCTTTCTGAGTCTATCTTGAGTTAATGACATTAATATTGTTCTGATGATTATATAACACACACACACACACTCTCTATCTCTCTTAATTAGCATACTTCTCTTTAATCACACGGGCTTATTCATTATTCATCGCCGCAGCGAAATGAATTATTCAACAGTCACATTTCCGCACAGAGGAAGAAGAAAGTGAGGGATTGCCAGAGTCTCTCCTGTCCTCGCTCCTCTCTCAATCACACAACAGCATCCCTCTGTACTTCTCCTCTAAACATCATTCTGTCATTCTCTGATTGTAAACAAGAGCATGCTGGGAAAAAAAAAATATTCAGGCACAAAAACTGCTCAATTTTACCTAAATATGCCTTCTAAAAACTACACTGTAAAAATGAATATGCTTTATCTAATCAATACAATTGTGGCAACAGATTAAAAGCAATATTATTAATTAGATTGAACAAATTAGAATCGAGTAATAGTTAATCAAATTAATATTCTAATTAATTCTAATTTGCACAATGTAATAAATAATATTGCTTGTAATATGTTGCCTCAATTTTATTGAATAAATAAAGCATATTCATTTTTATAGTGTAATGCAACAATGATAAAGACTGATGCCATCACTATACTTTTTTGTAAGTGTGTTAAATGTACTTCTAGATAATTATCAATTTAAAATATAACATGTTTAATATTTTTGTCAATCTTGAATAGAAACCTTGAATTGTACTGGACAAAAAATATTCACCAAAATAATTAATTGTTGATAAATAATGTATAAATGTGTATATATATATACAGTATATATATATATATATATATATATATATATATGACTTATAAATAAAATCACATTTTATTTATTAGACATATTAAAGAAAATCAAGGTTTGTATTCAGGATTGACATTAATATTTAATTAATATCGTCATTAATATTTAATTAACATTAATATTTAATATTTAACATTTTGAATATGGTTGTGTGCGTCAATCTTAAATTAAAAAACCTATATTAATAATAATAATAATTCATAATAATTAAATGTTAAATATTAAATATTAATGTCAATCCTGAATACAAATCTTGAATTTTTTTAACATGACTAATAAATAAAATGTAATTGTAAACAAATTAAATTAATTTGGACAGAAACAAAAAAAAAATTAACATAAAAAAATTTGTTAAATATGTCAATCTAAAAAGAACAAATCCCAATGGACACAACAAAAAACTAAATAAATAAAATGTTAAATATTAATGTCAATCTTGAATATAAACCTTGAATTGTACTTGACAAAAAATATTTAACATCATAAATAAATTAAGTGTCAATCTTAAACTTAAAAAAAAAACTTAAATTACTACTAAACAAAAAAATAACAATAAAATTTGTAAATGTTAAATATTAATATCAATCTTGAATATAATCGCATGGCATTTCATAAAACGTGTGATACAAAAAAACAAACGTTACTAGATGTTAAATATATGTCAATCTTAAACTAAAAAAACGCATTTCCTACTGGACGACAACAAAAATAATCAACAAATAACAATAATCAACATCTATTTTACACAGTGTTTCCCATAATCCTCTGCTCTGCTGTCAATCATCTGTTCAGAGGGAAGATGAGAGTGAAAGGGCTGAAAATATCTGCACTATCAAGACATTCACAGCGCATCTCTCTTCTGCTTCGGTTTCGCTCAATTAGCTCTGCTTTCCATCAACACAGCCGCATTTGCATGACCCACACACACACACACACACACACACACACACAGAAGTTAATGAGATTGAGAATCCACGCTGTTTTAAAGCCTCACATGAGGTCCGACACAGTTTGTGCATCAAAGTCAGGCAGAGTTCATCCCTGCACTGGATGGTTCGAAGGTTTTCTTACTTATCTTGCTATTTGCAACAACAAAAGACAGTTTTACATCGCCTGGGGAAACGTATTAAAGCTCTTTCATGGCTGAGAAGACTTAATTGAGTTCTCAGTTAATCAAAGCATCAAAAAAATCTCCTAAAATCCATCCGGAGAAATAAACAATCACAACAAGCCAATAATTTGAATGCAAGAACTGAAAAAAATGGATACTATGGAAGTTGTTTCCACCTCTGAATAAAAAAAATAATAATAATAATTGCTTTTTATCTCACAACAATTGCGAGATATGAAGTCAGAATTCTAATAAATAGTCATAATTCTGAGAAATAAAGTCGCAATTGCAAGATATAAAGTCGCAATTATGAGAAATGAAGTCGCAATTCTGAGAAATAAAGTCGCAATTATGAGAAATGAAGTCACAATTGCAAGATATAAAGTCGCAGTTCTGAGAAATAAAGTCGCAATTGCAAGAATAAAAAGACCGAACTGAGACATTTTTTCTCACAATTGCAAGTTTACATCTTGCATTTCTGACTTTATAACACATAATTGCGAGGTTATATCTCGCAATTCTGACTTTATATCTCGCAATTGTGAGATATGAAGTCAGAACTCTAGCAAATAAAGTCGCAATTCTGAGAAATAAAGTCGCAATTGCGAGATATAAAGTCAAAATTATGAGAAATAAAGTTGCAATTCTGATAAATAAATTCGCAATTCTGAGAAATAAGGTCGTAATTGCAATAACACGCAATTCTGACTTTATATCTCGCAATTTTGACTTTATAACACGTAATTTTGACTTTATATCTCGCAATTCTGACTTTATATCTCGCAATTGCGAAATATGAAGTCAAAATTCTAGTAAATAAAGTCGCAATTCTGAGAAATAAAGTCGTAATTGCGAGATATTAAGTCGCAATTTTGATAAATAAAGTCGCAATTGTGAGAAATAAGGTCGCAATTGCAATAACACGCAATTCTGACTTTATATCACACAATTCTTACTTTATATCACACAATTCTTACTTTATATCACACAATTCTGACTTATATCTCGCAATTCTTAGAAATAAAGTCAGAATTGCGAGATGTAAACTCGCAATTGTGAGGAAAAAAAGTCCGAATTGTGTGATAAAGTCCTTTTTTATTTTTCATTCTGTGGCGGAAACAAGCTTCCATAAGATACTGTATCATTGCAATGCAAAGCCTAATGCATGCATGTAAATGCAAAACCAGTAAAAGTGTATAGGACTATAAAATTAATGTTGATAAGCAGAAGAATTTGATGCAATCTCTTCTGAAACTATAGAGAAGAAAGATGCGAGATTACCGGGATCTACAAAAGTCTCCATTTGCTTTAGGGATTCTTTAGATCAGTGTTTTGGGTTCTGGGTTCTTTAAATTTACAGATAATGTGTTTAAAGGCAGAAATGCATCCATCTCGGATATTTCAAGTTCTGGATTGAACCTTTTCGAACGCTGTGACTGTACGATAGCTTTTGGAATCACTTCCCTGAACCAACATTCATGTATTTGGGAATGGACTGGAATAGCTTTCTGCCAACATAATGAAAACTAATGGAATATTTCAATCCTCCAGTCACCCCTCTACATCTGAAACATCAACACGGATGATGATGATGATGATGATGCCAAGCAGGAAAGCCGTGGCGGCTCCATATGGGGGTCGTGTTTGTCACCCGTCATCCTCCTGTGCTCATCATGTTCTTGTCATGTGCTCCATCTGCTCTGATGGACCAGAGATGAGCCTCGAAAACCATCAAGAGACAAATAAACTCTGGATGCGGCTCATCTCAGGTGCATCAGCCAGTGTGTGTGTGTAAATCAATCCGATTCACTCTTCTCAGCAAGTGGATGGACTGAGGAAGTGTCATATATTTGAATATAATATGTCGAAGTAGATTTTATTTGACAGATTTTCTTTTTTTATTAAAATTTTAGTTTAAGTTTTAGTCATTTTGTTGTGATGTTGCCTTTTATAATTATTATCTATTCTTTATACATTTTAGCTCAGTTTTAGTTAGTTTAGCAGATCAAGTAAACTAAATGATGAGAAATGTTGCTTTAGCTGGAATTTTATATATATATATATATGAAGAGTTCAGATGCAAAAGCCTCTAAATGCCATTTGAAATTTTCTTCTAAAATGATCATTTTTATCAAGCTAGTATATTTAAGTTCCGTAATTTCACTTAAATGACAATTAATAGGTAATCTTCATTGCCATTTAAGTGCAATTACTGAACTTAAATATACAAGCTTGATAAAAATGGGCATTTTAGAAGAAAATTTCAAATGGCACTTAGAGGCTTTTGCATCTGAACTCTTCATATATATATATATATATATATATATAATTTATTTTATTTCAGTTAATGTTTTTGCAAGTAAATTTTTTTTCTGTTTTTTTATTTTTTATTTTTTTACTTTCTGTGCTGTCCAGGGTTTTCTATAGCTGGATTTTTTTATATATATTTTATTTCAGTCAAAGTTGTTTTTTTTTTTGTTGGTTTTTTTTTTTGGTTTTTTTTTTGCAAGTAACAGTTTTTCTGTGTTGTTGTTTTTTTTTTTTTTTACTTCCTGTGCTGTCCAGGGTTTTCTATTAACAGGAACGGGAGCAGATTGGGGATCAGAGAGCACCAGCACTGGAGGAGCTCACGGCTCATTAATCAGCAACTTCATTTCAGAAACACTGATGGGTTTTATGCAGATTTATGCAGATTTAATGGAATTTCAATAAATACTTTTTTGAAATAGGCCTATGACTATAGAACGATAGAAAGATAGAACGATAAAATGATAGATAGATAGATAGATAGATAGATAGATAGATAGATAGATAGATAGATAGATAGATAGATAGATAGATAGATAGATAGATAGATAGATAGATAGATAGATAGATAGATAGATAGATAGATAGATAGAATGAAAGAACGATAGAACAATAGATAGATAGAATGATAGAAAGATAGAATGAAAGAACGATAAAAAGATAGAATGATAGAATGATAGACAGGCAGAAGAACAGGCGAGCGGCCGCATCATCACCCCAGGACGGAGCGAGAGACGACCTGCAGCCGTCGGCACAGCACAGGTGCCACTACTGGCCTGAGGACAGCACTTCCTCTGCCACGACTGCGCCCACACACACAATCTGCCGCCAGCTGGAGTCTCGCTTGGGCGCATCTTCACTAGGATGCGGATCAGTAAAACTGTGCAGAAACTGTACAGGTTTAAAAAAAAACTAGGCAGGAGAAAAGTAGGATGATCTGAAACATTTGCAGTGCCAGCGCTGGCCGACTCCAGTGTGCTGATGATCAGGGTAAAGGAGCGGGCCATGCGTCAGCATGTTGGCACTGGGACACTGGGGCTTAATGGGACACATGCAAATCCCAAATAACTTCCTTCCCTTGAGTTGAGTAGATCATCAGCCAGTATTCACACATCCGACTGAGATAGTTTGTTAGTATTAGCTTTAGTCCCGCTATAGTCAATCATTTTGTCCCTTAAAACTCATCTTTGATCATCAAAATTGCATTTAAACGTTTTGTCCTTGAAAATAGCTTGAATGTAACTCGACACCCTCATTTAGTATGCGCATCTCTCTGAATATGCAAATGAGCCCCGCCTCCACTCACTCACTCAGCTCAGAGATCCACTGGTTGACGATCACACGTTGATCTGATTGGTTACAAGGTCGTTTGTGACGTCAGAAACACCAGCGATTTCAAAGCGTGTTTTTGAGACTGTCTGGTTCAATACTGGAAAATACTCAGCAATGCTGTCCACTTATGAACTTACACATGGTTTGTCTTAAAATATATAAAAAAAAAACACCACATAGACATATAAACAATATTAAAATCTGGATTTTCGTACGAATTTGTATGATTTGTCTAATCCCACGTGATGGGTAGGTTTAGGGGCGGGGTCAGGGGTAGGTTATTCGTACGAATTCATACGAATTGGCCAATTCGTAAAATATGTACGATTTAGGAAAATCGTACTAATTCGAGTGAGGTGGTATGAATTGTTACGAATTAGCCACCTCGTAAAATTCACACAAATTCCCGTGAGATCGGGTTGACAAAAGCCGTAATCAATGCCGTGTTGTGATGAAGTGAAAGCAGGCTAGTGAAACGGTACGTATTGTGCTAGTTTATGATCGAATCAGAGAAAAAAATGCAAACTTAAGACGCAGCTGAGACATTGTCACATCGATGTCAAGTCTTTATGGCATTTTTACGGGTTGTGTGTGAACCAAGTGTGTCGCACAAGCCCTGAAAAGTGAAGCCAAAGCGCCTCGATCGCCCCCCGGTGGCCGGTCCCAGTATAGTTCATAAACCCCACCTCGCAACCCAGTGTTAGACCAACTAAACAATTAAATTACACTTCAAATATCGTTTTTCCAAAGATGTTTTCTGTCATTTACTGTAGTTTTTATCACGCCGATGTAATTTCAAGTTTTTGTTTTTAAAATAAGTTTGTTTTTAGTGAGTTATTTGATGCAGTGGTGTGACGTCCCTCAGACTTTTTCTCGAGATCTTCGGAGGACTTTGGAGATTGAAGCTGGAAATTTAATATCTAAATTTCTATAATTAATTTTTAAAAAGTGCAGAAGCGTGTTCTTGCGATTGATTCTGCTAGAGTGAGGGCGGGGTCTTGATTTTGCCGCGTTACTTCCGGCTCACGACTGCGCAGGTCTGGTCTCGAAATCGTTTCTGCGCAGACTCAAGTCCAAGATGTCAGCGGCATATTGGGACATTGGCGCCTTCATTTCTGACCAATGGAAAAGAGCGAAGGGGCGTAGTCTGTTTTTTAGAGTCTATGGTGTGAACGCACTCTCTAATTCCGGGAAAATCACTGCCAGTGTGAATGAACCAAAATCAAAAGGACCCGGGTCACTTTATCCGTGTATTTTCCGGAATCTCTGTGTGAAAGGGGCTTTAGTGAGATGATGGGAAACATCAGCAGTTTTGTACATGAAGAGTTCAGATGCAAAAGCCTCTAAGTGCCACTTGAAATTTTCTTCTAAAATGACCATTTTTATCAAGCTTGTATATTTAAGTTCAGTAATTTCACTTAAATGGCAATGAAGATTACCTATTAATTGTGATTTAAGTGAAATTACTGAACTTAAATATACAAGCTTGATAAAAATGGTCATTTTAGAAGAAAATTTCAAATGGCATTTAGAGGCTTTTGCATCTGAACTCTTCACATGTACAACTATGTATCATCTGTATAGAAACGAAAGTTGATGTCATGAGCAGTGTTGGGTAAGTTACTCTAAAAAAGTAACGAATTACTAGTTACTAATTACCTCTTCAACAGTGTAACTAGATTACTGTACTAATTACTCTCTCTCTAAAAAGTATTTAATTACTTTTAATTACTTTCAAAATCCGATATCAATCTCAACCAGCTGAATAATACAAGGATAAACATGAATCTTTTCAAATAAACACTATAAAATTGCATGAATTATCCTTAAACTGACCAAGGTGGAGAAGGTTACATTATAAAAACATACTATTTAACATCCGACAGTACATTTTGATGTTAAACCCACTATTGTTTTATGTCTGATCTCATGACATTTCACACTTTTTTCATACATATTTTACAATAATTCATACAAATTTGTACGAGCGCGGTTGTACGACTTAGATAAACACCTCATAAAATGCATACGAATCGCTGTGAGATGGGATTGATCTATACACAGTATTTACCTCAATTACATCAGAAGTATCTGTAATTAAATTTCAGATAAATAAAGAGTAATCCCTTACTTTATATTTTTAAGGGAAAAGTAACTAAATAACTAATTACTTAGTAATTAGTTACACCCAACACTGGTCATCATGAGTGCGAAAAATATAAACAGGAGGTAAAATATAGATAATAAAAGCGGACCCAACACCGAGCCCTGTGGAACACCGCGAGGCATCTTAAAACGTACCATAGCAACCACTTATCAACTCCCTGGCAACCACTCATGACTATTATGGGGGTGTTTCCTGCATAGCAAACCCTGTTCAAGAGTCTCATTATGCCGTATAAATGATGCAAGAACGATCTTATAAATGATTCATTCTGTTTGTGTTTCAAGAATGAGAGCCCTAGTTTTAATTTCTCCTGAATTTTAACACTTTGTCCAAATCAGGTTAAACGGAGCAAATGTTTAAGGCAACATCCATATTAAATAAGCCAACGTGTGGCGTTTATTTTGATATATGTTTAGTGTGAGTTAATAAAGTGTACAGAGTGAGTACGAGGTTTTAATCTTCTGTGACTCACACACAAGTGAGCGTTTGAGATTTGATGACGGTCATCAAGAAGCATAACCCTGTATCCTCATATCTGATTTTATGTCATCTCAGAGACAGAACGCTGTCGCAAGCATCCCTCATTACGTCAATCCACACACACACTGTCATCCTGGATCAGTCAAATCCGAGGCATTTTTAAGTGATTAAGTCAATAAATGTGTCCAGAAGAAGCGGCACGTCGTCACACACACATTACAGACTCGACACACGGAAGAAAAGGACTTTAGGATCTTCCTAGAAGGATGTATTGAAATCTGAAGGAAACGGATCTCTCTTCCTGGTCTCATAAACGTCAAGGCGGAAGATGCGATAAGAAACATGCGTTTACACAAAATAAAGTCCAACAATGTAGAAAAGCAGATGACTGGTCAAAACAAAACACTTTTATTTATCAAGCCTATTTTTATATAGGTTGCACATTGCAAACTTTAAAAAAACACGGTGATCATGTGTTTATGTCTAACTCAATAACATCCTATAGGCCAAATCCTGAAAAAAAAATATTTTGAATTTTAATTTGAGGCTAAACCTCTCCATGCTTCTTTGCGATATTTCACGGAAAAGCTCTGTCATCCGACCAGTCAAATCAAGGTCTTTCAAAGTAAATAAAAATGTTATATGGGATAATAAAATATAACCGAAACAATGAAGGCCAACTGAAGCGGTTTCCTATTTTATAGCAGATAATAAAAACTCTGACAGGAGTTCAAAAGTCACCCGGAACAATCAATGATCATGTAAGACAAAGGTGTAAATTTAGATATTGCAAACGTCACTTCTGAGATTTTATGGGTGACTTAAACCTTGAAAAAAAATATTGATTTGTGCCTGATAGACAAAGACAATAGCTGATGCTTCATCTGAAATAAAGATACAAAATTCTAAATAAAAAAAAAAATAATGAAAATGTAAAAAAATGTAAATGCCAGTCACATTAAAAAATATATACTGTTGGTTTAACTTAAAAAAATGAAGTAACCTGGTTGCCTTAAAATTTTAAGTTCATTGAAATGAAAAAAAAATTAGTTAATACAATGAAGGAGATTGATTTAATCATTAGAAACTAAAAATATTATGTCATATGAACTACATCAATTATTTAAGTTGATTACACAAAAGAAAAAATGTTATTTTTATATAGTTTATATAGTTATATTATATATATATTATATATATAGTTACTGGGAAAAGTGAGTTAATACAATGAAGGAGATTCATTTAATCATCAGAAACTCAAAATAATAAGTTATCTCAACTAAATAAATTATTTAAGTTGATTTAAAAAAAAGAAAAAAATTTTGTGATAACAAATCTTGAAAATATTTTTTACAGTGTATGCTATTTATATGATGATCTCATACATGTTCCTTTTCTTTTTATATTATTTAATTTTTGTATTATTAATTTTAATTACACTATATTTTCATTTCCTATTTGCTGTAATATTTATTGTTATGTTTATTATTTAAGCTTCACATAATGACCTAGTACGTTTTGCTTTGTTTCACTGTAAAAAAATATTTTCAAGATTTGTTATCACATTTTTTCTTTTGTCAAATCAACTTAATTTATTTAGTTCAGATAACATATCATTTTGAGTTTCTGATGATTAAATCAATCTCCTTCATTGTATTAACTCACTTTTTCCAGTTCAATCAACTTAAAATTTTAAGGCAACCAGGTAACTTAATCTTTTAAGTTCTTTAACCAACATTTTTTTTCTAACATTGTAGTGACTCAATATAATTTTTCATTTCTATCTGAAATAACAAAAAGTTGGGTTTTCCTTCAGCCCATTTTTGTTTATGTATATAGTTTTTCCCCATAATTAAACAGAGATTACATTTGGTGGTAATCTTTGCCCATTAAAATAAAAAAAAGACATATTTTTCAGAAAATAAACTTTCTTCCCTAAGTATTTACAAAGAAAACATTCCAAATCAAAACATTAAAGCCAGGAAGATGAACTAAGAAAATTAATCAATTTCATGCCGCTTGATTCGATGAGGATTTTTTCTTTTATTGCCAAATAAATAAGAAAAGTGTATATAAATAAAACTAATTTTCTTGACTATGAAAAGGTCGGTCTATGATGAACTGAAATCTCATATGACAAAATAATAAGAGTGAAACCTGTCCTGTCGGCTGCTGACTCACTGACCTCATGTTTTTCACCATTAAGCGAATGTTTTTATGTAAAAGCCTGATGTTCAGAACTTCACAACAGCAAAAGCCCAAGTACCTTCTCCACACGCAGAAACTGGGTCAGGGACTGAGAAGTGAGTGTTTTAAGCACTCAGATGGTCCCGTCGTCTTAATAACGGCACATTCTCCTGATTGAACTTCCTGACCCTGTTTCACCCGACGGCGATCAATTAAATGTGCTCTAATGCAATTTTATCTATCTATCTATCGTCACTGGGGCTGTACCTTTTCATAAGGTAAACTTTAGTCCATTTTAGGTGCTAATATGGACATTTAGGTGCTATTATGTACATTTTAGGTGCTAATATGTGCATTTTAGGTGCTATTATGTACATTTTAGGTACTAATATGTACATTTTAGGTGCTAATTTATAAATTTTAGGTGCTATTATGCGTATTTTAAGTGGCAATATGTGCATTTTAGGTGCTAATATGTACATTTTTGGAGCTAGTATGGATATTTAGTTGCTAATATGTGCATTTTAGGTGCTATTATGTACAATCTAGGTGCTAATATGTACATTTTAGGTGCTAATATGTGCATTTTAGGTGCTAATATGTACATTTTTGGAGCTAGTATGGATATTTAGGTGCTAATATGTGCATTTAGGTGCTATTATGTACATTTTAGGTGCTAATTTATAAATTTTAGGTGCTATTATGTGCATTTTAAGTGGCAAAATGTGCATATTAGGTGCCAATATGTACATTTTTGGAGCTAGTATGGATATTTAGTTGCTAATATGTGCATTTTAGGTGTTAATATGTAAAATTTAGGTGCTATTGTGTACATTTTAGGTGCTAATATGTACATTAAAGTACCAATATATGCACCCTTTAGGTACAAAAGTGTACCTTTTGAAAAGGCACCACCACAATGACAGCTTTTGTACCTTTTTTTCTGAGAGTGTATCTATCTATCTATCTATCTATCTATCTATCTATCTATCTATCTATCTATCTATCTATCTATCTATCAGTATTCTTTTAAATGAAATAAATGTCAAATAGCTGCAAATGAGTGATTTAAAGAACCAAAAAAACAATGAGTGATTGCCAGGACTAGTATCATATAATGTGTTATTATGGTATATATAAAGCGTCACTAGACAAAAATGTTGGAAATTGACCTCTGGCAATAATGAGAGACAATCCAGAGAGAATCATCGACTGTTTTTACAGAGCACGGCAGGGAAAACACTCAAGACAGGAAATTAATGTTGTATTTGTCTATGACACAAGGCTGAATTTAATTGTTTACTCAGTATTACAGAAGATGTGACCTCATTGAGGTCAAGCACTGGGATTGTGTCTCGCCTCTCGTGCCTGAGGGACACACTGCCGTTCCTCTGATATTACCATAGGGGGCGCTATACTACCAGTCATATCTCTGAACCAGCAAAAGCCATAATAGCTAAAACTGGAGGACAAAAAAGATTCCAGTCAAAGAAATTAGCTCTTAAGAAATTAATCTAATTATCTAAAAATAAATCAAAAACCATTGATGTCTAACTATGCGGTAAAGAATCATTCCGAGAGCCCAGACCACTAATTTCCAGATTGAACACCAGTAAAGAGACCTCAAGTGCCACCATGGCCATCGTTTATCTCAGTAATAATACATACAAGCATATTAGAAACATTTTCATTACATGATCTAAAGTCTGTCTGGTCTGTATCACAGTTCTTATATTGTATCAGTAGAATACGTTAGACTTCTGAAACGAGGAGACAAAGTCCCATCTCTGCATTTGGGTGTAAAAAGAAAACAGTAATATAATACTTCTGTGAGTTTAAACTACTTTTATTTAGCCTATTAAAACCAAGTCATAGACTATCAAAGTATCATCAAGTTTATGAGCACTGAGTTGCATGCATCCTAATAACTGTGCTGTCTCATCTTCTTCATGATCACTTCTTTTTAAATTAAATTTTAACATATTGTAAAAAAAGATTAATATTTCGTTTCTGTTTATGAGAACTGGTATGATTAGTAAAGCACTTTGAATGGCCATTTTCTATTAAATGCACTATAAATAAACTTGTCTTATCTTTGTCTTATACATTTTAAAAACATTTTACTCTGCTTCAAAACAATAACTACAATACTACAAGAAACAAAACATGTTTGATTACGTCATCAAAAAAGCTACCCAGGTTCAGAAAACACTCGAGAAGCTCAACGACAGCACAAAAAGCTTAAAAGAGAAACATAAGTGCGTAAGACATTATTTGACATCATATATTTTGTAATATTTGCATAATCAATTAACGCATCATCATGCGGAACTGCTTCCTTTCCGCTTCAGAAAAAAACTTAACATAGTATTGTACTGTACAATATTAATTTGCACGTTCATGTGCACACTGTATCCAGTAGCCAGAACTGTACCCAAAACAATTACGCCTGCCCTATGGGCATGTCAATTATGCATTGCAGGTAAATCCACGTAAGGGCGCCGCCATGTTGCATGAGCTGACAACCGAGTTTAAAAAACACAAATTAGATAAAAAATAAAAAAATAAAAAAAAGATAAACTTACCTCAAACTCTGACTGGCATTTGATTTTACAGAGATATCCAACTGTAAACCATGGTTCCTACAGAGCATAAAAACAAAACACCAAATCATCTTTTAATAATTGTAAACAATATTCCGAATCAAATTATTTGAAGTTAATTAGAGTCAAGAGCATGGCCCATGAGCCGCAGCTCACCTGTGAAACACTTTTAAGTCACACTTGTTAGTTTAAATGTAGGTACATAGGTGTTTCTCTATGTATAATCCATTAGGGAAACATTATTCTGCGAGCAGGTATGCAAATATGTCATATAACTTAAAATGCTTAGGCAGTGTGACTTCATTAACGCAAGTAAGTAATATGTTGTCTCCCCCTCGTGGTCAGCATGACAGCTGCACTTTTACGTTTTATATTTCAGTTGTTTTAGATATTTCTTTTGTATTATGTCATACAGACCTCTGGATTTTTTGTTATGAAGTAATGACTGTCACTGGACCGTTAAAATTTGAACCATTGAAGCGCGGGAACCGTGTTTAACCCAACTGGGTTAGTAGTAGCTTTTTTACAGTCTGTGGTTAGTACACTGTTTTTGTCTTATTTCATTATTTCATATATAAAGTATAGACGAATCGTTAAAAAAATAAATAAATAAATAAAACCGCATGGTTTTCAAACGCTCTGACGTTTAGATCGTCACATATGAATGACGTCACACGCGGAAGTGGAGTGTTACAGAAGTAAACAGTTGACCAGCGCGCGCGATGGGCTCAACAGGAGAATGGCTTGTGGGGAAATGTGTGTTACTGGCCGCTATCTGCAGTGTGTGCCAGTCTCTGCAGGGCGGGATGCTGTTCCCCATAGACTCTCCCTCCAGAGAAGTGAAAGAAGTGAACGGCCTGTGGAGATTCAGAGCCGATCTTTCTTCGGAGCGGAACCGAGGCTTTGTGAAGGAGTGGTTCAAGAGTCCTCTAGCGGAGGTCACGTGAGCTCTGACGCAGCACAGCTGGACTGTTGTTTAGTTTTTATTTGTTTTATTTTTTAAGAACATGTCTTAATCAGATAACAGACAAGCACCATAACATAAAATAAAGAAAATCTAAATAAATAAATTAAAATAAAGATACACTATTACATTATCAGCACAATAATGAGTGAAACGTCGATTTTGAGATTTTTTTAAAGAGCTTCTCGAGCTTCACATTGTATTTGTGCATTATTAATTTCATTAAAAATGTCTTTGTTTAACTTTTACATTACATTATACGATTGTTTTGAATAAAACACAATCTCAGACATTTGGACCCCATTGTTTATGGTGATTATACATAATAAAGGGATGCAGTGTTTTTCAATCTTTTAGATGCTAAATATATCATACTCACATGAGGGACACCCATCCTATTATTTTGATGTATAAAGACCCAAAACAAATATGTGAGAAATATTATTTTTTACATTATTTTCTACTTCTAACAGTTTTTTTTACTTACTATAGAACAATATAGAAATTACATTTATCAAGTTTTTTTTTTACTTAAGTTACTATAGAACAGACGTGTTAGGATTATGTATCATAGTATAAATAATATGATACATAATCCTAACACGTCTGTTCTATAGTAACTTAAGTAAAAAAAAACTTGATAAATTTAATTTATTTATTTATTTTTTGTTTTAATACATTTTATTTTATTGTTTGAGATGTTTCAAAGAACATCTCAAGCTTCACATAGAAATTGTGCTTAATTCATTCTTTTAATAATAACTTTTTATTGTTTTATTTTTTTTAATAAAATTATCATATTTCAGGGACCCCTTCTGAAATTTAAACATCTATGTATTTTCAAGTATAAAGACCCCCCAAACATAAACTTATTACATTAAATTTTAAACTTTATTAGGAAAATATTTAGATTCTATTATGTTAAATTATTAAGTTTGTTTTCTACTTTTTAATAGCATATACTGTATTATTACTATTTTTTATTATTTATTAATTGAATCTTTTTTTAATTCATTATTATTTCTAAAATTCAAACGTTGCATATTAAGCATGAAATAATTTATTTTGCATTCTGAGTCTGATTTTATGATGAGTTTATGTCTGATAGATTAGAGATTAGAGATGATTAGATAGGGCTGTCAAAGGGCATCCAAAATAAAAGTTTGTGTTTACATAGTATATGTGGGTGCACTGTGTATATTAATTTTATAAATATAAATACACACACATGCTTGTAAATATTTAAGAAATATTTTCATGTATATACTCTAAATAGATTTAGATATAATTTATATGATATGTAAATACAAATATTTTATATCTAAATAATATTTTTTTTCTTAAATATAGATGTATTTGTGTGTATTTATATATATACAAAATAATTATACACAGTGCACCCACACATATTATATAAAAACAAACTTTTATTTTGGATTCGATTAGTCGCGATTAATCATTTGACAGCCCTATGATTAGAGATATTAATTGTGTTTTTGTTCCAGACGGGTCCAGTGATTGACATGCCGGTGCCGTCCAGCTACAATGACATCACACAAGACTCCAAAATCAGGGATTTCATTGGCTGGGCTTGGTATGAGAAGGAATTGTGGGTGCCTGCGCGCTGGATCCAGGATCAGGGAACCCGGATCGTGCTCCGAGTTGGAAGTGCACACTATTATTCTGTGCTTGTAAGTGCGCTTAGATCGATAAAATAGGGCCCATTGTCTTTGACTCGTTTGGTTAGACACAGATCTCTGATGTTCCCATGTTGCAGTGGGTGAACGGGGTCAAGATGACTGAACACACGGGCGGTCATCTTCCCTTTGAGGCGGACATCAGCGGTGTCCTGCGTCAGAGCTCCGGGAGTGCATGTCGGATCACCATCGCAGTGAACAACACTTTAACCCCGGAGACACTTCCACCAGGATCCATTCAGTACATGAACGATCGCACTAGGTTAGACATAACCGTCCATATAGCGGCCCTAAAGAAGTATTTAGGCACTGAAATACACTTAAAAATGACTGTCTATATAATATATTAGTATATTTCCAACTAGATCCTACGCCAAACCTGTAGGATTGAGTTGGGTTAATATAAAAATTGTATTTCTTGACCGTTTTCTTTTCCATACAGATACCCCGCTGGCTACTTCATTCAGAGCACTAACTTTGATTTCTTCAACTACGCTGGAATACACCGATCGGTCCTGCTGTACACCACACCGAAGGTGCACATCGATGACATCACAGTGGAGACGTCGTTCTCTGATAACATTGGTAGGCTTACAGGAAAAGATGTGGCTATAAGCATTCACAGACTTCTGTCTTTTGTTTTACTTGATTAATAACGTTATAAGTAGGGCTGGGAAACGATTAATCGCGATTAATCGCATCCAAAATAAAAGTTTGTGTTTACATAATATATGTGTGCGTTGTGTGTGTATAATTATTTTGTATTTATAAATACACACACATGCATGTAAACATTTAAGAAATATTTGCATGTATGTTAGGGCTGTCAAAACGATTAATCGCGATTAATCGCATCTAAAATAAAAGTTTGTGTTTACATAATATATGTGGGTGCACTGTGTATAATTATTATGTATATATATGAAAACACACACATGCATGTATATTTAAGAAAAAATATTATTTATAGTAAGTAAAAAAAAATAAAAAAAATAAATAAAATAATAATAATAACAAAAAAAACTAAAAGACACCTATAATTTTTTTTCTTCTTCTTTTGGGGAGGGGTGATGGGAGGGAGAACAGGGTGAAAAAGGTTAACTGTTTTACATGATTGTTATTAAGTATGTTTTTTAATGTGATTTGTAAACTGGAAAATTAATAAATATATTGTAAAAATATATATATATATTATTTATATATAAAATATTTATATATAAATCTATAAACAGAATGTACATGAAAATATTTACAAGCATGTGTGTGTGTTTATATATATAAAATAATTATACACAGTGCACCAACATATATTACGTAAACACAAACTTTTATTTTGGATGCGATTAATCGCGATTAATCGTTTTGACAGCCCTAATGTATATATATATTTATACAAAAATTAATATTATACATAAATATTTTATATATTAATAACACATTTTTTTTTAAATATATACATGCATGTGTGTGTTTATACATACAAAATAATTATACACAGTGCACCCACATATATTATGTAAACACAAACTTTTATTTTGGATCCGATTAATCGTTTCCCAGCCCTAATTATAAGATTTGCTAAATATTTTATACATAAATATAGACAGATTGCTCAAATCCCCTCTTCTGTGTATGAAGTGAATTCAAACATTTCTCAGAAGCACATTTTCAAAAACGAAAAGTCGAAATGTAGGATTTTTATAGTGTATTTGAACATTCATAGATGTTCTGTGTAAGTATGATTTTAACGTGTTTTAACAAACTGAGGGACGAATTGTATTTTTTTTGGTGGGGATTTACATTGATTAGGCCTTTAGAAGCTATTCATAGTTTCACCTCTCAAAAATATGTGAACAAAATGTAAGTTTTAGGCACTTGTGATCCATAAACAACACACACCACAGCATTTCAATCACTAAAACAGCGGGACATTATAAAGCGCTTTTCTTTATTATGGTTTTATATGGGAAAAACTAATTAGCAAGAAACTGTTGCGTTTATATTCTGGGTTCATCTGCTTTCTTGTATATACAGGTGAAACTCAAAAAATTTTAATATGGTGCAAAAGTTAATTTATTTCAGTAATTCAACTTAAAAGGTGAAACTAATACATTATATAGTCTCATTCCATGCAAAGTGAGATATTTCATAATCTTAAATCATAAATTCACAATATTCTAATTTTGAATTTGGGGTTTTCAAAAGCTGTAAGGCATAATCATCAAAATTTTAACAAATAAAGGCTTGAAATATCTCACTTTGCATGTAACGAGTCTATATAATATATTAGTTTCACCTTTTACATTGAATTACTGAAATAAATTAAGTTTTGCACCATATTCAAATTTTTGCATGTTTCACCTGTAGTATGCATCCTCAATAGGGTGTAAACTGAATTTGGTCTTTTAATATCACTGTCTCTCTACATTAGTACTTATCACTAACCTGATGCATTTGTTTAAAATGTCTGTTGATTGAGTCCTAGTTCATCAGTTCATATGTGTGTCATGTGATTCAGGGCTGGTGAGTTATAATGTGTCCGTTTTGGGCGGCTCTAAACCTGCTGTGAAAGTGACGCTCTCGGCAAAGGACGGCAGATGTGTGGCTTCAGCTAACGGCTCCCTGGGAACTCTCAAGGTCACAGACGTCAACCTCTGGTGGCCGTACCTGATGCACGAAAACCCAGGATACCTTTACTCCATGGAGGTCAGTGAAGTTACTCTCCGATGGTGTCGGCATGAAACAGAAGTTGCACTAATCTTTTCATCCCTATTGTGACCAGGCCTGTCAAAATTGCTCAAAAATTACGTTCCAATATTAAAATTTTGTCAATTTTGAAATGAACTAAGATGAATAAATGCTTTAGAAGTTCATGTTAACTGATGTGAATTTTTTTCACAGAGTTTAGGGATTCATTTTGGGAAGCGTTTCAATGAACTGATTTAATAACTCATGTTTGTTCTGCTGTTTTTGTAGGTCCAGGCTACAGCCGAGGATGGACAGACGGATGTTTACACTCTTTCTGTGGGCATTCGTACGGTTAAAGTCACCAACACGCAGTTTCTCATCAACAACAAGCCGTTCTACTTCCACGGGGTCAACAAGCACGAGGACGCAGACGTGAGTGTCAGCAGAGGGCAGCAAACACACACCTTTCATGCATAACACACACCTTTCATGCAAAACACACAGCTATCATGCAAAACACACACCTTTCATGCAAAACACACACCTTTCATGCATAACACACACCTTTTAAGCAAAACACACAGATATCATGCAAAAAACAACTCTCATGCAAAACACGCAGATTTTATGCAAAAAACACACCTTTCATGCAAAACACACAGCTATTATGCAAAACACTCAGATTTCATACAAAACACACACTTTTCATGCAAAACACACACCTTTCATACAAAACACACACCTTTCATGCAAAACACACACTTTTCATACAAAACACACACCTTTCATGCAAAACACACACTTTTCATACAAAACACACACCTTTTATGCAAAACACACAGCTATCATGCAAAACACGCACCTTTCCTGCAAAACACGCAGATATCATGCAAAACACACACCTTTCATGCAAAACACACAGCAAAGATTAATAAACACTATAACAAATGTATTGTTGATTGCAGGGTTATTACAGTTAACTTAAACCATTGAAAAACATTTGTTACATGAAATTAAAAAACGTTAACGGTAAAATATTTTTAAAAATATGAATAAAACCCCTAATATAGTCTGAATGATATAAATAACACTGACCCCCTGCTGTGTAATGTTTGTTAATCCATTGAGCAATGTTAACCTCAGATCCGGGGCAAAGGCTTCGACTGGCCTCTGGTGGTGAAGGATTTTAACCTGATGAAGTGGATGGGGTCCAACTCGTTCCGCACCAGTCACTATCCCTACGCCGAGGAGATCCTGCAGATGGCCGACCGGCACGGCATCGTGGTGATCGACGAGTGTCCTGGAGTGGGCATCAAAGACATGTGAGACGCCGTCCCGACACATACACAGTAGTGTGGCGCACAAACACACTGTTTATCCCTTTTTCGTCTGTCTAAAATGATTTTAAAGTCACACAAGCTTGTAGGAAATGAATCCACTTTACAATCGGTTAATGCAGTAACTTACATTGAGCAATACTTCTTGATAATGTTTATTAATCTATGTTTAACAATACCACAGTTCACTGTTTGTTCATCTCAGCTCAAGTCCATTAAACAATATTAACAGATTAACTTTTATTAACTTTTTATTGTAATAATGTATTAGTAAGTGTTGAAACTAACATTAACTAAAATTATTAAATGTTTTTTATTGTTTGTTCATGGTAGATAATATAGTTAACTATGTTACTGAATTATTTGGCCAGACAATGCTATTTTAGGATTATTTATGAAATAGTAGAATAGCTCTTATTTTCAATTTAAATATATTTTTGTATAGCTCTAATTTATGTTTATTTAAATTTTTCATCTAATATTTTTATTTTGAGCTTTATTTCAAATACTGAAAATGATTTTCAATACATTTAGTTTTAGTAAACTGCAATATACTATTGTAGTATTTATTTTACTCACTTTAATAAATGAATAAAGTTTATTCATATTTTGAATTAGCTCTTATTTTCAATTTAAATATATACTTTTTGTATAGCTCTAATTTATGTTTATTTCAGTTTTTAATCTAATTTTTTTATTTATTTCAAGCTTTATTTCAAATACTTGAAAATGATTTTTAATACATTTAGTTTTAGTAAATTAACAATATACTTGTAGTCTTTATTTTACTTACTTACTTTATTCATATTTATTTATATATATATATATATATAATATATATATAATATGAATATATTTATTCATATTTTCAGAATTAGCCTTTATTTTATGTATTTCCAATTTTCATTTTAATTAATTGTGATTTTTTAAATAAAAAAATATATATATAATTATTCTTTTGGGCCATTTTAGCTTTTTTTAGTTTTAGTGCTTAAACTTATTTCAGTTCATTGCAAAAAAATAAAATAAAATGAAAAAATAAGCTTAAGTTTTTCATCTAACATTCAAATGTTTTTATTCAAATGTTATTTTATTATGAGATATTTTAGTTACCAAAAATTCTTTCTAATCATTTTAGTTTTAGTTAACAGCACTAATGAATCTCAATCTATTTGAAGTGCTTTGGTATGAGCTGGTTTTATTATTATATCTTGATCGTGTGTGTGTGTGTGTACCTCAGACGCAGTTTCGGGAACGCTTCCCTGGCTCATCACCTGATCGTCATGGAGGAGTTGGTCCGACGTGATAAAAACCATCCCTCTGTGGTCATGTGGTCTGTGGCCAACGAGCCTGCGTCTGAAATGCCGCCCGCGGGACAATATTTCAAGTGAGACAAACTAAATATGAATGATTTATTTAACGGTTACAGATAAAACTCTGACCTTCTGTTGCTGTAGCGTAATGCAAATCACGTACCGCCTTAAATCTGGCTTTTAACGGGGTCATGACATGGATTTTATTATTATTTTAAAATGTTCCTTGGGGTTCACTTTAAAAAAAAAACGTTTTTTGCACAAAAATAAGAAAATTTACTTGAAGGGGCATGCATAAGACTGACATGACAACTTCATAACCATGACATGACATCTTGAATATGAAGTAGGGTTTATGCAACTGTCATTAAGTGGCTTTCGCTCTCTAATGACATTTCGAATGCAAATATGACATTGTTTAAGATGTCTGTTATGATATCTTGACATAAACCAATACATCATAACCTGTCAGTGTCTTTATCAAATTATGACTCCTTTAAGAGAGCAAAAATCCTGTTTTCCATGACCTTTAATGTGATGCAAGAGTGTGTTTTGGTGGTGTTTTCTCTGTGTTCATGTCTAGCTGTTGTTTTGACAGTGATAACGCATCATAAAAGGGAGTGTGTGTGTGAGTCTTGTTCAGCGGGTGTAAAGAATGTCTTCAGGGAGAAACACCTGCTCTGACACACACATTCCTGAGCATCTCATGCCCTGATGTACCATTCACCGAGTCTCAGCAGCTTTAGCTCTTCATGCATGATGGCGATGCGATATGCATTTGCAAATAACGTCCGTTTGAATTATTAATGCTTGCTAGAACAATGTTAAACTTAATGCCATGATGTTAATGTACCTTCTGTCTGCATCACTGACGTTTGACTAGTTTCTTGTTCCCTTTCCCGTCCCGTGGCCATGGAGAATCTGGAAATGATAAAATTGTGATTAACTCAGTTGTTCCATTTCAATGAACTTAAAATTTTAAGGCAACCAGGTTACTTCATTTTTTAAGTTAAACCAACCATTTATTTACAGTGTGGATTTATATATATAAAATAAAATTATAATTTATAATAATTTAATTTATATAATTTATATATATATATATATATATATATATATATATATATATATATATATATATATTGTATATAATAATAAATACAAACTTTTTTTACAAATTATAAATTTAATAAATTATATAATATATATATATATATATATTATATAATTTATTAAATTTATAATTTAATTTATAAAATAGATAATATAAATAATATAAATTTTATATATATATATATATATATATATATATATATATATATGATTTATATTATTTATATAATTTATAATATAATCTGATAATCTGAAAAATAATCTGAATTAATTCATTACAATACAATCTGGTCAAATTAGTTCATGTATTAACTAACACTATTTTTTTTTTACAGTATTTATTAATCTTTAATGTTTTGTTTAATAAAAATACAACTGTTCAATGTTAGTTCATGTTAGCTCACTTCCATTAAATAAATGAACAGATATGACTTTTTATTAATTTTATTAATAAAAAGTAAAGATTTTATTAATATATAAGTAAATGTTGATTGTCCATTGTTAGTTCATGTTGCGTAATTTAGATAACTAATGTTATTAAATGTTGCCAAAGTTTATGATATAAATTAAATGATCGTGACAAAGATTTAACTTTAATTTAAAGTCTTTAAATAAATTATCATCCTGGAAAGTCATAGAAATCAACACACATTTATATTTAATCAGCCGGAAATTTCTTATGTTGAGTCATTAATCATTATGAATTATTTTAAATAATAAAATAAGACATTCTTATGCACTAATCATGAAAAAAATGGCAAATAACTGTTTAAATCCTGTGTTTAAACTGAGAATAGGTCATTTTTTAAATATTTATCTGACAATCTTGGACTAAATTCGTTTTTTTTATCTTTTTCCCGCAGGGAACTCGTGTCTCACACGAGATCTCTGGACTCCAGCCGGCCGGTCACGTTCATCACCAACAGTAACTACGCCAGAGATCTAGGGGTGAGACAGAAAGCACACTTTTTATACATTTATTTCTAAGTAACTATGTTGCAAGGTAATAATAATACCTTTAATGACCTTCTGACCTTATTTCAGCTGTTTAAACAAGTCTTATCTTACATTTCATGCTATCATGTTGAGTTGAACTACAGTAGATCTGCACCAATAAAGTTTATTTTAGATTGATTTACTTCCTCCTGAACACTGCAAACATACAGACCTGATTATATATATATTTATATTTATATTAGGGGTGTAACTATACCCTGATGTCATGATCCGATACATATCGCAACGTGTGTATTGTTCATATTTGTAACATTTAAGTAAATGTTTAAAAACTAGAGGAATATGCTTGATCTCTGTCACTGACGTGATATTAAAATAATGTAGGACACTTTTTACATAAATATTCCCCCATTGCATTATTATTAGGGCTGTGGAAAAGTTAATTGCGATTAATCGCATCCAAAATAAAAGTCTGTGTTTACATAATATATTTGTGTGTGCTATATATAATTATTTATATATATAAATTAATATATAAATAAATTATTTATATATATAAATACCTATGCATGCATGTATATATTTAAGAATTATTTGCACTTCATTTCTGTATATATATATATATATATATATATATATACTTAATCTATATTATATAAATATAAATATTTTATATATGAATAACACATTTTCTTAAATACATACATGCATGTTTTTGTATTAATATACAAAATAATTATATACAGCACACACAAATATATTATGTAAACACAGACTTTTATTTTGGACGCGATTAATCGCAATTAACTTTTGCACAGCCCTAATTATTATACATTATTATACATTATATTCTATAAAACTCTGAAATCTTTTGTTCCTCACACAGTCATGTAACATTTTTGTTTTGCAATAAATTGTGACACGATATATTGTTACACCCCTAATATATGTTTGTATGTATATACATATGTTTTGTTTGTGTGTTGTAAATGGTGTCTGTGCTGACGTGTTCGTCCCCAGGCCCCGTATGTGGATGTTATTTGTGTAAACAGCTATTTCTCGTGGTACCATGACCCGGGTCACACAGAGGTCATCGGCCTTCAGCTCAGCGCTCAGTTTGATAACTGGTATGGGAAATACAAGAAGCCCATAATCCAGAGCGAGTACGGAGCGGATGCTGTCGCTGGTCTACACAGCGTAAGTCCACAAACTATACTAATCATAATCTGAGCACACATTTCATTAAATATGCTTCATTAGAATTTGAATTGTTCTGCTGATATCATTGTTTATTTGCACCCGTTGCCTGCGTGAATTATGCAAATCAGATCATAAGAATAGAATGTCATAAGAAAGTCGTAAGAACATATGTTATTGACTTTTTATTAATTTAATTCTATGTACTGTATATTTATAGCTATGTTGTAACTTTTGTCCTTTTTATCTTTTTTTGTAATGTGGACCTTCTATTTTGAGTCCTGAATGAAGTAATTATTATTATTATATATACATATAAAATAATAATTTATAGACATTTGATTCACTAAAGAAATTAGCACTTTTAAATTTGAATTTATATTTTATATACTTTTTTTAACTTAACTATATAGATTTTTTTATAAACTACGCATATTTGACATTTTGTTATAAATATATATATATATATATATATATATATATATATTAAAATAAATATTTATATATATTAAATAAATATATTTAGATGATTTAATTTTACTTTTTACGTCTATCCTATACTTATTTACAAATGTATTTGATTAACAAAAAAAATGATGCAAATCAGATTATGGATATTTTATACTCTTAATTTGGGGGGTTATGTATTTTTTAATTTAATAAAGGAATAATGCAAATCTTTAGTCTTAAGAATTTAAGTATGTATTGTGTATGTATATATATATATATAAGTGAATTGTGTGTGTGTATATATATATATATATATATATATATATATATATATATATATATAAGTGAATTATACATTTATGCAAATCCGATCTGATGTTATACAAATATTTATCTTATATATATATATAATATCGCGCAACAGTTCATGTATTTCAGTGATTCAAATAAAAAGATGAAACTAATATATTTAGTATATATAACTATATACATATGCATGATTGTACTTTTCAGAGGGCCGACATTTCTGTATTTAAAATCCTTTATTTATTGATTTCATGTAATATTCAAATTTTCTGAGATTTTGAATTTGGGGTTTCCATAAGCTGTAAGACATAACCATCAAAACTATAACTTTTGCACGATATTCTAGTTTTTTGAGTTTCACCTCTTCACCTTTTTTATAATTATTTACAGTTTCATAGTTAAAACGCAAGCGTGTGTGTTTGTGGTCCTGCAGGATCCTCCCATGATGTTCACAGAGGAGTATCAGAAGACGGTCCTGCAGAACTACCACAGCGTGTTCGACCAGAAGAGGAAGGAGTTCGTCATCGGAGAACTGATCTGGAACTTCGCCGACTTCATGACGGCTCAAAGTAGGAAATAACCGCAGCCTTTTCTCTTTTACTCCGAACTAGTTTTTCTGGATCACATCAACAGGCATAACCTGGTCACGCGTGCGCACGCTTTTAATAAGAGCATGTGAGATGGATTGCTGGTAATCACCAGGTCTGTATGGAGTTTATTTGCACATTTTCATGCAACTCGTAGTTTAAAGGGTACATATCATGCTTTTAAATCATTAAATTTTACTTATAAATCATACATTTGTACATTACACTACCTCTTTTCTGATGTGCTTCTGGGAGCAACCCGTTTCGAAGCGTCCCCTTTAAATAAAAAGGAGTTGCGTCTTTCCCCGCCCGCTCTCCAGGTCACTGAGTTCACGTTCGGTTCAACTCCCCGCGTTCAGCCATTATTGTAGTTTGATAAGAGATATACGATTACTATAGTTTCAAAGAAAATTTTTATTCACACGTTAACAAAATGTCAACAAAAGACTTGTCCATCAAGCGTTACGTATTCGAGCCAGAGCGAGCGATTTGAAAAAGACGACGACAAACCTGCAGAACGACGTCTTCATATGGATGCAGTGGTATGTAAAGTTAACTATGTTGTGTTATTAGTGAAAGTCGACTATTTCTCTTGTTAAAACAAGCACTCTGACAAGATAAATGACTACAGTCTGATCTTACCACTAAAAATCTGTATTGATAATAATATGATAACTTGCGTTTAGAAAAGCATCAGCAAACACAGCAGCTAAATGATAGAAGGAATTTACCCCTCATTCAGACGAAGTCGATCGGCAAACCCTTCTTTATACTGGCGGAGGTTGTTGAAGTGGGAATCCTTATAATAATAATAATTCGTTACATTTATATAGCGCTTTTCTCGGCACTCAAAGGGCTTTACATTGGACGGGGGAATCTCCTCAACCACCACCAGTGGATTCAGGTCACTTGTCCTCGTCAGGTCCTTGAAGTGCTTCAGGTCACTACATCCAACAACCGAACATTTTGACTTGCCCTCCCGTAACTTCTGCATCACTGAGCTTGGACTACAAAATCGGAGCGAGAAATAATAATGGCGGATTGCTCGAAGTGTTGGACCGGTAGTCGATGTCCTTATTTGGCAGTTCCGCTGCAAATCCTGTGACGTTATTGTTCAAAAAACGTCATAGAAAACAGGAAAATCCGAACAGGTTGAAAAATATGACCAAAACAGAATATAAAGATATGAACGAAGCACCTGAAGAGAATAATTTCATCTTTTCTGTACTTATAAACACTCCAAATATACAACAAAATGCATTTAAGGGCTTAAAAAGTGGATTTTGCATGATATGTCCCCTTTAAAGGGGTCATGAACTGACTTTTTAAAGGGATACTCCGCTTTTTTTTTTGGAAATAGGCTCATTTTACCACTCCCCCAGAGTTAAACATTTGGGTTTTACCGTTTTCAAATCCATTCAGTCGATTTTCGGATATTTAGAAGAATATCAGTAACCAGACCGTTTCTGGTCTCATTGACTTCCATAGTAGAAAAAATATATACTATGGAAGTCAATGAGACCAGAAACTGTCTGGTTACTGATATTCTTCTAAATATCAGAAAATCGACTGAATACATACGAAAACGGTAAAACCCAACTGTTTAACTCTGGGGGAGTGGTAAAATGAGCCTATTTCCAAAAAAAAGTGGAGTATCCCTTTAAATGTTATTATATTGTTGTCTGAGGTCAAATTATGACATTCACTTGGTTTTTGTAATCAAATACATCAAAATGAACAAGTAATAGGTTATTTTCTACCCTAGTCTTATGCCTAGCTGAAAAACGCTTGGTGGGCGGGGCTAAACCGGCCGTGTTGAAGTAGGCGTCGATGGGGTTTTATCCTCTTTGACGTCATAGTTCCCCACTTTTAAAAACCGAGTCGTTTGCTGGGCCTGGTGTCAATAAAAGCTTTTATTGGACTAACAAGGACGTTTTCAGTTCTGAAACGTACAGGATAGTATTATAATATGATGATGACCTCTTAGATGTCAAAAGCTCAAGGAAAATTTGATTTCTCAGTTCATCACCCCTTTAATGTCCACTCCAGCATCAGAATACAACCTGAACCATCCTTAATCCTTAATTTTTGCACATGGGCCAAGTATGTCTGTCAGCAAAAGTAAAATCACACACTGCTCAATTGAATATGAAGGCAGATGGCATTGCATTAATTCAACCACATTTATCACTTCGATATTAAAGCACAAAATAGTGTTTGACTCACCAATCGGTAGATTATTTGTGCATAAAATCCATCCGCCGCTCTTTCCTCGTCAAGACGTCGATGACGACTTTGTAAAACTCGTCTTTACGGCCTTCAGTCCATCTGAGGCTGGCGTAGACCTCCCTCTTGCTATTGACTTGCTTGAAAAAAAAATCCTAACTCTGTGATTTATTTATTTACTTAGAAAAGGGACAGTGTACATTAATAAACATTCTTAAATGTAAATGTACCCAAATTAGCCCGAAGGCTAGTTTTCATTGGTAGTCCCTTTGCCAGATGTTATTAGGCTCTAAACTAGAAGAAAAAGAGTTAAACATTACAGCAATACAACAGTCATAAAACTAGAAGTATACAAAAAGACTATATATATGTATATATATATATATACATATACATATATAATCATACATATATATATATATATATATATATATATATATATATATATATATATTTATACATACATATACATACATATCTACATATATATATTAGGGCTGTGCAAAAATTAATTGTGATTAATCGCATCCAAAATATAAGTCTGTGTTTACATAATATATTTGTGTGTGCTGTATATAATTATTTTGTATATATAAATACACACACATGCATGTATATATTTAAGAAAATGTGTTATTCATATATAAAATATTTATATTTATATAATATAGATAATGTATTTATATATATATACAGAATTTAAGCGCAAATAATTCTTAAATATATACATGCATGCATAGGTATTTATATATACAAAATAATTATATACAGCACACACAAATATATTATGTAAACACAGACTTTTATTTTGGATGCGATTAATCGCAATTAATTTTTGCACAGCCCTAATATACATATATACACACACACACACATATATATATACATATATATACATATATACATAAATACATATATACATATACATATATATATACATGTATATATACAGACACAAGTAAACAAAAAATAAAAAAATAAAAATATTTTAGTTAAATATTATATATAAATATTTTAGTGATCACGGCCGGCGCTGTCATTTTGACTTTGAGTTTGGCGGGGATTAGGTTTAGACTAGCTGTTGTGTAATTTACGCTTTAGGATGTTACCGTAGACATTGCTCTTCCTCACACATACGCTGTTCATTTGATTTAAAAGCGTTCAAAGCCCTGATCCTGTCATCTGTGTCGTTCTCCAGCCATCGCTCGAGTGGTCGGGAATAAGAAAGGGATCTTCACTCGGCAGCGGCAGCCAAAAGCCGGAGCGTTTCTCCTGCGGGAGCGATACTGGAGGATCGCCAACGAGACCGGCGTGTTGCCCACCTGGACCAGGTATCCCTGCCAGTGAGCGATCCACTGTCCCTGAGCATGCTGGGAATGAGCCGTTTATTAAGTAACAGTGCCTTACACTTCCTACACTGTGACAATCACACAGATCTGTTGTAATGCTGGGGTTGTGTGATGAACACACGTGCTGTATAGACACTCAGCTTTTTATTGCAAACGTCCATGTTACAAAAAAATGTTTGTGCGCTTAAAGGATTAACTCACCTCCAAATGAAAATTTCCTGATAGTTTACTCACCCCAATGCTATCCAAGATGATCATGTCGTTCTTTCTTCAATTGAAAAGAAATGAAGGTTTTTGATGAAAACATTCCAGGATTTTCTCCATATAATGGACTTCAATGGGGTCCAAACGGTTCAAGGTCCAAATGAGAGTTTCAGTGCAGCTTCAAATGGCTTTAAATGACACCAGACGATGAATAAGGGTCTTATCAAGCGAAACCATCTGTCTTTTAAAAAATAAATACAGAAGTTTACGTTTTATAAGCAAAAAAGTTTCGTTCATTTTGATGAACGAGTTCGAGCAGGCATTTGTGCTCGCCTTGACATGGCTAAGCTGATATCATATAGACAGCAAGAATGATCATTAATGTTGGTTTGACGGCTGTTATTGCACTTATTTGAGGCTTTACATCTGCTGAACACGACTCGAGCTGCGTCTGACAGGCATTAAAAAAAAAACATTTGTCATTTTTCTTCCGTCTCCTGCTGTTAACTGTCCAGTGTTAATGCAGCGTGTGCTTTATTAAACAACGCACTGTGATGCATCAGTGCTGTAAATTGTTACCATGGAAACTGCTTTACTTCCTCCTGGTTTTTAAGTCTGGAAATAATGTTTAGTTGATAGACGGAGGAAGTCTGAGACCATGATAAAAATGTTAAAATACACTGGTTTAAATGCACAATCGCAAGACTTAAAGGGGCAGTTCACCTTAACCCTCTGGGGTTCTTCGGGTCAATAATGACCCGAAGAGCGTTTAAATAAAAAAAATCGTAGCTTCATCGGAATGGTCCGAAACTTGGTGACTTTAATGGTATTTATATGAACACCCCAAAAAATTGGGGACAGGATTTGAAAAGTCTAAGTGGTCTTAAAAAAAATAGTCACACTCAGGACCTTCTGGTCAAAAATGACCCGCATAGGAAATGAATGGGAAATTGGCAAAAATGTGAAAATACTGAGTTTTTTTATCTACAAATCAGCAACGATCTTGAAAAAAAGCGCACAACAGTGAAGGGGTGACTCTATAAAACATCAAGAGTGCAAAACAGACACATCCACACACACACACACACACACACCAAAAATTCAGATTATACATGTGTTTTGCATTTTTAAAAAGCTCAGTTTGTCCACGAGATGGCATCCATCTAATTTCAAAAATTGCTTTTATGAGGCCTAGGCTTGACTCCAAAATGAAATACAGCTTAATATATATATATATATATATATATATATATATATAATATTTTTTTCTATTATATTCAATGGGGGGAAATTTTGTCGTAATTATTGCATTAATACTAATTATAATTTTTTTTTTAATTTTCTCAGAACACCAAAAAAGACAAGAAAAAAATACTATAAAAAACAAGTAAAAAAAAATGATTTTCTTTTTTAAATATGAATCCCGCCCTTCGGGTCAATTTTGACCCGAAGGGCGGGATTCATATCAATTTTGACCCGAAGGCCCCGAGTGTGACTGTTAAACGAAGAACCCCGGAGGGTTAAAATGACAATTCTGTCATTATTTACTCACGCTCATGTCACTCCAAACCTGTCAGACTTTCGTTCATCTTCAGAGCATTTTAATGAAATTTAAAAAATCACTAAGTCGCTTGATAAACTTAAGGTTGAGCCACCGTAGTCACTCGGACTATTTTAACGATGTCTTTAATAACTTTTCTGGGCTGGCAAGTTTCAGTCCCATGGAAGCCTATGGATGAGTAATCCAGCTCTCAGATTTAATCACAATCTTAATTTGTGTTTTGAAGATTAACAGGGTTGAACAACATGAGGGCGAGTAATTTTCATTTTGGGGTGAACTATCCCTTTAAGAGTGCTTTTCCAAACATAGTTCAACACATTTCACTCACAAGGACTAAAGAGGTCTGGGGGAATGTTTTAATGGCAGATCAAATCCACACAACAACGACACGCGTTAATGTTCACTGCAGTGTCTCCTCCAGCTGATTCCCAGACAGATCTCACAAAATGGATTTCTTCCGACGTCCTTCTGCGTTTTCCACAACACGTAATCCATGTAGGAGAAAACAGCACTTTTTAACTTAAATTCATATTTGGCAAATACAGAAGCAAACCGAAACACAGTTCATTTTCCACAAAAGAAATACCCCAAAAATAGGTGTGTTCGAAATAAAAAATAAAAATAAAAACGACGCCAAACACGGAATCCGTCCATTTGTCATTTCTGTTTTATCTACTAAAATATGCTTTAACGTTAACAGTCTGTACATCTACAGGGGCTCGCCCCGACAATTACATCAGGAAAGAAAAAACGCTATCTGAAACTCACATTGTACAATTCTCAGGACTGACGTGGTGTGTTTGCAGAACACATCAGAAATAAAACAAAGATGAGTGAAGGAACGACCAAATCGCTGTGTGAGACGCGTCTGGATTCGGGTTTACAGTGTTTTTGCTTTTTTTTTTTAACAGTGAGATATCGAGTTAAGGATACTGGTTATGAGACAATACCGAGATAGTTCAAAGATCACCAATCTAAGGCCAGACTTCAACCGAAGCAAAGTTTCTCCAAGGCCCAGTGGACACACAGAAGGCACTTTTAATGAAATTTAAAAGTTGTGAAGGCAAGCCTTTCTTTGTCATTTTGGGGGATCTTGTACGTAAATTTAAAAAGCCTTAGAGATCATCATCTTTAAAGTTCAAAACTGACTATATTTACCTCACGTTCCTGCTGTTTAATGATTGGTCCGTGCACATTATTATTAATTATCTTAAAAATAAAGGCCCCAAAATTGGGTTTTCACAGCTATTATTTTTGGTTCCTCAAAGAAACTTTCAGTAGCAACGTTTCCGTAACACTTCAAATTGCGCAAATTGAAAATGCGCCCAGTGGAAACGCGTCAATTTTGCGAAAACTATTTATCACAAAAATTTTCACGCTTGCATGAGGGGGTTTTCTATGGAAGCTTGTTTCCGCCAATGAATAAAAAATACAAATTTTTAAAAAATAATTGCGACTTTTTATTTTATTGTTATAAAGTCAGAATTGCGTGATAAAGTCGCAATTCTGAGAAAAAGACAGAAGTGCGACTTTTTATCTCACAATTCTGACTTTTTCTCACAATTACGAGTTTACATCTCGCAATTCTGACTTTATAACGCATAATTGCGAGTTTATGTCGAAATTCTGACATTTTTTCTCAGAATTAGATATAAACACGCAATTGCGAGATATCAGGCTAATTCTGAATTCTGACTTTATATCACGCAATTTCGACTTTACCAATCAATTTAGACTTTATATCATGCATTTCTGACTTTATAACACGCAATTCTGATTTATATCTCGCAATTCTGACTATATCTCACAATTGCGAGATGTAAAGTCATAGTTGCGAGATATAAAGTCAGAATTGCGTGATGTAGATAGGCTTCCATAATTTTTAGGCAATTCGAAAAAGGAATATTTCACAAAACTGCAATAGAAACAGTTTTTGCATATTTACAGTCGCCTGACGTAGATGACGCGGTGTGTTTGGACAGAATACGAGACGGAGTTCTTTATTAAATTCATAAAAGAGAAAAGAATTACAAGAATACTGGATTCTAAACCTCAAAAGAAATAAACCAGTCAGAAATGAGGAGAAACACAAACGCTCACTGTATTACACGCGTCAATTTCGCTCTTGACGCGCGAATGGATTCAAAGTGGTCAAACTAGGCACGGTAGATGCGAATTTGACGCGCGATTCGCGTCCGGTGTGAACGTAGCATAAGGCCACGTCCACACGAAGCCGGTGCGTTCCCTATCCGATTTTTTTTCCTCGTTCTAAAAAAAGAATCCGTAATATCAAGAAATATCTGCGTACACACGAAACCACTGAAACCGACTGAAAACGTTGCAGTATATATGCCAGACCACTATGGGGCGCTGTAAATCTGCCACAGAGATAGACTATACACTGAGAAGAAGACTTTATGCATGCGTATAACCTTACGCGCTGTATACGAACCAAGAAGACGACGACGATGGCGTGTGACGCAGCCGACACATGATGTGATGACATCATCGTTTCACAAAATATACGGATTGGCTGTACACACGAAACCGCAAGGGTGTCGTTTTCAGATTTATCCACTTTGGGACCTGGTTTCAAAAAATAGCGTTTCACTCTCCCAAAACGCCGGATCCGTGTGGACAAAACGCGATAAAAAATGTATACGTATACAGCGAAACGCGTCTTCGTGTCTTAATAATATTAATAATGTCTAGTAGGGCTGTCAACTTTAGTCGTTTAGTCGACTAATCGGTCGATGCCGTCTTGGTCGACTCACTGACATTCTTATTGGTCGACCAGTCGCATATTTTTTTTTTTTTTTACCAATAGAAAGAATTTTTCAATAATTTACTCCTTGATATTTATTACTTTATAAGCAGTTATTTATTGCTGTATTCTAAATATAATTACCCTATGTTTTGTCCCCAACTTTAAAATGCTTTAATTTAGGCTATTTTTGTAACAGTGCCACAGTTTAGCGCACACACATAATACACTCGGGAACGCGCCTGTGGCCGGCTGCGCTGCTGCTCGCGCTCGGTAAGGGATGCTGTATTCATTCAGTTAGAACGCTGCTTGTTTTGGCTTTAGTCGACAAAATGTCCAGGAAATCTAAATCTTTTGTCTGGCTGCATTTTAAAACAAAGACGACAAAACTGTGGAGGGAGGCGACCGCGTTGCTCCATTATGAGCGCGCAAGTCGCGCGCCTACAGAACTTGAGCGCGCAAAAGACGTGAGCAGCCTTTAACGGCTATATCATGCTGACTCAATAGATTGTGTTTTTTAATATGTTTTCGTTTTTATTTGTACACTTGACGCATTTGAAAATAGCCTAAATAATGCAACAGAACGAAAATAAACCTATACGCGGCCCTACAGCCTATTATTTTTAGGCTATTTGGGTTTTTTGTGTGTTGTTTTAAAACGCCTTGATCGTCAGGACGAAAGTTAACCCATAGCTTTGAAAGTAAAGAAGAATATAAAGCCTGTATAAACGAAACCTTTTGTTAGGATTTTTCATTATGTGGCAGATAGCAGTTCAGTTATATTTTTTGCAGCGTGTGATGTGGTCAGGTGCGCGATGATGACTGTTACTATAGACCTAGGACAGAGCTCCTCACTTTTTGCAGTTAAAAAATCACTTATTTTCAAATAATTCTATTATTATTATAGTTTTATTTATTTGTGATGTTTTTTCGTTGTTGTTTTATAAATAGTCAATGACAATTGTTTAAAAAATGTTCAATCAAAACGTCACGTTTTTTTTTTTTTTTTAGTCGACTAATCGTTGCGCAGGACAAGACTTTGGTCGACTAAGGATTTCTTTGGTTGACTACAGCCCTAATGTCTAGTACGGTGGCTCTGATGTATATAAACCGACCAACGTCCGTCGCCATGATCTTTGGCATGACTGATCGCGCGAGGAAAATTTGACGTTTAGTTGCGTAACTTCGGTTAATGGAAACGCCGTCATGTCGCAATAGTTTTACGATATTTAAAAAAAAATTGCTAAAGTTTTGCGCAAATCTGTAAATGGAAACACGCTCAGTGAAAGTTCTTTGTGCAAAATATGGAACCATTAATACCAATAAAGAACCTTTATTTATAACTACTTTAAAGATAATGTCATCTAGATCGCTCAGGCTATTGGCTAATAAAACAAATTGAGGAAACACAGTCAGGTCCTTTTCACAATCCCTAATGGATAAACGCGATCTCTAGACACTGAATGTCTTTTCACTCTAAAACACGTCACAGTACTCAAGTAAAACGGGTTTCGAGTTGACTTCTCTGCGTTGAATTTAGAAAACCAACGTAACTCACACACCATTCAAGATGCTAATCTACAAATCCAATCAATTGTGTACCTCTAACGACGTTTTGATTTGTCCGATATGACCGCTTAGGTTTGGCTGGCAACACTTAACGAAAATGCATTGTTTAGTTCAGCCATACAGACAGAGACGTCAACCACAAGTGGAACGGTCAATAAATTAGGAAATAACTCAACATCGCCAAGCCATACACTTTAGTTTGGGTAGAAACCATTTTTAAATGGATGAATTTTTCAATTCACCAAACTAATTCTGTTAGTTTATCTTAACTTCACATTAACACAAAGCACCTGATGGCCGTTCGAAAACTGAAATTAGCTCAACAATCACCAGAAAACGTCGAGTAGTTTGACTCGTCCAATACTGGATTGGATAGTTGGTAAATTCAGACCAACAAAATAATGACTTTAAGTGTCCAACTCAACAGCACAAGACATAGACGAAAAATTGGACATATTTGAACTCGAAATAAATTAAAAGAGTGACGAAAACCGGCATGTTTTGACTCATCTGTGGACAATTAAACGGTGCAACCATCCCAACAGCTGGAGACAAATACTGATAGGGAGCGGTGAGAAAAACCGAGAGTTGTGGGTACTTTTGGGCTTATGGGTAACAACAGTGGGGTAAACTACACAACAGTAGTACAGTAGATGGGATGTCAATCATGCTACAACATAAAAATCTTCAAAAAGACACAAAAATAAGAAACCGTATCATGACTTGAAAAATACAAGACCGGAGAGATTGACTAGTGTACTTGCGAAACCAATAATTACTCACAGCTGACGTCTCCAGGAACACACTCGTCTTTTCAATTGTCGGAATTTCCACAATTATGAGTTACGAGTTTATTAAAGTTGAAGAATTTTGCATGAAAGCTCTATGAAAGTGGAGGTTGATATTATATAAATGCCCTTAACTTCAGCAATACGTGGGTAGATAAAGGGCTAGTTCACCCAATGACTTAAAACTTGTCATTAATTACTCACGCTCAACACAAATGATGATCTCGGTTTAGTCAAAATTTCTGAAGACACGGTCGTGTCAAATTTAGGCTTTATTCACATCTAAACTAGCCTGGGTTTTCCCATGCTGCCTTGCGATTTTATTTACGCTGCTAGGCGGTTTGGACACCATGAACCATATTTTCCGCAACTGGCGGCCATCTTGTCACAGTCAGCTCGCTCACTCGTAACAATGTGTTTTAATGTACTGTACTTTTTATATAACCATAACTTACTCAATTCTCTACCGATTTTCAAACGGATTGGTTTGTTATAAACGTCAGAGATGTAGTTATGACACTGCATACTTATGAATAATAAGTGTATAAATAAATAAATAAATAAATAATCATCCAGAATTATAGCCACGCTAATAACGTTCGTAATAAACCAAACCGTCAAGATTTCACCAAGATAAAGAGTATTTGTGTTCATGCTGAGCGCTCATCTTACATCAGGAACACAGCCCACCAGAAAGCTTGCCTGTGACAAGATGGCCGCCGGTGATGAATCGTCTAATTTTCCGTCGCTCTACATACGTCATCTGGTATCATTGACCCGATTGGCTATGAGCTACGTACAGGCGCATTTGATCGATATTCGTAGCACCCAATAATACGGCTCTGGGCATTCGTAAACCACGCCTCAAATACGAGAAAATGAACGTGGTTTCCAAACGACGTCTCATTCTCAATGATACATGGTTTGGCGTTAGCTAGGCTATATATAAACATTGATCAGTGAACATAAACACAAGCTTGCTTGATGCGTGAGAATTAGGGCTGTTGGAACGAATTCCGAAATTCGAATATAATTCAAATATTTAAAAAAAAATCAATACTATTCGAATATTGCTTTTATATATATTTAAAAATAAATATATACTTCCGAAGTGACCAGGTCAGGTGTTAACAGCCCCCATGTTTATTGTAGTAATGTTAGATGTCCCTCTAGTGGGCCGAACGTGTAACAACAACCACAGGCTATAGTGGCATTGACGATCCATAAGAATGTGTACTGTCGTAAATATTAATAATAGATAAATTTGAGCATTTAATATTCGAATATCATTCAAATATTACATAAAATAAGGAATGGGATCCGAATAGTATTATAGAGGAAGATTGACAGCCCAGTGATAATGGTTCTCGCATGCTTGAGCTTTCGCTTACAACTTCGAAAACCTCTCAGATTTCATGATGAACGAAAGTCTTGATAGTTTGGCGAGTAAATGATGACAAAATAGTCGTTGTTGGGTGAACTGATCCTTTTACAGATTGATGTCCTTTTAAATGAAGAGTTCAGATGCAAAAGCCTCTAAGTGCCATTTGAAATTTTCTTCTAAAATGACCATTTTTATCAAGCTTGTATATTTAAGTTCAGTAATTTCACTTAAATGACAATTAATAGGTAATCTTCATCGCCATTTAAGTGAAATTACTGAACTTAAATATACAAGCTTGATAAAAATGGTCATTTTAGAAGAAAATTTCAAATGGCACTTAGAGGCTTTTGCATCTGAACTCATCAAATTTGTATCGATTTGGTCTGGCAAAGAAATAATAATCGTCGAGGCTGAAGACGACCACTGGAAAGATTGTGGTCATCCATCTCATAATTACAGTAATTCCGACAGGACATAAATGCAGCATTTAATCTGGATCAACATTATGGGCACAACTAGGGCTGGGTCTCGTTTAAAAAATTTCGATACCAATACCAGGGTTTCTGCAGGTTTCAGTAAGTCAAATTTAAGACCTTTTAAGACCATAAACATTGAAATTTAAGACCTCAAGTTCGTTATTTCAAATGTAGGTGCGCGGTATGCACACTCATAATGGAAGCGACGCGGTCGTTTTTTTCCAAACGCGTCCGGGCCGCATCGAGATAAAAACATCTCAACTTTTCAGAATGCCGCAAGCGCACCATAAGCGCACAGTAGGTGTGTAAATGGCCTCTTGGCGAGCTACCTCGTATCAAGCCACGAGCTAATGCTAGCGCTCAAGCGGCATGTTTGAACCAATTGATCTGCACTAGAGGTCCGCTTTATAGGCTTAGACTCAATACTTTTTTGCTACTTTGTAATAACTTTCTGCGGCCATAGTTTTTGGCAGATGAACGAGGGTAAAATCTTTTTAAGACCAGACTAAATCAAATTTAAGACCTCAGACCTCAGAAAATCTAACCGTTTTTAAGACTTTTTAAGGCCTTAAATTTAAAGTTCAGAATTTTAGACCTTTTTAAGACTTTTTAAGATCCCGCGGAAACCCTGAATACCGATACCTTGATTTCAATACCGGTTCCTGAACGATACTTTTTTCGATACCAATTTTGTGAAATCCATTTTAACATGATTACGTCAAAAAACCTTTGTTTTTAATTTTTTTCAGTTTGATTCATGCTCCTTAGCCAGTGCATAAAGGAACGTTTTTTTTTTTTTTTTATTTTGTGTCGTTGTGCATTTTATATGTATTTGTTTGAGTAATGATTTAACGAGTTAACCCCTTAGGTATCGAAATCTGGTACCGAACAACGTCATTTTTCGATACTCGATAGCATCGAGGCAATTCGGTCGGTACCTAAAAAGTATCGAACTCGGTACCCAGCCCTAGGCACAACGCATCAAGAATAACTCACAATCGCTGTTGAAAGCACTCACTGGAAGTGACGGACATGGGTCTTTTTAATGTTTCGACGGTAAAACACAAACTAGTCTGGAATATTGCTTTGCGGCAGCTATTTACAGAACTGCGAAACAAACGAATAAAAAGAAAAAAAAGTAGTCACAGATACAATCTGATCTAGACACATACAGCTCACATTCTTGCGTGTTTTTTGAGTGGTCCTCTTCCAAAACAATAAAATAAAAAACTGTAAACATAAAAAATTACACTTTATTTGTCGTTTTCGTGGAATCATCTGTGCGAGCAGTACATTAGCCTCATGATCACTCGTGTTTACCCTTTATAAACCTTTAAATTCAGTCCCGCTGGAATCAGCTGCTCCCAAAGAGCAAATGGTTCTCCCAGTGGATTCAAGTAAACGTCTCACATTGTTATTTTATTCCTCGGGGAAAGCACGCCTTCATCCGTTTGTACTGACTGGAAGAGCTTTCTGACTGCTCTATCTCTCTCTCGCGATCAAAGCGCAAACCTCATTTTCATCTCCGGGAACAAAGAAAACCAGCGAGAAATCAAAACGTTTTCCAATCCTTCCAATAAACCTGTGATCTGTGGCCCCTAAAGTTACACGTTTTCCTTGTTTAATTTTTTGTTTCGCTTAACACACACGCGCACGCACGCACACACACAACAGAATGAACATTTGTTTGGAAGCAAGGTCTCCTGGTGGCAAGTCACAAATTTTCAGAGGTCACATTTCCCGCACGTGTTTGGATGATTTGTTATCCTTCTATACTTGTTGTGTGTCTAGTCTCGCTTGTCTTGGAGCTGCTGCTTCCAGGCCTCGTTCAAGTAAACCAGTCGCTTGTAGTTGAGCACAAACAAGATGAAGTTCAGTAGGTACGTGGAGACGCAGATGAAGCAGAAGTCCTTAAGGACGAAGTAGAGAATGTAGCCCAGGTACAGGGAGCCCATCACCGACGCGATGGAGGTGGTCATGAGAATCAGAGCGGCCATCGCACTGGCCGTCAAACCTACACACACACACACACACACAGCAGTTAATGCACTGAAGCATTGCCACTGCATTCAATATAATAACCTTCACACATGATGGTATGTGTAAGAATATGGAGATGAAAATGATAAAGCAAATGTATTTATTCACCAATAAATGTCATTCAGCATTAAAAAGCTATATTCACAGGAACACCTATGTTATAACTACAAGAATGCAATATGTAATTACACCATTTGCATTATAAAATCAACTGCAAAAAGTCATTTCATTAAAAAAAAATTACCAATTTTTTTATTTCTTCATTTTTGCACACACACCCTGATGATGGGTCAGAGATTTAGGATATTTTATATATATATATATATATATATGAAGAGTTCAGATGCAAAAGCCTCTAAATGCCATTTGAAATTTTCTTCTACAATGACGAATTTTATCAAGCTTGTATATTTAAGTTCAGTAATTTCACTTAATTGACAATGAAGATTACCTGTTAATTGTCATTTAAGTGAAATTACTGAACTTAAATATACAAGCTTGATAAAATTTATAATTCTAGAAGAAAATTTCAAATGGCATTTAGAGGCTTTTGCGTCTGAACTCTTCATATATATTTATATTAGGGCTGTCAAACGATTAATCGCGATTAATCACATCCAAAATAAAAGTTTGTGTTTACATAATATATGTGGGTGCACTGTGTATAATTATTTTATATATATATATATAAATACATAAATACATTTATATATATAAATACACATACATGCATGTATATTTAAGAAAAAAATATTATTTCTATATAAAATATTTATATTTATGTATAATATAAATTATATATAAATATATATATATATATATATATATAGTATATACATGACAATATTTCTTAAATATATACAAGCATTTGTGTGTATTTATATATATAAAATAATAATACACAGTGCACCCACATATATTATGTAAACACAAACTTTTATTTTGGATGCGATTAATCACGATTAATCGTTTAACAGCCCTAATATATATATATATATATATATATATATCTGCTTTATTATGCTATTTAGTTTGCCCTGCTTTTATCAATGCTTTTGTTTTTTTAGGGTTGTGCAAAAATGCTGTATATAATTATTTTGTAATAAACTGTTAAGTGCTGTATATAATTATTTTGTATATATATAAATACTTATACATGCATGTATATATTTAAGAATTATTACTTAAATGCTGTATATATATATATATATATATATAAAATACATAATCTATATTATATAAATATTTTATATATAACACATTTTCTTAAATATATGCATGCATGTGTGTGTATTTATAATTTATATATGCAAAATAATTATATACAGCACACACAAATATATTATGTGATTGTGAACACAGACTTTTATTTTGGATGCGATTAATCGCAATTAATTTTTGCACAGCCCTAGTTTTTTATATTTTTTGTTTACACATAGGCCTACTTTGTAATGTTTTCAACTAAAAGAAAACTTTAATAAATATATTGTAACCTTGTTGTGTATATTGCGTAATTGTAAGCTTTTTCAGAAATGGTGAAAAAAACTTTAAAAAAAAAAAGTAACTTAAAAATAACATCTTTTTCGTTAAACGTCATATAAATAAACGAATATTAAATTTTTATGACCCCGAATTGCCCATCCCTAGTATAAATATATATATACATATATATATATATATACACACACACACAATATGGAAATAATAGTAATAAACAGTATAATTCTTATAGAAAATCCACTCTATAAAAATCATAATTTCTTCATTTTTATAGTCATTTTAATGCCACATCAGCAAAGACATAATATAAAGACTTTAGTACACTACACACACATAGATGTGTAAATATACAATAAAATATGGGAATAATAAACAATACTCTTCTTATAACAAAAAAATTATGAGTTGAATCACCATAAAAAAACTAATTTCAGACTTCAAGTTTGCTTAAAACACTATTAATTTGTCTATAAATCACATTGAAATCCAGATCTTGCTGGTGTGTTACAAGAAAAATCCAAGCCAAATGTCCTCGACTCCTTCACATGCCAAAACAATGAATACTGAACGAATGACACGTATTGTCACTCAGGCTGTGTTTCTATTTGTGTAACACACAGAGATGCTGCCTATGTAGAGCGTTTCAAAATCACACACTCATGAGGTTGCATTGCACTCAAGATGATGATTTAAAGGGTAAGTGCCTTCATAGACAAACAACTACATTGGTTGAGTGTCAAAAGAGTGGGCGTGGCTTATGACAAGGGGGCGGGGCATGGTCAGGCTTGACCTTTCCTCCACTAATCATCGCTTGACCCCTTTGGAAAAGGGACCGTTTCTCCTGAACAGAGGGCATTCAACACACACACACACACACACACAGGCACAGTCTGGCTATTCATAGTCATGAAATTGCATTAGGGCAGAGCAGGACAAAAAGATCACACACACACACACACATTTACGCAGCAGACAAGGACAGGAGAGAGGAAGACCTTCAGACTCACGTCTGAGATTCGGGTCATAGTGGAGATCAAGATTTCAGAAATTAAAAACATGTTCAAGTGTCTGTTGGTTCAAGGCTACACACACACACACACACACACACACACACAAGGGATCTGTTGCGAAACCGTGTGAGCCTTTAAAGGGCCACTATAACAGAAATGAAACGTCATTTATTCACATGTTTTAATTCATTTATTAAAGTAGCTTATCTAACAAAAAATGCAATGTTTTTTAAAAGGGAATTATTTTTTTTTCACTTGATTCATTGATTAAGCTGTTAAAGTTTTATAAATTAATTTGATTACCACCGTTTTTGATGATAAATTTGTAGTAAAGCGTAAAACGACATGGAGTTTGGGAAAGAAATACATATTTCATAGGGACCTGTTATTGTTAAAGTATTAAATTTTAAATATTAATATTATTAAGTATTAAATTGTTAAAGTTTTCTGATTAAACCTTAATTAAACAAAGCAAGACACCACTCGTGAAAAGGGTAAAAATGATCTAATGTATCTTTTGAAAAATTGTTTGTATTTCAAATTTTCTGAATTGTTGTTTAAATAAGAGAATGAAGCATTTTGTCAATTAAATATAAAACCAATTGGCAAACATTTCCAGAACAGAAATCTGAAATAACATAACATAGAAAATAACCCTAACATATTTCATAGGGACATATTATTGTTAAAATATTAAATTGTTAAAGTTTTCTGATTAAACTTTAACTAAACAAAGCAATGTGAACGAGGTAAAAATGATCTAATTTATCTTTTGAAAATTTGTTTGTATTACACATTTTCTGAACTGTTGTTTAAATAAGAGAATGAAGCATTTTGTCAATTAAATATAAAACTAATTGGCAAACATTTCCAGAACAGAAATCTGAACACCAGGTTCAAATTTAGTTTCATTTCGTTGATATATTAAAGGTTTTAACAGTGCGTAAATCTTTTTATCACTCCAAAACATCAGAAAATACTGTCAATAGACAGAAAAAGACATACAAATGTTTTTAGGAATACCAAGTAAATGATATATGAACATTTTTAGAATATATAAGTAGGAATAAAAGTGTGTTTAAGCTGCTGAAGAGGAGATCTCTGACCCAAACTCACCGATTTTAATGATATGGATTGAAATTTAAATCTGCAGACACAAATAGATAAAGTTCAATAAAGTAAAACACTTCAATCTTTGGATGTTTTCTTTCCACTAGTTTGAAAAAAAGACACAACATGAAAGCAAATCTCAAAATTGAACGGTGCATGAAAAAAAAAAGTTTTAACCCTTTACCCTTTCACCCCCCCCCCCCCCCCCCCCCCCCCTTTTTGATAATTGACATTAAAATGCACTATACAAACTTAATTGGTTGTAATTGAAGAATGCTTTGGAATATAGACCTAAGTTTGGTCTTGTTTTAAAGAAAACAATCAGCAGAATATTACTAAAGTGAAAGCACTTCAAAAAATTAAACTATGAAAAAGTTATGAAAGTTATAAGTTCCAGTAAATAAAATATACTTTATTAATATATTGTTTTTAATATGAAATATATATTTTTCAAAATCTGTTTTACTATAAAATGAAAGCTATATATCTAACCCAGTTGTGTTCCAAATTTGAAGTTGATCTCACAAAAATTGAAGTTCCCATGAGATTTTGTTTAGGCGTAGTACCAAAAATAGCCACCGGGTGCCATTGACTTCCATTGTATGCATTTTGCCGTAAGAAATTAATAAATTTCTATCCAAATATCACTTCTGTCACTAAATATGGAACCTTGAGACTCAGACCTTTCTGACAATGTGTGTTTTGTCAAGATTAGAAAAGGTTTTCATAATAAATTATGAAAGATGATGCCCAAAAGGGGAGGGGCCTAATAAAAAAATACCGTTTCTATGGTAACGCAACATCCAATTTCCAAACGGTTTTCACGGGATGAATTCTGAGTTCGTAAGCTTTAAAATGATGCCTAATTTATGATAACTACTAAAATATGTGATATAATAATAATAATAAAAACTATATATATATATATATATATATATATATATATATATAATACTTTTTAGAGGACTTCTTACCTTACTTTTTAAAATATAATTTTATCTTTTTTTATTGACAAATACTAATTATGTTTTATTATGAACTTTTAGCACTAAAAAACAAAGTTTCAATTATTAAAAGTGTGTGCGTCGACTTTCTGTGACAAAGGTCAGAAACTCCTGTAATGACGTTGATTTTTTAGAGGCGCACTCTTGTCATAAATTCATATATTAATGTTCATTCATAATTTGTAATAAAAAAAACAGACCTAAAATATCTATTTAGGAGTCTTAGACCTTTCCAACGATATATAGTTTGTCATGACTAGATTAGGATTTAATAGCAATATAGTGAAGTATATTTAGGTTGCCCGTATACGGACAAGTGACAGGGATTAAAATGGCAAATGTGGGGGTAAAAATTAAAACTGACTCGGTATTTGGCGTAGCAAGCGCCACAATACAGTCTTTAATTGCCACTTTAGAAGGCAGCTCGTTTGAGTAACTGAACTAACAGCCTCTTCATGCGTTGATAAGAAAATATGAAGAGAAACTGCACAGTAAATGTAAAACAGTTTAAAGGAAGTGCAAAACGATTCCACGCTTACAACCGTCCATCACTCAGAGAGCCAAATGCGCGCTGGCATTATGCAAATGTGCTGCAATAGTGTGAAGAAAGACTTCAGTGTGTCCACTTATAGCAGCACAATGAACCTGAGGACAGATCAGCAGAGCCAAACACGCAGAAGAACTTGAGTCAGCAAAGCCCACATGACCGCTGAGGAATGAAGAACGGCACGTTATGAGGCAGGCGTGCGTGTAGGAATCAGTCAGGATGGTCAAGACTAGACATCCAACAAACCAGTAGCCGATTAGTCAGCTTCACTGAACAAAATTATAAACACAGCACATTTTTTGCCTGAAGTGAGAGCTGAACTAGAGCTGGGGGATATGGACAAAAAAAATAAAAATAAAAAAAATTAAAAAAATAAAAATATCAATTAAAAAAAAATCAATCGATATCGATAATTATCATGATAAATGTCAAATCTTTATTTCTTTCAAGTTTAAAGGCAGATTTTTGCTCCTAAGTGAAAGTTGCATAAACAAGAGCATTTATTGTGGTTTTAAACTACTCTTTATTGTCAGAGCATATCATGACAAACACGAAAACATTTCACAAAAATGAGGTAGAACATTCAAACATTGTTAATTTTTCCTTAAAATAAATATCTGAATTAGGGCTGGGAAACGATTAATCGCGATTAATCGCATCCAAAATAAAAGTTTGTGTTGACATAATATATGTGTGTGTAGTGTGTATAATTATTTTGTATATATAAATACACACACATGCATGTAAACATTTAAGAAATATTTGCATGTATATAAATTTTTACAAAATTAATATTATACATAAATATTTGATATATTACACATTTTTCTTGAATATATACATGCATATGTGTGTATTTATATATACAAATTCAGGTTGTAGTAATTTCATTGAATCTCACACACACACACAAAATCTTTTTTTTTTTACATTTTTTTTTTCAAAAAAAATAATTTTTTTTCAATTTTTTTTTAAAAATTTTCAAAAAAATCATTTTTTTCAATATTTTTTTCTTAAAAATATTTTTTTGTTCAAATTTTTTTTTTAGTTTATCAAAAAAAATCATTTTGTTTTTCAAAAAAAGTTTCATTTTTTTTTTAAAAAAATCAATTATTTTCAAAAAAAAAAATTCATCCCATAATCAAAAAGGTTATTTTAGGATCATACGGTTTTTGTCATGGCAACAATTTTTCATGACATTGAAAAATTATGACATCCCTATTATACAACCGTAGCAAAATTAAACATCCCTGTGGATACTTGGATTTTTTGCACTGTTAACAACAATGTTTTAGTTATAATAACACCCAGACGAGGGGAATAAGACATAAGAGAAGCTGATAGACTGAGGCGTTTGCCTAACAATCTGTCAAGACAGGAGTAGTGAGGTTAAACTAAGGTTGTGAATGTGTGTTTTATCACTGAAACGACTAGAGATTTCACCCGTCAGCGGTGACAGATATGAACAAGGAAGGCATTAATTCAGAGGTCTGTGAGGCCGCTTTAGATTACAGACATTAAAGTGCCTACTATAACCTGATACGCTCACACATCCCTTACAGTATCAGTCTCAATCCTGTTACAGGAAACGATACGAGTTAACTTTCCTCTCTGGCTGATACCAGACACTGTACACTACACAAACTGATGTGAACTTTCAGGTGTTTCGCAAATAAACCAGGAATGTTATCACCAAGAGTTTCAACATAAACCCCACACTAGTAAATGTAGTTTAAAGAACTGGAAACACCATGTGTGCTCTTGTGTTACAATTATGGCTTCTTGATTATGGGAAAAATCATAATTCAACACCATTGACTTTGGAAACTTCACCTATTGTTTTATTTTTAGTTGTCTTTTTTATCAGTGTATTTCATTGATCTTTGAAAATATCATTTAACTGAAAAACATACAAACAAACAAAAACAAATTTGTAATTCAACACCATTGACTTTGGAAACTTCACCTATTATTTTATGTTTAATTGTCTTTTTTTTAGTGTATTTCATTGATCTTTAAATTAGGGTTGTCAAACGATTAATCGCATGCAAAATAAATGTTTGTTTTTACATAATATATGTGAGTGCACTGTGTATAACTATTTTGTTTATATATATATATATATACACACACACACACACACATGCATGTATATTTAAGAAAAAAAATATTATTTATATATAAAATATTTATATATACTATAAATTATATATAAATCTCTATACAGTATATACATGAAAATATTTCTTAAATATATATAAGCATGTGTGTATTTATATTATTTATATATATTTGTATATCTATATAAAATAATTATACACAGTGCACCCACATATATTATGTAAAAACAAACTTTTATTTTGCATGCGATTAATCGATTGACAGCCCTTCTTTAAATATATAATTAAACTGAAAAACAAAAGTAATTTAACACTTTTGACTTTGGGAAACCAACTATTTTATTTTTTATTGTTTTATTTTTAATCAGTGTATTTCATTGATCTTTGAATATATAATTCAACTGAAAAATATAAAAAAGTAAATAAAATATCAAAAAACAATAAAAACAAATGATATCAAAATAAGATCACCTATGTTGCACTTCCACAACCTACTGAAAACTATAATAGTTTCTCAATATATTGTTTTCATAATTGTCAAAAGTCAAAATAAAGTCAAGTCAATTTTATTTGTAAAGTGTTTTCACATACACATTGTTTCAAAGCAGCTTTGCAGAAAAAAACATGACGTTAATGATTATAATATCTTCATGCCCATCAGAATAGAGCTGGGCGATAATATGGTTTACATTTTGCGATGATAAAAGCAGTTTATATCGCTCTATATAACATAATATTGATACATAAGGTATCATGTAAAGAGCTGGACGATGATACTTTCTGCAATGAAGCGGTTTAGAAATTATAAGTGAAAATAGCCCTAGTTTAAATAAAGCTACATTGAACAAAAGTGCACGCAGAAATCTCAACACATTTTTAAAAGTTGAACTTGATGCAGAACGGAGAATAAAAAAACAATGCACGCAATGACCAAAGACATTCATCGTTGAAATATCAAGATTATGGCCATAAAGGAACATTTATTATGGCATACTTTCTATACTGGTGCATCCCTAATAAAATACCTGTTACGGCTGTCACTTTACGTTAGAAAATCGATTGCACAATCGATCGGACCAACCAACACAAGTTTAGAAAACGAAAATAGGGAATCGATTTTAACGGCCTTATTGAAACGTCTTTAGACAGACATAGTTATCTCGATTCATTGAAAACTTATGTCTGAACAATCTAACAGGATTTTGGAGCCCTAGTAGCTGTTAATGTGAAACAGTGGCATAATCTGCATATCATAATGCGGTTTAGGATTGTTCTTACCTAGTAACAGCTGAAAGACATAAAACAAAATCCCATAGACACTGTTTGGCTGGTTTACTGCACTGTCGTTCCCAAAAATGGATCCCAACAGTCCAAATCCTCGACCCCATCTAAAGAGAAGATGAAAACACAACAGAAAGAAATAGTTAAAAAGCAGAAGTTGAAAGCAGACAACATTAGAGACTATACATATATATATATGGGCTCCTCTTGGGAACACAAGAACATTAAGACAGAATATTTGGCCTAAATCAAAACTACACAATGATCAAGGCATTAGCATATAAACACAACGGTTTCCCTTTATTGGTGCGAACTGAGATTCCTGACCCAAATTGTTTGAAACTACACCAATAAAGGAGAAATGTGGTGGTTTCCAGTCACATCCAATTCCAGCATTTGCAGTCCAAACACAGTAAAGATAAATATTGGGTAAAATAGCCCATTTTAACTGCATTATATTTGCTACTTTTTAGTATGCAAGTACAGTAGTATGCAAGTAAGTCGCTTTGGATAAAAGTGTCTTCCATTTACATAAATGTAAATAAGTGTCTCCAACACGACAAAAATATCAGGATTATTAGCAGGCAAAGTCTGCGCACCAGACATGCGCAATACATTTTTTCACTTTTACGAGACGTCTAATGCTCACTCACCGACCGTACTCTAAAAACATGCAAAAACAACTGAAGGATTGTGGGAGAATAACTGGAACAAGAATCATGTTTTCCAGTTCACGGTCCATAGGTATTTTAAAAGTTACAAAATTACAATATTGATTAGAATTTTTAAAAAATGCGAAAAATAATAAAAAAAACAAGTTTATTAGTACTTAAATGATTTGATGAGCGAATGAGCCACAATGGAATCACAAACAACTATTCAAAATAAAAATAGATATAGTTATTATGAAATAGGGCTGTTGGAACGAATTCCGAAATTCGAATACAATTCGAATATTAAAAAAAAAAAAATCAATACTATTTGAATGCTAAAGTTACTATTCGAATATTGCTTTTATATTTATTTAAAAATAAATATATACTTCCGAAGTGACCAAGTCAGGCGTAAACGGCCCCTTAGATCGCGCTCTTATTAACAATAGTAGAGCGCGGGACTAGCTTTCGCGTGGCACAGCAAGGTCTCGTTCTCCCTCTCTGCCATGCACGCGGCACGGCACTATTCTGCATAAAACGGACAATCACCCTTTTTTTGTTTATTTCAAATATGCGCGGATTGCGGGAGATTTTAACTAATTTGCGGCCATCGGAGAGACGCTATCAATATGCGGGAGACTCCCGAAACTTCCGACGCGATATGACGATCACATCACGGTTGACGATCCATAAGAATGTGTAATGTCATATATATTAATAATAGGATAAATTTGAGCATTTAAAATTTGAATATTATTCGAATATTACATAAAATAAGGAATGGAATTCGAATAGTATTATAGAGGAAGATTGACAGCCCAATTATGAAACAATAAGATAAACAATATTAAATAATCAAACAACAAATATATAGCCTATAGCATATAATGAGTTGCTCTATACATAGCAATTACACAAGCTTGATCACCCACAATGCTTCATGGGGTTGGGCGTTCTCTGAAAAGCTCTTTTAAAATGACGTTTATTGCCAAGGTAACAGTGATTTCTCTTAGTGGTGGATCTCTGCAGGATTATGGGGTGAGATTTTGCCTTTTAAAAATGCTTTCTTAAACTTGTGGCTTGTACATCAACAGCTCTGTCAAATAGTCTCAGGTTCAGACATTACACAAACAAACTATCTGAACATCTGATGCATAAGAAACACAAAATTGGAAACAAGTTCAGGAGTTTTAAAGTCATCATCTGATTGGTTGAATTTTATAGGACTTATGAGTCGCTTTCGTTAACGGTCTACCTGGAAACAAAGCCGTCGTGATGCCAAACCCCCTCATGGAAAAAGAAAGCTTTAATGTTTATAACTGTGATAATGAGTGTTTATCAGGATCAAGTTCAACTAAACGATGGATTTTCAATTATGTGAAGCATGTGAAGTTAACGGAATAAACTTTGTCAAATTTTTACACGCCTGTCTTTTATTGCGTCATTTTCACGCCCTTAAACAAAACGAACTGTGATTGGCTGCTTTGAATGTCAGTCAGACGGCCTCTTCGAAGTTATTGGCCAATGAAAGATTAGTCTGCAAATAGGGATGGGCAACGATTAATCGTTAGCAAAATAAAAGTTTGTGTTTACATAATATATGTGTATCAGTGTGTATAATTAATTTGTATATATAAATACACACACATGCATGTGCATATTTAAGAAAAATCTGAAAGTATATACTTTATATATATTTATACATAATTAATATTATATATAAATATAAATATTTGACATATTAATAACACATTTTTCTTAAATATATACATGCATGTGTGGGTATTTATATATACAAAATAATTATACACACATATATATTATGTAAACACAAACTTTTATTTTGCTAACGATTAATCGCGTTTACATAATGTTTACATAATATATGTGTATCAGTGTGTATAATTAATTTGTATATATAAATACACACACATGCATGTATATATTTAAGAAAAATCTGAAAGTATATACTTTATATATATTTATACATAATTAATATTATATATAAATATAAATATTTGACATATTAATAACACATTTTTCTTAAATATATACATGCATGTGTGGGTATTTATATATACAAATTAATTATACACACATATATTATGTAAACACAAACTTTTATTTTGCTAACGATTAATCGTTGCCCTTGTACATTACTGTTAAAAAACAATTTCCTTATAGAGAAAATAAATTGGATTTTTACTTCGAGGACAATTTTGCTCTTCAATTCAATTTCTGATACCAATACATGCATCAAAATAACACTGTTATCTTCTGTTCTAGAGTCTGCATTTCAGGTGTGCTGCACTCCAAATTAATTCCACTTTAAATACATGAGTTCACTAGTCTGAAACTGCAAACAAGCTACATGCATTGAGCCATTAGACTATCTTTGGTTTGTCTGGCAACTCCATTTGAGATGAGATATAAATTCCAATACTTCTCTTACAGCATAAAATAACATCTTTCTCCCCCAGAAACGCTTCCACAAACCTTTAGACAGGAGCGCAGTGAAGACTCAATGATCAACGCTGTGTGAATTCCCTAGCAAAAGATCTCGATCTGAACTCAGGTCTTCAGCTACACAATTAAGTCTATAAATGCTGGTTCCCTTTAAGAGCGAGACTGATTAAGAGACGAAGCCTGATTATGTAACGTTCCTGAAAACCTTCACCCAGCTGGGACTTTTGTTTGGTTGTTTTCCCTGTTGAACACTCGGGATGTCCCTCTGTGAGCAAATAACCCAATCACCAAAGACAAGATATGCTAAAATACACAGCTTGCGTACCTCTTAAACTACACTTGATGGTAATAAAATAAGTGACCATGATATATAATGATGTCCTATTTATCTCAGTGATGAGTGGGCACATCACAGATAAAGCCAGAGACTCTATTAATACCAGATCTGCAAGACACATGAAGCACATCCAAAGCAGTTCTGTCTGCAGTCATCTCGATAAGCGAAAGGACCACATCAAAAAAATAATCCCTTATGAAAGCTGATCTATCCTGATATGATTTTGTGATTTTGATAAGCATGTGGTTTGTTTTCACAAAACAAATGTTGTTTTCCTGAAAGCTTGTTATCACTGAATCAACAGGAAAAACTATACTTAAAAGCAATGCAGAATCCGGATATTCAAATTGAGTGTATATATATATATTAGGGCTGTCAAAACGATTAATCGCAATTAATAGCATCCAAAATAAAAGTTTATGTTTACATAATATATGTGGGGGCACTGTGTATAATTATTTTAGATATATAAATACACACACATGCTTGTATATATTTAAGAAATATTTTCATGTATATTCTGTATATAGATTTATATCTAATTTATATTATATATAAATATTTTATATATAAATAATATTTTTTTTCTTAAATATACATGTATGTGTGTTTTTATATATATACAAAATAATTATACACAGTGCACCCACATATATTATGTAAACACAAACTTTTATTTTGGATGCGATTAATCGTTTTGACAGCCCTAATATATATATATATATATATATATATATATATATATATATATATATATATCAAATGAAGGACACGCCCTCACACGTTATCATTACATTATCATTGTTACTTTAGTCTAATCAGTATAAATAAATGATGATATCATAGTTCAAACCATAAAATAAAGTAAGCACTATAAATAATTGCTAAACCACACCATTAAAGGTCAGATCATGTGTGAGAGGGTGTCTCCTTCAGTAGTAAAATCAGGAACTGACTTCTCATATAAACCACACTGATTTTAAAGGTTACTAAACCAAAGTTGAACTCAGATCAAACCCATCCACTTCTTCAGCCATATTCATCAATAACACATTTAAAGGTGCAGATAAACGTCATACTCAAAACTATTATGTAATTAAACTGATGACAGGTAGGTATGAAACAGCCTGTTGTACTCATAAAAGGGATGTGTTGTCAAATTAGCTGAAGATGCTTATAAATACACGAGTGTCTTTGATTTCACCCCCAAGCCGCAATTTAATTATATTTATTCTCATAAATGAACGCATATGAAATGATATGGGTATTATTACAACATTCAGCACACTGATATTGAACTCATTCACTCATTAGCGCGGTTAGCATTAGCTGCTATCGCACTGTGTTTGTGTTTCACAAGACAAAAGCCACACTCAAATACAGCTTTAAAAGAAAGTCGTTTCATTTATATTTAGATGTGTGGCCTAGGCCAATAAGCTTTTTCATGAAAACACCATAAACATAAGACTAATATTTTTATTTGATACAATTCTCAGTCAGTAAGGCGGCCCGGAGCGACTCTCCGGCTGTGTGTCAAAACCAACCGAAACCCCCTATCTAGACAGCATTCTCAGCTCTTCACGCGCGAATTTAAACTCTGAAACGCCCCTAAAATGAACTAAAAAGACACAAAAGGGGTCGAAATGTTGTTTTCGAGCGATAAAACGCACCTATGATAGACACAACGTAGTCTATGTAGGGAACTCGCTAGGTTTTGACACACAGCCCCTCTCTCCCTCACCTGGACGTGAAGACTTTGGAGCAGCTGATGGAGCTGCTCAGGTCGCACATGGCGCGGTAACTGGCGTCGCGAGTCTTTTCCCTCTCCACATGGAAAGCGTACAGGGATATCAGGATTCCTGAGAGACACACGAGAAGCCGGACTATCCGCTCCCAGCGAGGGGTGGACACTCGCAAGACGGGCGCCGCCATTTTTTCCCGGCCTAAGCACGAACGCGCGCAGCCTCCCCTGCCTCAACCGTTGGGCGCGCGACGTGGAAAAGCGTCGGGACGTGTCATCAGACCATGGGGGCGTGGCTTGGGCTTAATGTGGGCGTGGTCTGTTCGACAGGGCTTGTGTCTATCAAGCGTCTCGCCATTCTTGTGTTAGTGGGGGCTTTTATAATAGAATAATATTCAGGGCGTCTTTTGTGTGGCCCTTTGCACTCTTTACATTTAAGCAGTGCTTTTCTTTGCACTCAAAGCACTTTACATAGAAGGGGAGGGTTGCCTCAAACACCACCAAGATAACTTAAAGGTTACATGAGGTAAAAAAAAAATTAAAAAAAAAAAAAAAAAAAAATTACTGTGAAAAACTTAATTGTGTCATTAATTGTGTGTTTTTGATTTGCATTATTTGGTCAACTAACATTGTACAACTTTTGTACTGATTTTTTTTTTTTTTTTTTTTTTTTTTTTTTGCATAACAGACATTAAACAGAGTTTGCTACTTTAGTTAAAACAAGAATAAAGTTGGATGACAAACGTTGAAGAAGTTCAAAATAATTTTGAAAAGCTTGAAGTTTTGAGATTTTATTCAGAAAAAGTAAAAACATGTTTCTAACATGATTTGCATGTTTCTAACATACATTACCATGTTGCTAGCATATTTTAACACATTTTTAGCATGTCGTTAACATGATTTTAGCACATTCAGCATTTTACCCTGGGATAGTAGGAAAGCTTTGCTAGTGGTAGACATTTTAAAATAGTCCATCCACCTTATTAAAATAGTCTATCCACCTTATTTTTCAACGTGTAAGATGTTTTCTCTGAATGTGTGAGATATCAGATTTATTAGCCGCTATGTTGAGAAGAATGTGCAGTAAACAACTGTTTGCGCAACAAACTAGCGTGTATATTAAGACAATGCAATAAAATAATATGTTAAGAAATACCAATCTGCAATATCAAGCAGCATAACGTGCTGTTTTGTACATCCAAAAATAACTGAGAGCGAATGACATCTTTGTGAAGCCATAACGACATTGACATCAGATTGACATTAATGAAGTTACACCGTGAAGTCACACTGCCACATCGTGGCTTGTTTCTGCTGCACCACGTGCTTGCATATTTATTGCACTACTGTGGTTTTCTAAAATGAACATTTATTAAAGACATATGTGCAATATTTTTTTTTCAAGGTTTCGCAACCATGCTTTGACAGATTTACTAACAATAGTCTAACTGTTGAAGCAAACAGCCTAGTTACAGCAACCAAATCTTTGTTACATTTGGGCTTTGGAGAAAAGTGCATCTCATTAAAAAATACTGAGAAATAACCTTGATTAATTTTTGAAAAAAAAAGAGAGAATAAAGTCGAAACAAATCGAGTCTTCCGTAGTTGCGTGTGTGCTTATTGCCGTACAGGCGCGCGCACGTGTTGCGTTCATGAAGTCAAGCTGCCTTGGATCTACACAAAATACTTAGCTTTTTACTTTTATCTGACCTTTCAACAAAAGGAAATTCTACATGTGTCAATCAACCAACAGCACCATTTGTTTTAGGACGTTACAAAATATACTGCGCCGGAATAGACTTGACAGGCGAAAACACTTTTCCAATTTTACAATCACATCAGGGAATCTCTCCTCAACCCTCACCAGTATTTATCTGAGGAAATCACGGGATCCGGCCAAATGATTGGATACAGAATGATATCCAGAACGTACACGGTGAAGAGGGAGACAGTAGGTTACTGTTTAGTGTTTAGTGTTCTCGGCCCAGATGATTTTGCCTTTAGACGTACACACATAGGCTTCGAGTTAACGTGCTACACAATGTTTGGACCAGATTGTGGTACCGAGTATGTGCTCGTCTAGTCAAATAGACGTTTAGAAGATGTCTCTAAGATGTAATGAACATCTAATAAACGTCTATTTGACATCTGACAGGAAACGTCCTATAGACGTCTTACAGATGATCAAACGCTCTTAAAAATACGTCTTCCAGATGTTAATAGGACATCAAACAGCATTTTGCTATCTGGGAGGCAACGCCATGGTTGCATGTTGGTAGATCAATTGGCACCTATAGAATTTCCTGTTTGAAAGGTCAGATAAAATAAAAAGCTGCACTATTTTGATCCATGTCTGAGACAGTTCGACTTTTTTTAACGCATTTCTTTACACACACACACACACACACACACACACACACACACACACACACACACACACACACACACACACACACACACTTAACTTTTATTCCCTTAATTTTGACTTTATTCTCAAAATATAACTTTATTCTCGTAATTAATTTCGAATAGAATCGTGAAATATTTAGACTTTTATCTTGAAATGCTAGATTTTTTATAAGAGTAAAAAGAAAAACAAAAAAGTTAGGCTACTAGCATGTAATAGCACACATTGCACAAGTAGTTTTAGCATGTAACTAACTTGTTTTTATGTTACTAACATGATAGGCATGTTGCTAACATGTAGTTAACAAGATTTAGCATGTTGTTAGCTTGTTTAAATATGTTTCTAAAGGCCAAAGTATGCTACAGTTTCGTCACCAGAAGATTACGCAGGTTCTATGCACTCCGCCATATTTTTTGTATTCTTTCTACTTAACATCGTTTTAATACATTGTTAGCAAGTTTCAACATGTCACTAGCATGTTTTAACACATTGCTAGCTTGTTTAAACTTGTCGCTAGCATATTTTATCACAATGTTAGCATGTTTTAACATGACATTAGCATTAGCATGTTGCTAGCATGGATAGGAATCATACTGTGAAGGCTGTGCAGAAGTATGTAGGAAACTTAGGTAGACAATCATGTAAATGTTTCTTTTGTAATATATTTTTAAAATTTGTATGGGACATTTTTATTTGAAATGGTTGGAAAACAAAACATATGGTTTGTATCACACAGAACTGCAAAACTGCTGAGGAATGCAGTGTGAATTGTATAATATTTGACTATATATATATATATATATATATATATATAGGCTTATGTGACTTTTGCACGTTGAATGTACTTCTTGTCAATAAAAAAAGAAGAAAAATATGGAAGTGAGCTTTCTTTTTGCATGGAAGCATGGATAAAAACACTAGCGCTCAGCCAATCACAATAGCTTTAAATGAACCAATCAGACGAATCGTATTAAAATGCGGCCACTCAAACGAAAGCAAGAACTCTCCGCCAATCACCGATGAGCTCTAGTACCCACGTGACTTTGGCATTTCAGAAAACTGTGTGACTTCAATGTTGTTTGTTTACTCACAGAAGAGAAGAGCTCGTGCAGCAAGTCGAGAGTATATTCTAATAAACATGGCCAGCACGGACATCGATAGATTAGTGTCATTTGAAGAAGCCCACTATGATCAATATGATTATTATAACTTGGAGGAATATCCCTGCCATGCCGGAGGAAAAGGCAGAAGTAAGAAGGAGATCGAACTGAACACTAATCGCCATTCCCCAGCCGGACACGAGAGAAAAATAACAGAAAAACTGCAAAACACTGAAAAACGCAGGAGAACCAAGAGCTCGACATCATGAGGATAATGCATCGAGGTAACTTAAGTGTGATCAGATTATGCTTTTTTATTATGGAAAAAAGGGGCATTTCTCTCTCCCTCTCTTGAATTTATTTTAAATTATATGTTACCCCTGGCTCAATTATTTTTTTTTTGCTTTTGTTTTTTTGTCTATTTTACTGGCATTTTTTTCTGCCGTTTATAATTATATTATTGTTGTTTAATTCTGTTTTGACTTGTATGTGCCTTTAAATATGTTCAATTAAAAGAAAAACAAGTATGATCAGTTAAATGTGTTTGCACACTTGCTGAGCGACATGTCTAGGCAAGTCCTCCACCCTCTTTGTGCTCCAACTCCTGTTTTATGTAACCACTAGAGATCAAATTTTCACGAGATTACATGCACCAATACATGCATGTCCTGTTTGTAATTATGTAATAATAACAAATCGAATGCATTTTTATTTTATGGCGTATTCCTAATGCTTTTTCTTTTTAATGCGTTACAGAATCTGACCGCACGTACTGGAAAATGATGAGTGAAACCGGATCGTGGTCCAAATGTCTGTTTTGCCTTTTTCCCGACCCACTGAATGTTGATGTCATTCAGTTCGAGGCGCGCGCATGCGCACCTGTTCCTTTCTGATGCTGTCACGTGATACGCTGGTGTGCGTGTGTGCCGCAGTTCTGGTTCTGACGTGTGTGTTTGGTGTTTCACGTCTTAAACGTTCACTGACTTTGGAAATAAAACGTGTTAAGCTTAAGGAAATGATGTGTTCTTAAAGACGCTGTAAATTTCTACAACGGAAGACTTAATTAAAGTTGCGTAATTCTCTATGTGGTCTTGCATTGTTTATATTTTGCACACACACGGCATATGAATATCCACTCTTTTCATTTTACTTTAGAAAATTAGCATAAAGATTTCTAAAACAAGGCTAAAACAAGACCAAATATGGGCTGTCAATGAAAATGTAATAGACGTTGTCTAACCATATATATATATATATATATATAATATAGCCTATATATTAGGGCTGTCGAAAATATTAATCGCGATTAATTGCATCCAAAATAAAAGTTTGTGTTTACATAATATATGTGGGTGCACTGTGTATAAAGTATATATATATATATATAAATACACACATGCTTGTATATATTTAAGAAATATTTTCATGTATATTCTGTATATAGATTTATATATAATTTATATATAAATATAAATATTTTATATATAAATAATATTTTTTTCTTAAATATACATGCATGTGTGTTTTTTTATATAAAGTTTGAAAGAAAAGAAAAGGCGTCAAATGAGTAAATATATGTAAATTGAGCTTCAGGTTTTCTTCATGTAGCCTCACAACTAAACGAGAGATATGCACACATTCTCAAAATCATTTTATATTAAATAATCAAATGCCTATTTGTGCGGCTTAAGAGTCTGAATACTTTTTGGACCACTGTATGCAACTTTTTCACATCTTTATTTGATAAAATGGGAAGGTGAATGGTTTTTCAGATGGGATTGTGTTATGGTACCCAATGTAACTTTTGGCCCTCTAGCGGTTAAAAAACAAAATTGCATACATTCTTTATGACCGTGCGGATGAATATTGTTCTTTTCCATTACTAAAAAAGAGATTATCATACTGCTCATAAAACATTCAGTAACCAGTTTAACCCAGACGTCTAGGCTAAAACAAGACCAAATATGGGCTGTCAATGAAAATGTAATAGACGTTGTCTAACCATTGCCCAAGAACTATCAATTAGATAAAGAAATTAAGAGTTAAATTAAACCAAACACATTGTAATCACTGGTTACTTAGTTTGCTTACATGATTGGAATATCAGACATCTCACAAGTTATTTTGGCAAAAATGACATAGGCCTACAACCAAATTCAAGGTTATTTTGGCTATAGGTATGGAAGCTTGTTTCCGCCACTAAATAAAAAAAAAATAAAACAAATAATTGTGACTTTTTATCTCACAATTCTGACTTTTTTTCTCACAATTGCGAGTTATAAAGTCAGAATTGGGAGATATAAAGTCAGAATTGCGTGATATAAAGTCAGAATTGCGAGATATAAAGTCAGAATTGGGAGATATAAAGTCAGAATTGCGTGTTATAAAGTCAGAATTGCGAGATATAAAGTCGCAATTCTGAGAAAAAAAGACAGAAGTGCGACTTTTTATCTCACAATTCTGACTTTTTTCTCACAATTGCGACTTTATATCACGCAATTCTGACTTAATAACTCACAATTGTGAGAAAAAAAGTCAGAATTGTGAGATAAAAAGTCGCAATTATTTATTTTATTTTTTTATTCAGTGGCGGAAACAAGCTTCCATAGGAGTGGCCGTGGCAACATAGACTATATCGCATCTATTGTTAACCTTGATGGGAAATGACGACTATTGCTTGCTGGGTTCTTGCCTGGCCTGTAAAGTAATAAAAACACACAATCATCTCTATGTAGCTTTTACAAAATTTCATCTCGGACACGCTATCAGCCCAGATGATAAAAGTGGAGATGACCCCCCAGCCCCAACTTAAAACATCTCCACGTGCCCCTGAAATCACCACACAACTGCTACAACATCTGATATTACAGAGAAAATACGTTTAACTCACTCGAGTTACTTTGAGTTATGTGGCTTCGACTATTAACAGCCATAACTAAAAATAATCGCAATCTCTACCCACCCGAACCGTGACAGCAGTGACCTGTATTTTCAAGTAAATAACGCTCACGTGACCATGATCCTGATTGAAACTCCTTATAATTTCCTGAGATACTCTTGCTTTTCTTAGTTGAAAACTTTTAGTTTATACAATACAAAAGGGATAACTCTCTTTAGATTTTTATTCTAACAAATTAATGCCTTACCCAACATTTTGACAGAGCATGCAAAAAGGCATTTACATTTTCATGAATCTTCAAAGAATTTAATAAAGATGAGATAAAACATTCTTTTGACTTAACCTTTTTTATTATTAAGATTGTGGAAATCTGTTGCATTCACAAACAAAAGTTCGGAAGCTTCCTCTGCCCATGCTGTAGTTGAAAGTCTGAAGAAAAATTCTTGTATACTAATACTAATCATGTGCACAAGTACATCCTGTGTACCTTAAAAACCTGAGTGTTCACATTTTATCAATCTGATTTCATGCACAGCATACATACATTTATCTAAGAATACATATGATTTGAAAAGTGAAGTAAACAATGAAGTAGGCCTATTTGTTAAACAGATGTGCATGTGATCTGCTTTTTATTCCCCATAACTAAGTGGCATGCATTACATTAATATGGGTAATATACTGAAAATCAACTAATGTTTTCCCCACCCATTTACATTTACAAATTGATCTGATCAGAATCTAGATCAAAATTCCATTTCAAACAGAACTATTTCTAAAATTGGCACCGGAACTTAGAACCACAACATTCCAAATGCTGCATTTATAGAACAAAACTGAAGTATTTCAGGTTTGAGTCGAATTTAAATATTCAGTGATCTATGCAATAAATTCTAGCTAAACAAAAACCTATATATATATATATATATATATATATATATATATTAGGGCTGTCAAATAGATTAATCGCGATTAATTGCATCCAAAATAAAAGTTTGTGTTTACATAATATATGTGGGTGCACTGTGTATAATTATATATATACACACACATGCTTGTATATATTTAAGAAATATTTTCATGTATATTCTATATATAGATTTATATATAATTTATATTATATATAAATATAAATATTTTATATATAAATAATATTTCTTTCTTAAATATACATGCATGTGTATTTTTTTATATATGTACAAAATAATTATACACAGTGCACCCACATATATTATGTAAACACAGACTTTTATTTTGGATTTGATTAATTGTGATTAATCGTTTTGACAGCCCCAATTATATATATATATATATATATAGTACCTTTAGATATATATTAGGGCTGTGCAAAAATTAATTGCGATTAATCGTATCCAAAATAAAAGTCTGTGTTTACATAATATATTTGTGTGTGCTATATGTAATTATTTCGTATATATAAATACCTAAGCATGCATGTATATATTTAAGAATTATTTGCACTTAAATTCTGTATATATTTAAATACATAATCTATATTATATAAATATAGATATTTTATATATGAATAACACATTTTCTTAAATATATACTTGCATGTGTGTGTATTTATATATACAAAATAATTACATACAGCACACACAAATATATTATGTAAACACAGACTTTTATTTTGTATGCGATTAATCGTAATTAATTTTTTGCACGGCCCTAATATACATATACCTATCTATATTTAGTACCTTTTTTTGACAATTAACCCCTCCTAATTCTCATTACCACACACAAACAAACATCAAGTTAATATATTATATATAGTTTTAATGATAAAGCCCTGTATTACAGTTTATTGCTTTACAATAATCAGAATCTGGAGGAAAATTGTTTAATTGTCATGGAAATAATGTCACAATATGACAAATCATAAAAATCCTTTTTTAGCTGCTATTATAGTTTTCAACATTTTGAATTAATTTTGTTGCCATTTTTACGTTTCCATTTTAATTTTAGTTCATGTTTAAGTAATTTTATAATTTTTATTAGTTTGTTTTTAAATATGACTGTATAGTTTTTTATACATTTTTAGTTTTAGTAAAACCAAATAAAAATGATAAATGTTGCCTTGACAGCTAACTGAAATAAAATAAATGTAAGTTTCATTTTATTTCAATTAACATTTTTTTTAATTTTAGTTAACAATAACAACCTAAAATATTTTTTTTTTCACTTTTGAATTTTGAGGTGATCAATGACACGGAACAAAAAATGTGTTTTAGTCTCTTTTTTAAACTGATCTAAAATCGAGTTTTGTGACCTTGACTAACGCATGGACCCGAACAAAACACACATGCAAACATTCCTGGAGCAAACCTGAATGTCATTCAATCAGACCTCTTTAGCAGTTTTAAAAGAACTGTAGAAACAGGCATGGCATCTTTAGATTTAGAGCAAGTATAAAGGACTCATTCATTCACTTCTAGAAAAATTCCAGTTAAACAAAGCACTCGATTAATCAAACTCTTTGGAAAAACTGCCTAACGCGTTGCATATTAGCATAACAGTTCAAATCCAAAGAAGAAGCGTAGCATCCAAACAGTTCATCTACGGCAACGGCACTAGCGCTGACATGTGATGTCGACAAAATGCATATTGTGAAAAAACTCTTGTGTTTTCTTCCTACCATGCAGTCTTCTGGATGCGTAGTGGACGTTAACTCTTTGTCGCGCGCAGCTTGCGGCGGAAATACTCGGGCGCGGCTTCATGCAGCCAATCGGCGTCGACCAGGCACAGATCCCGCATGTAGCAGCGAGACGTGTGCAGGAGCTCGTTGAACACCACGTACGCCGGTTTGGCCTGGAACAGGACCGATGAGGGATGGATGGACACCGTCTGATGGGTGTCCAGAGCCACGTAGCTGCCGTCCAGATGCAGTTCTGCAGCGTTCATGAACAAACCGTGAGCGAGACAGCGCCGCACGTTAGCCAGGTCTGATAGAGACGACTCCAGCTTCATGTTCAGCTGAAGAACAGAAGATCACAGACTCATTACATGGACACACATCTGAGAGAGAGAGAGAGAGAGAGAGAGAGAGAGAGATAGATAGATAGATAGATAGATAGATAGATAGATAGATAGATAGATAGATAGATAGATAGATAGATAGATAGATAGATAGATAGATAGATAGATAGATAGATAGATAGATAGATAGATAGATAGATAGATAGATAGATAGATAGATAGATAGATGACGGATGGATGGAAGACGGACAGATGATAGATAGATGGATGGATGGATGGATGGATGGACAGATGATAGATAGATGGATGGATGGACAGATGATGGATGGATGGATGGATGGATGGACAGATGATAGATAGATGGATGGATGGATGGATGGATGGATGGACAGATGATGGATGGATGGATGGATGGACAGATGATGGATGGATGGATGGATGGACAGATGATAGATGGATGGATGGACAGATGATGGATGGATGGATGGACAGATGATGGATGGATGGATGGATGGACAGATGATAGATGGATGGATGGACAGATGATAGATGGATGGATGGACAGATGATGGTTGGATGGACAGATGATGGATGGATGGATGGACAGATGATGGATGGATGGATGGATGGATGGATGGATGGATGGATGGATGGATGGATGGATGGACAGATGATAGATAGATGGATGGATGGATGGACAGATGATGGATGGATGGATGGATGGACAGATGATGGATGGATGGATGGATGGATGGATGGATGGATGGACAGATGATAGATGGATGGATGGACAGATGATGGATGGATGGATGGATGGATGGATGGATGGATGGATGGATGGACAGATGATGGATGGATGGATGGATGGATGGATGGATGGATGGATGGATGGATGGACAGATGATGGATGGATGGACAGATAATGGATGGATGGACAGATGATGGATGGATGGATGGATGGATGGATGGATGGATGGATGGATGGATGGATGGATAGATAGATAGATAGATAGATAGATAGATAGATAGATAGATAGATAGATAGATAGATAGATAGATAGATAGATAGATAGATAGATAGATAGATAGATAGATAGATAGATAGATAGATAGATAGATGGATAGATAGATGGATGGATGGACGGATGATAGATAGATAGATAGATAGATAGATAGATAGATAGATAGATAGATAGATAGATAGATAGATAGATAGATAGATAGATAGATAGATAGATAGATAGATAGATAGATGTGTGTATCTCTACCTTGATGCAGATGTCTCTCAGCTGTGAACGGACCTCCAGCACCAGCCCCATGTTCCTGCTGTTCACGAAGTTCTCTCGACACCACTCCTGTTATAAAGCACGCAAATACACACATCGAGATCTGACCTGACGCAGAGATAGAGATAAAAACTCACATGCACATGCAATGCTTTTTGGGTTAAAAAATTATTCAAAATACATATTTGAGCAAGTAAATAACCAGCCAGTGTTCAACAGTTCAGTTTTAGTGTCAGCACTACATTAAACTACTATATAAAATGTTGAATATAATATATAATAATGCAATGGGGGAATATTTGTGTAAAATGCCGCCTACATTATTTTAAATATATCTAGTCAGTGACAGAGATCAAGCATATTCATCTAAAATAATTCTGTTTTCAGCTTCAGAATCATGAATATTGTTATTCTGGTGTCTCTATTGTGCTGTGCTTTGAGTCCAAGACTATTCATTTACACACACAATGTAAAATCACATTTCGCATTTTAATCAACTATTAATTATCATATGTCTTAGAGTATCGCAATAATATCGTATCGTGAGTTAAGTATCGAATCGTGACGTGTGTATCGTGTGTAGTATAAAGAAGGGCTGGGTAATAAATATCGATTTCTCAATATTAATCGATTCTCATTTAAACAGCTTGTAATCAATCGTTAGTCAGCTAAAAATAACTCTAGAGAGGAGCATTTTGATAAATATATACACTATATTACATATGCATTATAATCTTAATGTTCTTCAATATTTAATGCATATTTGAATAAATCTGGCAAGTGTTTATGACAGCCACCATTTAAATGTTTATATTTCATATAATCTTCTTATTATAAAAATAAATAAAAGTGTAATTTAAGTGTTTGTTTAGCTACAAAACAGTTGATTATTACCTTCATATTAGGCTAATGAAGTCTATAGGCTACAACTAGACTCCCATTTACACCATTAGTTCAGAGATTTGATTTCCTTGAGAAAAATTGCCATTTATTGTAACTGATGTCCAAAATAATCAATATTGAATCGAAAGCTTGTGAATCGAAATCAAATCGAATTGTGAAATTTGTGTCAATACCCAGCCCAAGTATAAAGTAAACGTGTGCCTGAGGACATTACCAAGTGACCGGATTGGCCAGAAAGTGATGTCTGTACCTTGTTCCCGCTGACTTTCCTAAAGGCTCTGTAGATGTTGAGGAGCGTCATGTGGTCGCCCTCGCTGGAGATGAACTTCTTGCGGGCGGCGAGGACGTCTTCTCTGCGAGCGGGGGGGTTGTAGAGGACCGAGTCGACGGAGAGGAGCGAGATGATGGTCAGAACCTCCTCAGTGCAGGAGAACTCAGGCGAGATCAGGAGCGTCTATGCACACCCAGAACAATATACAGCATATAAGTGTGTTTATCTACATTTACATTTAGACGTGTGTTTTCCACCGAGAGCCTGTGTAATGCTTATACAATGTTCAGGATAATGCTGAAAGAGCCGTTCTGGGGCCTGTACCATGATGGTAGTTGAACAAACTCAGAGTTGCAGGATTAGTTTCGAGTTGACAAAACCAAACCAGTCCAACCAGGCTTTATTGGTACCATGATGCTGATCATCAACTTTCTCTGTCAACTCAGGCTTTGATCTTGAGTTTAGGAGTTTACGTGTGACATCAGTAGCGATCACTTGCTGAGAAAGAGTGAAACTCATTTAAAACTCATTGAAATAAATTTCTCGTGAGAGAAGTAGCGCAATTCACTCATTAAATAAAAAGTATTAAAATATTAAGACTTTAAACAAATTTACACAGCAAGAAGAAAATAGCTGTCAACTGGACAACTAAAAGAAAGTCTCGCTACAGTATATCGGTGCAAGTAAAAGTTGTGAAGTTAGTTTATACAGTTGATAAAGGTATAGAGAGCATTTAAGCTCATTTAAGCTCACATGCATGTAGTCCTTTTATAGCTTCATTTATTGATTCTAAAGCATATTTATATTACCTTTATATAAGTATTCATTTAAAATCTGCGTAATAATAATTGATGAACTGAAATTGTTCATGTGAGATCATTTTAGGGTATAATAATTACAGAAGTAATCTCTAAATCATAAACATTTATTTACTAAAAGCCATGATTTTGTCTTTTAAAATCATTTGCTGTGTAGTGACCTTTATTTATTTTATTTTATTTATTATTTTTAAAACAGGAAAAGATTTAGGAAAATCGGGCCTGGCTCAGTATAAAACTGATTTTCAGCAGGTTCCTGCTCTGCAGAACATAAATACTACATACACAGCAAAGCTCACACACTAGACAACTAGAGACAACAATAGACACACAAACCAAGAATTGGGCAGCATGAGGGGCTGTAAAGCCGTTTCAATGGTCACAGGTATACTGGTCCATCAAATGGTGAGCAAATGTTTTAAATAGTCCTCTTGATGTGATATTTCTGATGTGCTGTGGGATCTCATTCCAGGTTTTTGTAAGCACATAAAAAAATTCTCTGTCCATAACAGTTTCTAAAAGCCGGTAAAGGCAAGAGTCCATTTGTAAAAGATCTCGTAGGGCGCATAGACCTTGAGCTAAGTTTTGGGACCAATTCGGTTAGAGCAGTTACAGTGTGTCCATTTGAGATTTGATAAAACAGGTTTATCCCATGGCTTATTTTATAGTTCTGAAATGTCAAGGCATTACACAAAGATAGTGCAATACAGTGGTGAGTCCAGCCTGGGAGCCTGACATGGATCTTATGAGCTCTATTATAAAGTCTTATTACTGATTACCTTTAATTTGGAGTGGCAACATGTGGAGTGACTTTATCACGTCATGTGTCACTTTGCTCACAGCTGATTGGTCCAAGTTTGGTTTGCAACTTCTTACCTGGAACATAACCTGCCCCGGACCAGGTTAGCCGTGGAGCGCAAGTTACTATGGCGATGAACACTGCTAAAAGCCAAACCACTTTCATGGTACCTAAATCCCAGGGTTGGCACAAACTAAACTGAAACATAGCTGGCTAGCCACCTAAACCGGCTTCATGGTACAGGCACCTGGACTGTAATGTCAATGTGTCGTCAAAGAAAAAGAAATATTATTATTATTATATATTTGCAATATTTATTTGTGTTGTTTGTTGTGGTTTATTGTTGCGTCTGTGGGTTTTTAAAGGGATAGTTCACCCAAAATTTAAAATTCTGTCAGTAATGACTTAACCTTTTGTCGTTCCAAGCGTTTAAGACTTTCATTCATCTTCTGAACACAAATGAAGATATTTGCAATGAAATGTGAAAGATTTATATTACCTCCATTGAACGTCTATTCATCCAAAAGAGATTAATTCAAACTACAGTCTCACGTAGTCAATCTATTTTAGTCAATAGTCAATATATTTTAATGCATTATCAAATCATGTCTATTTAGACAAAAAAAAAAAAGAAATATACAACAAAATCACTTTGCATTATCTAATAACAAGTGATTGAGTATTTCTTACTTTGGAGAAGCGAGGCTCTAGAGGGAAACAGGCCATCTTCTTGCCCAGAGGTGTTAACGACACCTGGTCATCTTTCCTCTCGACGGCCCCGAGGATACTGAGCTGATCCACAGCCGTCCGCATCGACTCTACACACACACACACATGGGGAAAACATCTTTAACTGAACAAACTGCACATTACAGCTGAATGTGTTATTAAAGCAACCATTGCATCCTATCATCGTTATTAGTGAACACTACTGTTAATTATTGAACCTTTGTGTCGTTTTGTTGTTGTTGTTGCTGTTTTTATATATATACGATTAAACATATCCAAAATAAAAGTTTGTGTTCACATAATATATATGTGTGTGTGGTGTGTATAATTAATTTGTATATATAAATACACACACATGAATGTATATATTTAAGAAATATTTGCATGTATATACTTTATATATATTTATAAATATTTGACATATTAATAACACATTTTTCTTAAATATATACATGCATGTGTGGGTATTTATATATACAAATTAATTATACACACCACACACACATATATTATGTAAATACAAACTTTTATTTTGGATATGATTAATCGTTGCCCATCCCTAATATGTATATATATATATATAACATATACATATATATACACACACACAACTATATACATATATATATAAATTTGAATATAATTAATATATATATATATATATATATATAATTGTAAATAAAAACTAATCAAAACCAAGCAGTTACTAAAAAAATGTATATTTTATTTGTTTACCTAAAAATCACCAATAGAAATCAGAGAACTGTGAATGTTTTGATAAATCATTTAAATAAAAACTTAAAATCTCAAATGGACTTGGGCTGAGAAAAAAGTTTGGGATTTCACTACATTGCAAAAAAATACAAAATAAATAAAAATGGTGTTCTTGCTATGAATTTTTGTTTTGTTTTCCAGTACATGACATTACATTAAGAATGTAAAGAAATGAAAGATATGTTTACTTGAGAAGCAAATTACTTAAGATATGAATTCTAAAACAATGATCAAAATGATGTGAATACATGCTTAAATTAGAAGATATATATATATATATATATATATATATATATATATAATTTTATCTCATTGGCAGATTTATTTTTTTTCTTTTTTAAACTCAAAACTCACTTGTTTCAGAGAACAAGACTTAATATCCTAAGTAATTTTACTTCTCAAGTTAATGTATCTTGATTCAAAAATGTTAAGATCTTTCTTCCAGAAACAAGAAAAGCCAATCATTATTGCAGTGTATGGTATAACATGTTGGAAAGTTCATACCAGGCGACGGTTTAGACATGAAGTCGAAGTTGAGAACATCAGGAACTCCCAGAGCGAGCAGCTGCAGAACGACACTGGCCAGATTACACCTACAGAGACATCAGTAATCATTACTGAACACAGCCGACTTGCTTTAGTGTGCAGCGACATTCACACCGGATGGACGCCGCATTCTGGCATTTGAAACACCACCTTCAAAACAGTATTGCAGAAACTTATTTTTTTAAATAGTATTTTTAAGAAAAGAAGTATTTTTTTAAGAAATTATGTATTTAAAAAAAAATAGTATAACCCTAAAACCGTATTCTGGACAAATGTGGGCAAAATAGTTTTGATTTATTTATTTTTTAAAAAATACTTCCCTTGATCTGAGCGGTACAAGACTTGGCTACTTTTCCTAAGTTTGCCTCCTGAACACACACAATTTTTTTACTCAATTCCACAATGTTAAGTGGGTGAAAAAAAAACATCTCCTTAATCTTGTGTTTGGGTCAAAAACGGGCTCCCATAGAAATGAATGGGAAAAACTGTAATTTAGAGCATTCCTAAAATAAGCCAAAATAAGACACCAGGTGACAGCAAAGTCACTTCATCTTCAGGTTTTAGCTCTAAGAACTTATTGGAATGATATTTTAATGTAGTTAAAAAAATAAAACATAAAAATTAGCATAATTTACATGGAAAATATGGTAGTTTTTAAAGTAAATAAATTAAAAAATACCCCCAAAATAAAATAAAACACCATAAATGGACAGAAAAAAAAAACTTTATCGAAGATAGTGATATAACATTTATAAGAAATAAAAATTAGGATCACACCTGAGGCCTCTGTGCCCACATTTGTCCACAATTACAGGATTAAGGGCTATAAAGTGAATACGGTTTGAGGGCTACTATAGCATAATATATATTTATAATTTTTTAGGAAAGGAAGTATAATTTAAAAAAAATTTAGGGCTGTGCAAAGATTAATTGCGATTAATCGCATCCAAAATAAAAGTTTGTGTAAACATAATATATGTGTGTGTGTTGTGTATAATTATTTTGTATATATAAATTAGGGCTGTCAAAACGATTAATCGCGATTAATCGCATCCAAAATAAAAGTTTGTGTTTACATAATATATGTGGGTGCACTGTGTATAATTATTTTAGATATATAAATACACACACATGCATGTATATATTTAAGAAATATTTTCAATATATTCTGTACATGGATTTATATCTAATTTATATTATATATAAATATAAATATTTTATATATAAATAATTTTTTTTTTCTTAAATATACATGCATGTATGTTTTTATATATATACAAAATAATTATACACAGTGCACCCAAATATATTATGTAAACACAAACTTTTATTTTGGATGCGATTAATCGTTTTGACAGCCCTAATATAAATACAAATGCATGCATGTATGCATGAAAAGTGACTTATTTTACCCAGAATGCATTGCAGTGTAGCCCTAATTTAGATAGTGAGAGTCTTCAGTGCTTAACGGTCTGATTTAGATGTCTGAAGTCGTGACACCGGGCCCTGGGTGTTATACCTCTGGATCTCCGGCACGGTCATGTTGGCGAGGTTGTCGAACTCGTCTTCGGTGTAGAGACGGTAGCATGACCCGGCCTCTTCTCTGCCGGCTCGACCGGCCCGCTGCCACGCCTGGGCTTTAGACACTCGCTGCACCGCCAGCACCTCCAGACCACTCTCTGATTCACAACATGTTATGCATTATTTAATGTCTGATACACGGAAACACCAGGACATGATTGACAGAGAAAATTTGGGACTCGTTGTGCAAGGAGGCTTGAGAGTTTGACCTGGATTGTAGCGTTTGGCCTTCACCATCCCCGTGTCGATGACGTATTTGATGCCGGAGATGGTGATGGACGTTTCTGCGATGTTTGTGGCGAGAATCACTTTCCTGGATCCCTGTAACGATAACAGAAAGGAGAGTGTGTGAGTGAGTGAGTGGAAGTGCGCGCTCAGCATCAGGTGTGTCGTGGCGTTTAGGGTCGTGACCTTTGGCGCGGGCTGAAAGACCCGGAGCTGTTGGGTGGGCGGCAGCGAGGCGTACAGGGGGACGACTGTCATCAGCGCACAGGTCTCAGGAAGGTGTTTGGATATGTCCCGACAGGTGCGAGCCAACGCTTCAATCTCCTCCTGGCCCGTCATGAACACCAGGATATCATGGGACGGAGGAGCTTCCTTTAAGAAAATAAGGAACATTACAAGATATAAAAATGTTGTTCCTCTTTTTCTTTTTTTTTTAAAGAAAGGAGCAGTTCATCATTTAAAAAAAAAGAAAATTCAAAAATACTTATATAAAGTAGTAAAACAGATAAAACTTAGTATAAAAAATAAGTATACTTTTTTTAATATTTTTTTTAAATATATTTTAGACATAAATATTTTGTTATTTTTAAAAATACAAGTATAGTTTTCTTAAGACAATAAATATTGTTTTACCATAAAAAAGTACTATTAGTTAATGAAAAAAAGAAAATAATTTTTTTGTAGAAAATAAGGTTGTTGTTTTTTTAGAATAAATTTAATTTTTATGGAAAATGTTTTTTATTTTCATAATTGTATTCTTAATTTTTTAGAATTTTTTTTTTTTTAGAAAAATTCTGTTTTAACATTTTGTAAAGTAATATAGTATATATATATATATATATTTTTTTTTCAAGAATTATATATATATATATATATATATAAATTAAGTGTCGATTATAAAAAAAATGTTTTAATAAAATAAATATATTTTTATTTTGAATAAAACAAGCACCATTTTTCAAGTCACAATTTTTATGGAAAGAAAAAATTCCGCTCATAATTTTTCAGTATTTTCCACTCATAATTTTTTTGGAAAATGTTTTTTTTTTCTTCTTAATTTTATTCTTAATTTTTTAGAAAATAAATACTGTCTTAACATTTTCTAAAGTAATATATATATATATATATATATATATATATATATATATATATATATATTTTGTTTTTTAGAATTATATATATATATTTAAAAAAAATTAAGTGTCATTTATAAAAAAAATGTTTTAATAAAATAAATATATTTTTATTTTGAATAAAACAAGCACCATTTTTCAAGTCACAATTTTTATGGAAAAAAAAAATTCCGCTCATAATTTTTCAGTTTTTTCCACTCATAATTTTTATGTAAAATGTTTTTTTTTTTCTTAATTTTATTCTTAATTTTTTAGAAAATAAATACTGTCTTAACATTTTCTAAAGTAATATATATATATATATATATATATATATATATATTTTTTTTTTTTTAATTATATATATATATTTAAAAAAAATTAAGTGTCATTTATAAAAGTTTTTTTTTTAAATAAAATAAATATATTTTTATTTTGAATAAGACAAGCACCCTTTTTCAAGAAATTAAATACCCTTTTGCGCTTCAAATGAAACAAAAAATCCATTTGTCTCTTCTGTGTGTGTGTGTGTGTGTGTGTGTGTGTGTGTGTGTGGACTGACCTGGTGAATCTGAAATATAGAGACCAGCGCTGCCTGGAGATAGTCGGACTGAGGCTGTTTGGTGTAGTAGATCTGAATGGGATGCTGTCGGCCCTCCAGATACAGAACGGGTGATTTATTGAAGTACTGAGAGAACAGATCCACGTCCATGGTGGCAGACATCACAAACACCTGCAGATACACAGCCTTCATTCACTGACACAGCAGCAGAACAACACAGCTGAGATGCTCTCAGCAAACGTTTAGTTTTCTGTCACATGAGTGTGAGAATCAACACACAACCTAACAGCATATAATCTGCAGTCAGTGTAGAGCTGAATAAACCTGATTCAAATGCACACCGCATCGACAGACGGCAACACACACTTCGTCTGGTTTTGTCGGATCAGTGTGTTGCCACTAGTCTGTCAGAGCTTGTTTTCAGAATTAGAATGTCAGTCAGAATTTAGAATGCATGATGTCATTACTGTCGGTTACTTTTTTAATGCTCAACATTCCATGTGAGCTTTTCAAATTTAAATGCTACATTTAGTTTTAAAAAAAGTCACTAGTTCATAAAAACATGGATGTTGAACGCAGTGTGGAGTGTGAGTCTTTTCTTCCACTTTAATACAAGTTATAAAACATGCACCAACATCAAAGAGTTTGTTGAAAGATACAGTAAACTTACAGAAATGTATCATGTCACATGTAATCACTCAGTGTTTCAACCGCGGAAATACGTCAATAAAACAGCTTGTGATGACACTTAATGTTACATTTACCTCAGGAAGGCTATCCAATGTTCACAGTTCATTAGTTATCAATAAACAAACACTAGAGAGGAGATTATTAACTGGTAATTATAAATATGTTAAATAAATTTGTCATGAATACAAGTGTTTATGAAAGCTAGCTTATCTGTATCTGAAATATAACAGCATGTGAATATAAAAGTATGGGCTCTGCTGTTAATCTTATCCTCTAATATTATATTACATTTACATTTGAAGAGTTCAGATGCAAAAGCCTCTAAATGCCATTTGAAATTTTCTTCTAAAATGACCATTTTTATCAAGCTTGTATATTTAAGTTCAGTAATTTCACTTAAATTGCAATGAAGATTACCTATTAATTGTCATTTAAGTGAAATTACTGAACTTAAATATACAAGCTTGATAAAAATGGTCATTTTAGAAGAAAATTTCAAATGGCATTTAGAGGCTTTTGAGTCTGATCTCTTCATTTATTCATTTTGCAGAAGCAAAGTGACTTACAAATGAGGAGAGCAGTTAAACTAACAATAGGCCAAAAATATTGCCTATTATTATTATTTATTTAAGAGAAGAGAAAGTGTTAGTATTAATGAGTCAAGTCGTGTTGCAGAAAAAGATGAATGTACCAAATGAGAGGGCTTAGTTTACAGCATTAGTTTAGAGATTATTAGGGCTGTCAAAACGATTAATCGCGACTAATCGCATCCAAAATAAAAGTTTGTGTTTACATAATATATGTGGGTGCACTGTGTATAATTATTTTGTATATATATAAAAACACACATGTACGTATATTTAAGACAAAAAAAATTATATATAAAATATTTATGTTTATATATAATATAAATTATATATAAATCCATATACAGAATATATATGAAAATATTTCTTAAATATATAAAAGCATGTGTGTGTGTTTATATATCTAAAATAATTATACACAGTGCCCCCACATATATTATGTAAACACAAACTTTTATTTTGGATGCGGTTAATCGCGATTAATCGTTTTGACAGCCCTAGAGATTATTTATTTTTATTTTTTTACTCAAAAACTATCAAAAAAAGAAAAAAAAATCGGTATCGGCATCAACTTGTCTTTCAGAATCGTCCGATTCTCTCGTACCTTCAGAGGTATTTTGTTGTGTTCTGTGCGTTTGCGCTGGGCGGCCTTCACCACGCCGAAGAGGACGTCAGTGTGAACGGTGCGCTCGTGAGCCTCGTCCAGGATCACCACGGTGTAGCGCAGTAACAGCGGATCCCCGATCGCCTCTCGCAACAACATCCCGTCCGTCATGAACTTCAGCTTGGTCTCCGACGACGTGACGTCTTCAAAGCGCACCGTGTAGCCGACCTGAGGAAGAGGAGACGCAAAGCTTTACAGTAATGAACAACATCAAATAAATCAGACAGTGTTTTTAATCAGATCAAGTCGGTTCAGTGTTGATTCAGTTCGGTTCAATAACTGTGTGAGTTCATCGATTCTGAAACAAGTTCACTGGTTTGGACTTTGTGTTTATTGTAATATATTGTAAAATGTCATTTATTCCACTTTTCAGCATCAGATCCTTCAGAAATCCCTCTAATATAATGATTTGCTGCTCAGGTAACACATATGTTCATATCTTTGTGGAAACTGAGATACGTTTTGTCCAGGATTATTTGATGAATAGACAGTTACAGTTCAAAAGAACAGCATTTATTTGAATATAAACATTATACTAGGGCTGTGCAAAAGTTAATTGCGATTAATCGCATCCAAAATAAAAGTCTGTGTTTACATAGTATATTTGTGTGTGCTGTATATAATTATTTTGTATATATAAATACCTATGCATGCATATATATATTTAATAATTATTTACATTTAAATTCTGTATATATATATATATATATAAATACATAATCTATATTATATAAATATTTTATATATGAACACATTTTCTTAAATATATACATGCATGTGTGTGTATTTATATATACAAATTAATTATATACAGCACACACAAATATATTATGTAAACACAGACTTTTATTTTGGATGCGATTAATCGCAATTAACTTTTGCACAGCCCTACATTATACATGTCTTTACTGTCACTTTAAACGATTTAATGCATCATTTTTGAATTTCTATTTTTTTAAATAAACTGTCAACATTAATAATAATCATAAATGTTTCTTGAGCATTAGATCATCGTAGCCCTCAAACCGTATTCACTTTATAGCCCTTCATCCTGTAATTGTGGACAAATGTGGGCACTGAGGACTCCGGTGTGATCCTAATTTTTATTTATTATAAATGTTATATCACTGTCTTCGATAAAGTTTTGTCTATCCATTTATGGTGTTTTTTTTATTTTTGGGGGTATTTTTGAATTTATTTACTTCAAAAAGTACCATATTTTCTATGTAAATTATGCTTATTTTTATGTTTTATTTTTTAATTTTTTTTAGCTACATTAAAATATCATTCCTATAAGTTCTTCGAGCTAAAACCTAAAGATGAAGTGACTTTGCTGTCACCTGGTGTCTTATTTTAGGAATGCTCTAAATGACAGTTTTTCCCATTCATTTCTATGGGTGCCCATTTTTGACCCAAACACAAGATTAAGGAGTTTTTTTTTCACCCACTTAACATTGTAGAATTGAGTCAAAAAAATTGTGTGTGTTCAGGAGGCAAACTTAGGAAAAGTAGCCAAGTCTTGTACCGCTCAGATCAGGGGAAGTATTTTTTAAAAATACATCAAAACTATTTTGCCCACATTTGTCCAGAATACGGTTTTAGGGATATTAGAGTGATTTCTGAAGGATCATGTGACACTGAAGACTGGAGTAATGATGCTGAAAACTCAGCTTTGATCACAGGAATAAATTACACTTAACTGTATATTCACATAGAAATTGAAGAATAATATTTCACAATTTTACAGTTTTTTTACTGTATTTTTCAGTAGAAGAGACTTCATTCAAAATTATTAACACATCTTAATTTTCCAAGCTTTTAACTGCCCGTGTAAAAGTGTCTTTGTTAATTTAGGAAGTGAAAACGCACCAGTTTGCCCAGCTGAACTCTCTTCTCCTCGGCCACTCTTCCAGCCAGTGATATGGCGGCGACCCGGCGGGGTTGGGTGATGGCAATGATGCCCTGCCGCCCGATGCCGGCCTCATACAGGTACTGCGGTATCTGCGTGGTTTTACCGGAGCCCGTCTCACCTGCAACAGGAAAGTGTCATGTGGGCACTTCTTTTGATAAAATCGCGGGGATGGGAAAATATTAGGGCTGTGAAACGATTAATTGCAATTAATCGCATTCAAAATAAAAGTTTGTGTTTACATAATATATGTGTGTGTAGTGTGTATATTAATTTTGTATATATAAATACATGTATATATTTAAGAAAAATGTGTTATTAATATATTAAATATTTATATTCATGTATAATATTAATTTTGTATATATATATATATATATAAAGTATATACGTGCAAATATTTCTTAAATGATTACATGCATATGTGTGTGTATTTATATATACAAAATAACTATACACATCACACACACATTTATTATGTAAACACAAACTTTTATTTTGGATGCGATTAGTTTCCCAGCCCTAAAAAATATCTTCGCAAATACACTACAGAAAAATGACTTATATGACTTAAGAGCCCAATGAATTATATTTCCTAGTGGCCAAACTCAATAACTTCAGTTTGGGCACTAGGAAATAAAAACATGAAGCGACTAAATAAAATCTTAATTAATTTTTAATAATTTTTTTTTTTTAAATGCCAAAATGCTTTCGTATGACTTAGGAAGTTTACATTTATATTTATGCATTTGGCAGATGCTTTTATCTAAAGCGAAATACACTGCATTGAAGGTTTACATTTTATTTTAGGTATAGAAAATTACACCAAAATTAAAGTTATTTGATTGTTTAAGGATTCCCTGAGAATCGAACCCATGACTTTGGTGTTGCTCTACAGGCGATGTAATTAGAAAGTCCCTCATCTCATAAACATAGTTCGTTTCATATGAAAAACCTGCAAAACACATAAGTAAAAATGGGGTTTTCAACATTAAGAATGCTACATCAACCTACAACTTCATAGGAAACGTCCCTTCAAAGATATATTTTGGTGGAACTTTAGAAATAATACCATGGTACTTTGATATGTACTATATTGAACTATATAAATAATTGCATACAGCTGACACAATACAAGTCAAAAAATATATGGTATTACCATGGTATGTGTCCAAAATGCATAGGAATAGTAATACCACTGTGTACATGTCCAAAATGCATGGTATTACCATGGTACCTTTACAAAATGCATGCTATTGTTGTCATGGTAGGTGTACAAAATGATAGTATTACTATACCATGTCCAAAATGATGATTTTACTGTGGTGCCTGTACAAAAATGCACTGTATTACCATGTTACATATCAGAAATGCATGATATTGCAATGGTAAGTGTACACAATTCTTAGGATTACTACTAATACATGTCGTTTGTACAGATTACTATAGTACCTATCCATAACTTCATACTAACATGCATGATGTTCATGAACAAAATGCATGGTATTTCCATGGTTCATGTCCAAAATCATTGTATTACTTGCCCAATGTCCAAGAAGTAAGTTAGTGTATTGTCACAATACATGTAGCATTACCACGGTATTATACTTTGTAAATACTGACAGCTAAGTTATACTTATACTGTCGGCTGAGGTCTTACCGATGAACACAGCATTGTGCAGTTGCCGGAGCTGGTTGATCACCTGTGTCCTGCTCGGGTAAATGGGCAACTGTCTCCTCTGAGCGTCCACGCTGACGGGCGCGTGTCCCGCTCTGGGCAACAGCATGCCGGGCTTCTTATCCAGGCGGAAGAAGGGAGAGCCCGGCTTAAATCTCTTCGCCGGAGGAGGGTCGGGGTCGTGGGGCATGATCTGCAGGAGACGCGCGGCACTGGGAATCCGTCTCACTCACCGAGAAGGGCTGATAGAGAGAGAAAGAAGAAAGGAGGACAGCAGACGAGACTCGCGCTGCAGTTGTTTACATCATCCGCTCGCTCATGTGGCTCACACATTCTGACGCGTACTGATGACGTCGCCACGCCTCACGGCGCATATCATTTCCTATGTTAAATTTATTTTGTTATGACTTTGATTCCTACATTTCTTCAATAAGATTGTTAAAAAATGAAAAGTCTGTGAAATATTTAATGCTATGATACAATCTTCAATACCCCTGGTGTTTTGTAATACTGTTTTTGGTTAAAATTGAATGTGACTGCTCTATTATTTATTTATGTATTTAATTTTGTTTTTGTTGTTTATGCTCTGTTATTATTTGTATGTTAATTTTCTGCAATAAAAAATAGTAACTGAATCTATCTGTAGCCCACATATTGAACTTTTATCTATCTCACTACGTCCCTTTTAAAAAATGTAAAAAAAAATTCCTTGGTTGTAAATTCTTTTTGGTAAGGAAAACCTTCCGAAGGAACTTTTAAGAATTTACAATATCATAACAATTATGGGTAAATACTATATTTATGAATGTAAATGACAAAATAAAAATCCATCAATAATATTTATTAAAATTGAACTGTAGGAATACTTTGCTTCTTTGAAACTTCTTCTTTGAAACATGCCTTATGGACTGAAATACCTTTCCTTAATTATTTTGTTTATATTTATTTGTATTTATTTTGTTTATTGAATTTTGTTCAATTTAACTGTTTATGTTATGCACGTGAATCTCACAACGAGAGATTTTGTAAATTGTTTTTTTTTTGTAAATAAGTGTTTAATAAAAAAAGCAAAAAAAAAATATTTTTTGTATTCAATAAAAAAAAAATCATGTACATTTTCTCTAACTTTACCCAAATTAAATAATTGTCCTTGTGGCGATTACTACTTAATTAAGACATAATTAACAACAAAAAAGTGCAAAATGTGTGACAAATCTGTTGATCGATAAGTAACTTGTGGTCTTTATTTTATTCTGTCATCCATAGCTAACTTACCTCATTGTTGTAAATGTTCACTTATCCTTATATTTGTGATTTGGTTGTTCATCGGCAAAAAACAAAAGCAAAAAAAACCCAATAATATTAATGTTTATATTTCTTTATCCTTAGATATGCCTCATGTGGATATTTGGATTAAAAAGCCGCGTTTTGTAGGCAGTTAAGTTCCAACACATAGTGCACAATACAATGCTAATTACATTAAATGCGAAAAATAGGAGACATATTGTCTTTAAAGAATTGGATTAATGTCTTATAAATGTATTAAATTATAAGATAAATATTAATATGAATATTAATTATATACAATATTATAAATATTTATTAATTTATACGATAAATATTAATATTAACATTAATTAAATACAATATTATAAATATTTATTTTAATGTCTTATAAATTAACGTCTTATAAATTTAATTTGGATTAAATTAATGATTAACTGCACAGCGCAAGACGTGTATTGACCAATCAGCGCACAGATACGCTCTCCTACGACATTCTGATTGGATGTCCGACTTGTACTAATATTGTGCCGCTTCCTGCAACGGTCTCTTTCTTTCACGCGTCCCTACAGTGAGGTAAGGTGTAATGCGGCCTTCTGCCACTTTCATTATTTTTTACGATACACATGATCATTCGAGTTGTAAATATATCATAACCGTGTTAAGATTCATGAGGAGATATAATTCTTACTCGATCCGTGTATAATAATAGTCGTTTGAGGGAAAAATTAGCATTAGCCTGTTAGCTTAGCTAGGCCTTTGCGCCACGTGAGATGAGACGTGAAACGTGTTTATGCTTATTTTGTTGATGTAGATTGTGTCTTGTTTCGATTATAGAGGTGGATAATGTTTATATATAACGTAAACCATACGTAGAGTGCGTGTATATGACTTAAACAGCTCAAAATGAACTACAGCAGGTCATCTACAGATCAGCTGTGTCAGTGCTGATTGGTCGTTCCCCCTGCTGAAATAAAACTGTTTCCTACTATCCCTGTCTGTCTATTTCCCACGACCTGCAGGGACGCTTGGTCTCAGACATTCTTTATTAAATTAAGGTCATAGTATTATAGCAATTTTAGGTTAATTTGGTTTTTTTTAGCTTTAAAGAGATGTATTTTAGCACTTAAAACCAATACGACGTTGTCTAAGTAAGTGGTTTTCATTCTGTTCCTCAGATTTTTCAACCTTGTCTTTAAACCGGCTGTTCACCGATCCTTGGAAGCACTGCAAAGATGCCCAGGGAAGACAGGGCCACGTGGAAGTCCAACTACTTTCTGAAGATCATCGTAAGTTCTCAGCGTTTTTATCGCATGACATCGAGCAGGTCATCTACAGATCAGCTGCGTCAGTGCTGATTGGTCGTTCCCCCTGCTGAAATAAAACTGTTTCCTACTATCCCTGAGTGTTTGCATCCCACAGCTCACAGGGACGCTTGGTCTCAGACATGTTTTAATCGTAACCCCCTTGGGTTGAGTCGTTTCTGATGGTCTTTCCCCATGTGTGCAGCAACTGCTGGATGACTACCCGAAGTGCTTCATCGTGGGCGCGGACAATGTCGGCTCCAAGCAGATGCAGACCATCCGTCTGTCCCTGCGGGGCAAGGCTGTCGTGCTCATGGGGAAAAACACCATGATGCGCAAGGCCATCCGTGGCCACCTGGAGAACAACCCGGCTCTGGAGAGGTGCGTGTCAGTCTCGGCACAAAGATGATCCACGGTAGAAAATTAAGGGCTTTTAAAGTTCTGGGATTTGACTATAAATCCCATGGTTTTTTTATCCTCCATCAAAAGTGAGGATCAAATGCAGGTCAAGTTACGGACTGGCTGTGTCGGTGCCTGTTTGTCGTTCCCCCTGCACAAATCAACCTGTTTCCTACTATCCCTGAGTGTCTGCATCCCACGGCTCACAGGGACGCTTGGTCTCAGACATTCTGTGTTCGCTGCATGTATTCGGGGTTCGGGGTGTCCGTGGGGTTTTAAAAAGTGATAAATCAAAATTGTCAAATTTAAGGCCATTAAAAGTGTTAAATGTAGTCTGAGAGGTATTATTTTTAAAAAATTGGGTATTATTATTTTTTTTTTTTCAGACTATCAGGTGTCCTATTCTACGGTGGCGTATTGCATTCACTTGAAGAAAAAAAAATATATTCTGTTTTTCTGAATTAACGAGTTAATTTTTCATGAGAAAAAAAGGTTTTGCTCTATTTTTCTGAATTAATGAGTTAATTTTTCATGAGAAAAAAAGTTTTTGCTCTGTTTTTCTGAATTAATGAGTTAATTTTTCATGAGAAAAAAAGTTTTTGCTCTGTTTTTCTGAATTAATGAGTTAATTTTTCATGAGAAAAAAAGTTTATGCTCTGTTTTTCTGAATTAATGAGTTAATTTTTCATGAGAAAAAAAGTTTTTGCTCTGTTTTTCTGAATTAACGAGTTAATTTTTCATGAAAAAAAATATTATGTCCTGTTTTTCTGAATTAACTCGTTAATTTTTCATGACAAAAAAGTTTTTGCTCTGTTTTTCTGAATTAACGAGTTAATTTTTCACGGAAAAAAAATTTGTCCAGTTTTTCTGAATTAACGACTTAATTTTTCATGAAAAAAAAAAAAGTTTTTCTCTTCAGAAAAACCGAGCAAAAACTTTTTTCTCATGAAAAATTAACTCGTTAATTCAGAAAAACAGAATGTTTTTTTTTTTCTTCAAGTGAATGCAATACGCCACCGACGTACTATTCTGTGTTTTCGTTAGTCCATTTAAATATGGGCTTTAGCTTATCTGAGCACAATCAACGATCTTTCGTCTATGTTTGATGCTGACGCCATATTCAATGTTCGATCGACATCATCTGTGAACAAAGTGATCACCCGGATTGAGACCGACCTATATTGTATTTACATAAAGCGTTCACAGGCAAATTTGCTTTATGTTTAGGTCTATATTGCTTTTATTTCCCCGGTGTCGAAATCAGGCAAACATAAATGTCAGGCAACACGATATTGCATGTCAATATCCACGGATCACTGGATCTTTAGTAGGTTGTATGGACCACTATATTGAATCCAACATTTAGTTTAAATTGATAAAATTATTCGTTTTAGTCGCAGTTTCACCTATTAAATCCTGTCACGCAGCAGATCTTTTGACATTTTTATGTTATAAATGTCAAAATCTGTGTAAATAATAGAAAGGTTGCTGCTGATTAACACTTAATTCAGTGTCGTGAATGATTGTTTTAAAAACAATTCTGAAGGTAGTAAATTTAACTTAAGGAATACTGTATATACCCTGTTTTTGTAGGCTGCTGCCCCACATCCGTGGGAATGTCGGCTTCGTCTTCACAAAGGAGGATCTGCCTGAGGTCAGGGACCTGCTTCTGCAAAACAAAGTGAGTATGACTGTTGAGTGACTGAGTTCAGGGCATGAATGTGTCTGTTCTGGTGTAACTCGTGTGACGTTTGGTCTTAGGTGCCGGCGGCTGCCCGTGCCGGTGCCATCGCCCCCTGCGAGGTCACCGTCCCGGCCCAGAACACCGGTCTCGGTCCTGAGAAGACCTCCTTCTTCCAGGCTTTGGGAATCACCACCAAGATCTCCAGAGGAACCATTGAAATCTTGGTAAGTATGATATTTATTTTATTCTGCACGGAAATCACAAGAATACAGTACAAGGAGGGGAACGAAACCCGCTTCTAGAGCCAGACCGATATTATCGGCCGATATTAGGCATTTTCCAAACAATCTGTATCGACAGTTATAATGGCCGATAAATGAATATTTCAAAAATAAAATAAAAACGCACGAAACACGCTTGAACCATGTCATGAGTGTTGGAGTTGTATAGTTTGTCCACCAGAGGGCGCTTTACACTGTCCCTGTTGGCAACACTCGTTGAGTTGGTCACGATACATACAATTGAATAAAAATTAAAAGAACATCCCCATCAGTTCTCTTAACTCTAATAAGCATGACAAATTTTGTGACTATCATGTCCCGTAAAAAAAAATTAAAAAAAATAAAATATCAGCCCATATATCGGATTTTAAAACCCAAAAATATTTGTATCGGCCTTCAAAATCCTTTATCGGTCGGGCTCTAGTTTATACAGAGCTCCACTCTATTTACATGAATAAACAACAAAACAAACAAACAAAAAAAGATAAAATAAAGACATGCAAACAGACAAGTTAGAGGATAAAAAGGGAAAAAAAAACATTTTTTTCAGAAACCTGATTATCCTTTAACCTGAAGGTTGATGTTGAAGAGAAAAAAATCAAAAGCGAAGAGCAACATATGAAGTAAACTAACCAGATGCTGTCATAATAAAATCAAAAAGTCTATAAACTGTTTTTTTAAAGATAGACAAAGAAGATGTAGATCTTAGGGACAAACTTAATTTACTCCATAATTGAGGACCCCTAAACAGGGTCCCCGCGGGTCCTTAAAATGTCTTAAATTTTTCACTTTTTAGGGTCTGACCATGTCTTAAAATCTGAAATTTACTATAAGGAGGTCTTAAATTTCAAGTACGGACCTTAAATTTTAAAGTAATGACTAAAAGTTGACAAAAAATGCAATAACTTTGTCAACTAAAACTGTGAAAGACAAAATTACTAAAATGTGACTAAGACCAATAAGCATTTTCATCTGAAGACTAAAACAAAAATGGCCGCCAAAATTAATACTGTCGTGTCATGCTGAATATTTTCCTTTTTTTTTGTTGTTGTTGTGGTAAAGTCTTAAATTTGCCTTTTAGAAGACTTAAAAAGGTCTTAAAAGTCATTAAATTTGCTGTTAAAAAAATGTGCAAATACCCTGCAAAAGCTGAGGTCAGTTCTAGAAAACTGTAAGACAAGATTTATTACACTATGCCTTGTTTGATGGATATGAGTATCTGAGATTAAAGTTAAAAAGTGTTAAGTTGGTGGAAGGTCTTCTCTCTTGTAAATAAACTTATGATATAAATTGCACTCCATTTCAGCACTCGTGCGGCTTTTCTTTTCTCTAAAACACTAGTTTTTAAAGTTTCCAGTTGCTTGTAAGTGCACTATAACATGGTGGATCTTTTATGTTTTTGATAGTGTGTATATTTTAATTAGTTTGAAGTAAATCCACAAGAAATCACTATTAAAAAGGCTATTTAAAAATACTAATAAAACTCATGATTTCCAAATATACTGAGCAATCATGTTTAGTAATTATACTTCATGTAATCAGCAGTGTGCTAATCTTATTTCTAATTTAACACCATTATTGGTGGGCGACGTGATCTGTCTTCACAATAAGAGTTATTTTAAACATTGGTGAAATTTCGCAATTATCCATATCTAAGAAAAAACTAATTCTAGCTTGACTAATGCAAGGGCAAGGTCCTCAATTACACGAGACAAGTAAACGATCAGCAATGCAAAGTAATTGCAAACAAAATGCACAAATACAACCGAACGAATATACGAATTAAGTTTCGTACGTCTTCCTAAATCTTAAAACACTTAAGTCTACAAAAATAAATCTTATGTAAAATAACACCGCATAGTGTTGCTTGTGTACATTTTAAATATCTCAATCTTTATTAAAGTTCTTATCACTTTTATTCCTTTTTTTTTTTTAGAGCGATAAAGGATTTTGAAGGCCGATACAAATATTTTGGGGTTTTAAAATCCGATATGGGCCGATATGTATGTTTATTTATTTTTTTTACTGGACATGATAGTCACAAATTGTCCTGCTTTTTTGAGTTTTGATCTTTTAATTGTTATTCAAGCGATGTATGTATCGTGACCAACTCAACGAGTGTTGCCAACAGGAACGGTGTAGAGCGCCCTCTGGTGGACAAACTATACAACTCCAACACTTAGGGCTGTCGCGATAACCGCAATATTGCAGTACCGCGCTGCTGACGAGTCAACCGCAGAGGATTGCACGTAACCGCAGCAACCGCGATATTCAAGTTTTTTTTTTTTTTTTTTTTATAAGGCTATATTCTTGTTTTGAACTTCATGAATGTGTATTGAATGTTAAACAAGTTCATAATGATAACAACAAGACTGTTTATCTTGGTGATGTGTATACATAGGCTTCACACAGACAGTGAATGAGAGATTTGCAGAGCGCGTGCGATTACCTGCGTCTGTCTTTGAAGTCGTGAAAAGGTTTCCGTGTCAAAGGAAAGCAAAATATTTGTCGTATCATCATTTTAACCTTCACGTCACGGGTATTTTCCACAAATGGTCAGCATCCCACAGCGCGAGGAAGCCGCGGAAAATAAAATCACCGAGTCAGAATTGAATCAATGCAATATTGGTCTCTAATAAGTGAAGCATCAGCTTCCGCGTTACCCATGCGACGCACTGCTGATCAGCTGAGCCTTGAAAAGTGGAACTCAAAGTTAAAAATAATTAACTTCTTGTTTCATTACATCTCTTTTAACGAATCAGCTTCTTTGAACGTGTTCGTGGTATGAACGGTGCAAAGTCCGTTGTCATAACAATATGCGCGCCGCGTGAAAGCCTTTCAATCATGCTTTCAATGCGCATATACAGTAGACGCCGTTTAGTTTCGGTTATTGGTTAAATGACCTCGTTTTTGTCCACATCGTAAACTTTACTTATATAGCAACAAATACATATAAATTAAATAAATAAATGGCGGTAATACCGCTTATCGCGCTATTGAGCCACTCAACATTACCGCAAGGGAAATTCCATAACCGCGACAGCCCTACCAACACTCATGACATGGTTCAAGCGTGTTTCGTCCATTTTTAGTTTATTTTTGAAATATTCATTTATCGGCCATTATAACTGCCGATACCGATAGTTTGGAAAATGCCTAATATCGGTCTGCCGGTAATATTTCGAATGACCGTATCCAGTATATTAGGCTGTTATCATATTTGATTTTCTTCTAATACTGCACATGAATTAACTGACCTGTTCCGCCCCCAGAGCGACGTTCAACTGATCAAACCTGGAGACAAGGTGGGCGCCAGCGAGGCCACGCTGCTCAACATGCTGAACATCTCGCCCTTCTCCTACGGGCTGATCATCCAGCAGGTGTATGATAACGGCAGCGTCTACAGCCCGGAGGTGCTGGACATCACTGAAGATGCCCTGCACAAGAGGTTCCTGGAGGTTGGTGCACTTAAACCACTGTAAACATGCAGGTCAAGTTACGGACTGGCTGTGTCGGTGCCTGTTTGTCGTTCCCCCTGCACAAATCAACCTGTTTCCTACTATCCCTGAGTGTCTGCATCCCCACGGCTCACAGGGACGCTTGGTCTCAGACACCCCATCTGTCGGGTTTGGTAAACACTGACTAACTTGTTCACTGTTTTCCTTTCAGGGTGTGAGGAACATCGCCAGTGTGTGTCTGCAGATCGGCTACCCCACGCTCGCCTCCATCCCTCACTCCATCATCAATACCTACAAGAGGGTCCTGGCTGTCGCCGTTGAGACTGACTACTCCTTCCCCATGGCCGAGAAGGTACAACTCTGCTCTTTTCTTTCTCCATACATGTGCTAGGTTATAAAGGAGTCTCGAGTCAAGTCTAGGAGTCTTCTGGATCCACTACAACATCTGGACTGTATTGCAGATGCGCATATCGATGCTTTGAGAAATCAGGCTCTGAGTTAAGTAGTCCTTTTAATGTGTTTTTCCTCCTTCAGGTGAAGGCCTTCCTGGCTGATCCCACCGCTTTCGCGGTTGCGGCTCCGGCTGCTGCTGTTGCGGAGGAGAAAGCCGCGGCTCCTGCTAAAGTGGAGGCGGCCAAGGAGGAGTCCGAGGAGTCTGATGAGGACATGGGTTTCGGCCTGTTCGATTAAACTCCTGAATGAACCTCATGTCAGTTTAACTCCAATAAAACATCTGGAAACAGGCGTTGTGACTCTTGTGTCTTTGGGTTGGGTTGTAGAAATATTGTATTGATGCACTTATTTTAATTAAAAATTAAAGAACTTTTAGTGTAAGTCTACAGGAAACTTTATTAATAGGTACTTAATGAATAGTTCACAATTCTGTTGCACTAAAGTCAATTTATAGTGCCAAAATGTCAAAATCTATTTTTACTTGGTTCAAAAAGTTATGAAGCCAACCCTGGTTGCTAATAAAAAATATATATATAAATACATATATATAGTTACACCCCTTATATATATATGCACCATTTACATCTAAATGTAAAACATTTCTATTCTTGATCCTTTCTAAACTATTTCCTCAAATAGATAATAGTAATAATAAAAACAGAAACTCCAAAGTCTTCACAGCAACCTGTCCAACAGTACCGTAGAATTTAACTATGTCCCAATGAATTAATATGAATAAAAACTAATAATAAAAAAAAATATTTAAAAAATGTTTAGCTACGCCTCAATATATTACTAATACTAATAATAAAATTTAAGCAATAATCAAGATTCTTTTTTATGTTGTGCAGCACTTTGTTTGACAATTTTTATTTTATTGCATATGATTAAAAGATACATTGTTTTATGCCTTCATTTGATAGAAATATTTTTTTAATTACTAATTTGTGTTTATGAATTCAGTTAATTAGACATGCTTTTTGATTATTAAAATTTAATCAAACCATTAAAATGAAATCCAGAAATCTTAAAACAGAAAAAATAGGGCCCTAAACATGTCAATTTTTATGTTGTTAAATGGTTTCAATTATTAAGACATGCTTTTTGGTTGACTAAAAATGAAAAGGGAACGAGCAGAACTCCATAAGGCTAAACAACTGCTCTTTTCAGATTCAGAATTACACTCTGCAAATGAATCTCATTTTGCTGGAGCAGTGGTTGTCATTTAGTTTCCCAGTATATGTAAATTGCCCACAATCCTCTCCTTCCTCTCCCTCTCGCAGACCGTGTTCTTTCCAGTCATCCGGCTGCCCGGGTTTCCAGTGTCTGTGAATGTTGACAACCAACAAATGTGACACCATTCCATCTGCAAATACAACTTTTTGGCATCCCATCCGATCTAAAGTTGATTTTACATATGCATCTAATCCCAACACCAAAAATTTAAACAGATGAAATTTTTGTTGAATGCAAGATGCATTTTCTTGAAATACAATTTATTTTGAAGTAAAGCTGCTTTCCTATTCATGATTATAATGAGCAATTTCTGACTTGAACGTGTGAGGCTTTTACCATTACAAACACTGTCTGTTTTGCTGCTTGATGTTGCAAACTTTCAGTGATTTTAGCAGTGTTGGGGTAGTTACTCTAAAAAAGTAATTAGTTACTAGTTACTTCTGTAAATTGTAATGAGATTACTTTACTACTTACTGCGTTGGAAAAGTAACTTCACTACTTATTACTTTACTTTCCCGTTTCTTAATTTACCCGTGTACATGGACAAACATCATATCAGTTTTTGCCCTATCACTTGTAAAAATGTAGGCTATACAAAATGACATGAAAGAACAATATCCCTGTCTGTACAAATAAATATGCCGCACTGTAAAATTCACAAACAAAATGGGGTTCAAAATTTTAAAATGGTGTTTAACACAGAAGTTTCAAAACAGGCTGGGAGAATAAAACTCTTCTCCTGAGAACAAAACCAGCTTTTTATTCGACTCATGGTAATAATAATAATTAAAAAAAAATTAAGATGTCAATGAAAAATAATAAAATAAAGGTCACTTTATCCCATAAAATTCTTAATCCTAATTTAAAATGTATTTTTCTAAACCTGGGGGATTAATGGTCGACAGGGGAAGCATGTCTTCTACAATGAACCCTGCAACAATCCTGTTCATTTCGTTTTGTGTTATCCAAGACTTTCGAGCCTTGTTTTTAGCCTACTTGACGCGTCCGAACGAGCGGAAAGGTGCGCGCGGCAAACAGCGCACGCGATGCCGCATCCGAGGATGAACGACAAGAAGCCGAACCTGCACCGAACATGGAGCCTACATCTCCGCAACGGCACCCAGTTTGCGCATCTAAATCAGTTATTTATGTTTACAAAATGAGCCTAAGATCCATGTTTTATAAAATGTCCACGAAACTTAATGAAATGTTTAGTGAAATTAGAAAATAGAGATCGTTCATTTAGTTCTTTAGCCTATATACATGTTTTTATATCCACATATTTTGTTCTAATGTCACAAATAATAATCTTAGGGTTTACTATAGCCTACATTTCACTCAAATATTTTTGTGCTTTCGAGCAATAAACTGAAAGTAATGTGAATGTTGCCATTTACCGAAACCCGTCTCTCTCTCTCTCTCTCCACTTCCCTCTCTCTCTCACTCAAATCGGTCTCTATGGCAACGGCGCGCACGCACCACTAGACGGAACTCTCCACACAGGCAAACACGGCTTGGGTAACGCAGGAAAGCGCGTTCCTTTAGTATAGTAAAGTAGTGTAGTTACCAATATTTTCAGTGTAATGCGTTACTTTACTTCGTTACCCAAAAAAGTAATATCGTTACTGTAATTCGTTACTTTGTAACTCGTTACCCCCAACACTGGATTTTAGTCACACTCACGTGTTGAGCGGAGGTGCTCCTGAAGCTCAGTGATCGTAATGTTTTTGTGAATATAAGTGAATAATGCATGATTCAGCTCACTTTTTGTTCATAGTGTAAGGAGTGTCATCCGCCCATCTCCACTGGCCTGTGTTCTGATCCGTTAGACCGACCCAGTAGGGCATGGGTATGGTGTGCTTGTTTAGAAATTCCTAGGGGGAAGATAGGAACAGATTTTTTTTAAAAAAAAAGTAAAATCAAAATGCTATACTATGCGCATCCATAAACGTTACGCACCCACTCCTCGTCGTCCTCTTCTATTTTGAGGAGCGTCGCGCCCTGTGCTTTGCAGTAATCTCGTGCCTCAGTCCAGCTGAGTTTATTATCGGAGAACAAGAAACAGCTGCTTTTGTGCGATATCCAGCCAGATTTACAGGTTACAGGGACGTCTGCGTGAGACAGAGAGAGAAAACATGCAAAATAAGAGCAAATTTAAAGGGTCGGTTCCCCGTAAATGAAAGGCCGGTCATTACAACAACAAAAAAATAATCACACTCATGTCATTCCAAACTCTTAAGATTTTCAGAAAACAAATAAATATGTTTTTATTGAAAGCTGAGAGATTTCTTTCCCTCTATTGACAGTCTATGCAACTACAACTTTCAAGGCACAGAAATTTAGTAAAGACATTAATTAGGGATGCACAATATATTGGCCACCTGGTCGATATATGATCATTTATAATGTTATCGCTATCTCTAAATTTTCTCATCGGGACGATATATTAAAATAGCGCTACATTTTTAAATATAATGGTTCTTTATTGACCTTATGTAGCCACGCCCCTTTTCAGCACCACACTGCGTCTGTATTTTCACTGTCTCTCGCGTATTTATGAATGAACGGCTTGTTTTATAGTCTTCTCGTTCGACTGACATTTGTTAAGACATCTGCTTTAAATATTACAATCCTCATGATAACGTTTGTTAACTTTACAATAAGTAAATCCACTTCAAATGCGTATTACTCCTGCACAGCGATGCCATAGAAATATACAGAGCGACCGCAAAAATGGAAGTTCAAAGACGATATTCTCGAGATGTGCCTCGTTTCTCTGGTGCATTAGGTCTATAGGCATCGGTTCAACAACCTTTAACATGAATGGAGTCTTTCTATTCCACGAAAGGTTCTTCACAGTGTAAAAATGTTCACGGGGTCAAATTTGCCCCCTGTTAGTTGCTGCTACCCAAAATAATAATAAAAACTAAAAAATAATCATTTAACTTCAAAAGCCCAGAGTGCCACTTCTGGCCCCTGCATAGAGACACCTAGTGGATGAATATTGAACTCACAAGTGTCAGAGTGGTAGTAACAAGATGGCTAAACACATGCTGTTTTGTTGAGCTGTAAACCTGTCCAAACAAAATTGTCTTCTCAGGAAACCAGCGGTTGGTAATATTGTATATTCTTTGTTAATCTATTTAGTGTTAGCTTGAAGAATGCCTAGAAGTACGTTTTATATTATTTTTGGATAAATTAGCAACTCTGAGCTAGTTCAAAAAACAATGGGCCAAAAATGACCCTCTGGGTGTATGGGTTAAACAAATGTTGGGTGAAATTTTTTTGAACCCTTTGGTTCTTTGAGTGACTTTGATGGAGAATGGTGACAGTCCTGTATTTGGCTAAAGCCTTGAAATAATTTCAATTGTATAATATAATTTACTAAGTTACCTCAGTAGTACAGGGCCAGAGACTAATAAAGTAGAAAATCTTTTTCAGGGAGTATTGCCACTCCGGCATTGTGAAAAATGTGCAGTTCCTCTCTGCATCAACAACAAAAATAAATTGTTTCAAAGACTACCACAATGTCTAATGAGTTCCTCTCTCTAGCAAAACATATTTTTGGATAAGCAAAGACCCATGGTGTTAGTTTTTTCAGGTAGTGATTTTGGCCTTGTGTTCTTGTTGCATTGGCCAAAGTGTTTGTACATTTGAAATCCAGTTCTAACATGTAAAAAATAAAGCAACAGAAAAAAAAAACATTGTTAAATGTAGCTGTGTGGTTGATTGAATATTTTCCTAATTTTAAAATAGTTTGCATTGACAGAATTTGTTATTGTGATTTTTTTTAATAATACGCCTAAAGCCCAATGGGTCAAATTTGGCCCTAATCCTAAATTAGGGCATAAAGGGCTAAAATTGAAAAAGTGAATATTTTGGTGTTCAGTGAACTTATAGCAGTAATTTAATGCATTGTTCATAATTTTCCAAAGAAGAAAAGGGTTCTTGGATTCTCTAGGGTTAAGATTTTTTCATTTTACAAATGGTCCTTTAAGGATGTTCACTGAAAGGTTCTTAGAGGAGCTAAAAACTTTTCTTTGAGGAATTATTTTTTTTTTTATATTTTTTTGAGGAGCTAAAAGTATTTCTTAGAGGAACTAAAATGTTTCTTTGAGGAATTATATATATATATTTTTATTTTTTTTGAGGAACTAAAATGTTTCTTTGAGGAACTAAAAATGTTTCTTCCATGGAATCGCTGTGAAAACCTTCTTTTGGGCACTTTATCTTTAAGAGTAGATGCAGTACCTGTTGTTTTGTTTTCCGCGTTCAATTTCAGATCCTTCAGAGCGTTCATGACTCTCTCCTCTACAAGAAAACATACCAGACCTTAGACTTTCTTCAGTTAATTTCATTTCAATCCAATTATTTCCAATGTAAATTCTAATGTAAGTATCAGCATGCAGGTCCATGAAATCAACAATTATGATTATATATCTGAAATCATGCCTAATAAAAGAGATCAATTTAATAGATTCAGTTAATGCTTATTGTGCTCGACTCACCAGAGATCTGTTGTTTAGAGGACAGAGATGCGACAGATGAAGTGAGATCTGACACTGAACTCTTCAGGACACTCAGTGAGCTCGACAGAGACGCTTTAGCACGAGATGAAAGACATAAATATGATATATCAGCAAGATTACTATGTAGTTTTAGTGATGTTTTTATTGATAACTATATTATGCAAGCCTATAACTTCATACAAACTTTTTTTGTTAATGTTTCTCTGACTCACCGAAGTCCCGTTGTTTGCTCTGTTGGTCAGACTGTATGGAGGACTTCAAACTGTCCAGCGATCGCTCAGTTTCAGCCTGTTTCTGGTCCTGCGTTTTAACTAGGAGAAAAAAGGTTGCAGTTAATAGAATTATCTTCCTCAATAGACAGATAATAAGAAATATGCAAGATTATTAAATGATTTATACACCTGCATCATTCAGTTTGGATGTCAACACTGACACTGCAGAATTCAAGCTGTCATTCAAACTCTTCATATCCTGCTGCCGCACTGTGGAAAACAAGTAGATGTTGCATATTGACGTTGAATATAGTACCGTATTTTCCGCACTATAAGGCGCACCGGATTATAAGGCGCATAAGATGCTGCACTCTTAGAAGGAAAGGTTCTATATAGAACCTTAAAAGGTTCTAAAGCGCTACGTATTTGGAACCCCTAAAATGCAATGAGTGTGAATGATCACAAAATTCAAGATATGGGGGTTAAAAATGTAATTAATCAATATCACACAAAGAGTGACATTTCAGTTTTTATCCTCCAAAATCAGCATGATTAAAATGTGATATTAAGTTACTACAACAGTTTAATAAACAATAATTTAATTACAACTAAAAAAATGTTGCAGAATAATGTTATATATGAATGAATAATAGCCTTTAAAGAACCTTTGTGCCAAAAGTGTTCTTTCTTGTCATTATTGAACCTTTTTTTAGCATAAAATGTCCTTTTATGAAAAATAAAATGCCCTTTTATGCTACATATGAAGAGTTTGGTTCCAAAACGCTATAAATCCATTTTGATGAATTTGAGTAAAACTGTGTTTTCTTTAGCAAGAAAATGGGAAGACTAAAAGCGCGATTCAATTAACCAATTGATCCATATATAAGACGCACCGGATTATAAGGCGCACTGACGTTTTTTAAAAAAATTTAAGACTTTTAAGTGCGCCTTATAGTGCGGAAAATACGGTAGATTAATGTAATAGTAGCATGACCTGTTGACTTACTGCTAAATACTTTAGTTTTGATGTCCTTTGGGGGATTCAAACACCCCACTCCATAATTCACGCCCTGTTTCTAGTGTAATGGAGTGCCGTATTGCACATGTAATGTAGTGTCTACTCACGGACTGAGAGTTGAGAAGAAAGCGATGCGACAGATGAAGTGAGATCTGACACTGAACTCTTCAGGACACTCGACAGAGACTCTTAAACAATGAGACAAAAGCCATAAATATGATTTAATACGATTTCAGTGATGCTTTTATTGAGACGGGCTTAAATCATATTATGCAAGCCTATAACTTTATAAAAACTTACGTTTTTTTAGGGCTGTGCAAAATTTAATTGCGATTAATCGCATCCAAAATAAAAGTCTGTGTTTACATAATATATTTGTGTGTGCTGTATATAATTATTTTGTATATATAAATACCTATGCATGCATGTATATATTTAAAAATTATTTAAAATTACTTAAATTCTGTATATATATTTAAATACAAAATCTATATTATATAAATATAAATATTTTATATATGAATAACACATTTTCTTAAATATATACATGCATGTGTGTGTATTTATATATACAAAATAATTATATACAGCACACACAAATATATTATGTAAACACAGACTTTTATTTTGGATGCGATTAATCGCAATTAACTTTTGCACAGCCCTAGTTTTTTTTGTTAATGTTTCTCTGACTCACCGAAGTCCCGTTGTTTGCTCTGTTGGTCAGACTGTATGGAGGACTTCAAACTGTCCAGCGATCGCTCAGTTTCAGCCTGTTTCTGGTCCTGCGTTTTAACTAGGAGAAAAAAGGTTGCAGTTAATAGAATTATCTTCCTCAATAGACAGATAATAAGAAATATGCAAGATTATTAAATGATTTATACACCTGCATCATTCAGTTTGGATGTCAACACTGACACTGCAGAATTCAAGCTGTCATTCAAACTCTTCATATCCTGCTGCCGCACTATGGAAAGAAGTAGATGTTGCATATTGACGTTGAATATAGTACCGTATTTTCCGCACTATAAGGCGCACCGGATTATAAGGCGCATAAGATGCTGCACTCTTAGAAGGAAAGGTTCTATATAGAACCTTAAAAGGTTCTAAAGCGCTACTTGCGTATTTGGAACCCCTAAAATGCAATGAGTGTGAATGAGCACAAAATTCAAGATATGGGGGTTAAAAATGTAGTTAATCAATATCACACAGATATTGAAGAGTGACATTTCAGTTTTTATCCTCCAAAATCAGCATGATTAAACTGTGATATTAAGTTACTAAAACAGTTTAATAAACAATAAGTTAATAACAACTAAAAAAATGTTGCAGAATAATGTTATATATGAATGAATAATAGCCTTTAAAGAACCTTTGTGCCAAAAGTGTTCTTTCTTGTCATTATTGAACCTTTTTTAGCATAAAATGTCCTTTTATGAAAAATAAAATGCCCTTTTATGCTACATATGAAGAGTTTGGTTCCAAAACGCTATAAATCCATTTTGATGAATTTGAGTAAAACTGTGTTTTCTTTAGCAAGAAAATGGGAAGACTAAAAGCGCGATTCAATTAACCAATTGATCCATATATAAGACGCACCGGATTATAAGGCGCACTGACGTTTTTTAAAAAAATTTAAGACTTTTAAGTGCGCCTTATAGTGCGGAAAATACGGTAGATTAATGTAATAGTAGCATGACCTGTTGACTTACTGCTAAATACTTTAGTTTTGATGTCCTTTGGGGGATTCAAACACCCCACTCCATAATTCACGCCCTGTTTCTAGTGTAATGGAGTGCCGTATTGCACATGTAATGTAGTGTCTACTCACGGACTGAGAGTTGAGAAGAAAGCGATGCGACAGACGAAGTGAGATCTGACACTGAACTCTTCAGGACACTCGACAGAGACTCTTAAACAATGAGACAAAAGCCATAAATACAATATACTGGATCAGCAAGATCACTGCATAGCAATAATGTCTTGGTGAATGAGGAAGTATATAAAAATACATAATCAACATCTGCTCACGTTTGTCTTAGACAACAACTTAGCATACTATGGAAGCTTGTTTCTGCCACAGAATAAAACATTTTAAAAGATAATTGCAATTTTATTTCTCGCAATTGTGAGTTTATATCTCACAACTGCATGTTATAAGGTCAGAATTGTGAGATAAAAAGTCGCAATTATCTTTAAAATGTTTTATCCTGTGGCGGAAACAAGATAGCATACTATGTTCACTAAACATCTGATTTGTTTACAGTGAATGCATGAGTGAACATATTTTTTACTTTCACAGGATTTAACCTTTGTAAAAAGGTGCAGCAAGCGATTTCTGAGAAACTATTGATATTTGAAATCAACCCAAACAAACACGCCCTTCATTCATTGCTCCGCCCCTAAAATGCACGAGCAGCACGCAATGCAAGAGTGAATGTATTACAGATGGAGGAGAAACAACGCAACCTCGGCATCCATTTTCAGGCCTTCCTGCTCTCTAACGTCTCTGATATTAACGCAGGTCCGAAAGCTCTTGCCTGAGTATCATAACTGATATTCCAGACAGTTTTTCTCTATTTTAATGTCTCTCAGCCATCTCTCTGTCTACAGTCTTCAAATCCTCGTCTTGCTCTTTCTTTCTCTCCTCCCCCATTATGAGTGGACACGCCCCTATTGCTGATTGGCTCACTCTCTCCTGCCCCCTTATTAATGTACACGCCCCTATTGCTGATTGGCTCACTCTCTCCTGCCCCCTTATTAATGTACACGCCCCTATTGCTGATTGGCTCACTCTCTCTCCTGCCCCCTTATTAATGTACACGCCCCTATTGCTGATTGGCTCACTCTCTCCTGCCCCCTTATTAATGTACACGCCCCTATTGCTGATTGGCTCACTCTCTCCTGCCCCCTTATTAATGTACACGCCCCTATTGCTGATTGGCTCACTCTCTCCTGCCCCCTTATTAATGTACACGCCCCTATTGCTGATTGGCTCACTCTCTCCTGCCCCCTTATTAATGTACACGCCCCTATTGCTGATTGGCTCACTCTCTCCTGCCCCCTTATTAATGTACACGCCCCTATTTGCTGATTGGCTCACTCTCTCCTGCCCCCTTATTAATGTACACGCCCCTATTGCTGATTGGCTCACTCTCTCCTGCCCCCTTATTAATGTACACGCCCCTATTGCTGATTGGCTCACTCTCTCCTGCCCCCTTATTAATGTACACGCCCCTATTTGCTGATTGGCTCACTCTCTCCTGCCCCCTTATTAATGTACACGCCCCTATTGCTGATTGGCTCACTCTCTCCTGCCCCCTTATTAATGTACACGCCCCTATTGCTGATTGGCTCACTCTCTCCTGCCCCCTTATTAATGTACACGCCCCTATTGCTGATTGGCTCACTCTCTCCTGCCCCCTTATTAATGTACACGCCCCTATTTGCTGATTGGCTCACTCTCTCCTGCCCCCTTATTAATGTACACGCCCCTATTTGCTGATTGGCTCACTCTCTCCTCCCCATTAAGTAGACACACCCCCTACTGCGGATTGGTTCACTCTATCTCCTCCCCCACTGAGTGGACACACCCCCTACAAGTGTGTTGTAGTGCTCCGTATGATCTACTTTTAGCAGTGTTTCTCAGAAATCACTTACTTCACCTTAAAATGTTACGTAATAAAAATATTAATATTCATGTTAGTTCACACTGAATTAACTAATGTTAACATTAACAATGTTAACCAATGTTATGCATTAACCAATGTTAACAATGATTAACATTAACCAAGATTAATAAATGCTTAATATTGTTAATTGTTAATTCATGCTAACTTCTCTTTGTACTTTATGCACTTCATAACTTTAACTTCATTTAAAATTCATCGAACTTTAAATATTAATATTTTCCCCTATCTCATTCCTTGCAATTGAAATTCTTTGAAATATATTCAGTGTTAATGTCTCCAGTAAGAAAACATGCTTAGATTTGAATGTGGCCCAAAGTATCATAACCAGAAACAATTAATGTTATAAAAGAGATTTTTTAAAAAAAGAGAACAACAACAAGACAATTACATGTTCACTATAAGGTCTTATTAATTCATGAAATAACTTTATTAAAATTACAATTAAATTTTGCCTCTGTCTTACCTAACTCAAGTTGCTTGTTTTGTAGATCAGACTGTATAGAAGTAACAGCTGATTTCAAATAGTCAAAAGAAAGTTGTGTTTCATTCTGTTTCTGCACTTGGTTGCCAACTGTGAAAGGAAAAAACATATATATGATTGATAAACGATCTGAAAGTTTGCTCTTAACAGTATTTCTTATGGTTGTCCTCTTTAAATGATAAGATTTGCTGACCTGTGTCATTCAGTTTGGATGTCAGCGCTGATACAGCAGAATTCAAAATGTTCATCAAACTCTTCACTTCAGTGTGTGACAGATCCTGTTGGCGCTCTGTGAAAAAGTAAAACGAGTCCTGCTATTACAGTCAGAAATATGCAGTTAAGTCTGATAACGCAAACTTTTGAAAAAGGGTTTGAAAGTGGACGTTTTTGAAAACGATCTCCGTGTAAACAGCAAAAACGTTAAACTGAAAATGATGACCATTTGATGGCCTGGCAGCAAAATACAGCGTTTTTAGTAATTTTCATGGATCACTGGGAAATGGGGATCGTTTCGACAACGGTGTCGTCTCAGAAAACTCAAAGGACTTCTCTGTTTTAATTATATTGTTGTCGTGTAAACATAGGCCTACCCTAAGGTCCGAAGTTTTCATATGCCTTTTTTGCGTATCCTTAATTCGGTGGCTCTGAATTGTCAAAATGCCTGCTACGAATGCAAAAAAACACAGAAAATCAAACCTGATCTGACTATTTTATGACGGACAAAAGTTTCGGACGAGTATTTCGAAATCAGTGTGCAAGCAGCTTAAGACTGAATCACATTCACATCAAACAAACACACTGAAACTAACACAAAACAATAATCCTGACACGTGTGCTGGTTTCGGAGTATTTAAATGTACAATGCATGATAAGAAATTGAAATGATTATCTCACCCAGCTTTTGTTGGTTTTCCTCTTGTTTGGATGTGATTGAACTCAACGAAGAGGCAAGATTGGTCATCAAGGTCTCAATATTCTTTTCTTGAGGTTTGACTGAAGTTTGATTGGAACTATGAAGATTCATCCAACTTTCCAGCACTGAGAATGTCCTCTGTTGATGAAAAACTGTGAGCAAATATATATTTTATTATCCACAATGACACCTTACTATGACTAGCCTACACTTCAGTATGAAAATGATATAGCCTACACTGTAAACTTTGCCTTACGCTAGTGATGTCGAACATACAGAATAACGATAGCACTGATAAAAGTTGCATTACTTTACTAACTTGCATTCGTCTGGGAACCTGATAACCGACGTTAGCAATGAAATGGTAAAAAAAAAATAACGAAAACAGAAATCTATTATTCATTTTATATAGATGTCATAACCTAATGTGTTACCTGAAAATTTTAATTACTGCAAATTATAATTTTTCTAAAATAACCTCATCACTTGAAGGAACACTCAGACGTGGAGACGAGGTCGAGCTGGAAGCCATGTTAATCTTGGACTACATTGGCCACCGTAGGAGTTAAAACGAAATCGGAATTGAGAGGAACAGAAACTAATATTCACTGGATCGTCATACACCTTTTCACCACTAGATGGCGCTAAAAATCACACAGTGTAGCTTTAAAGGGATGTATCAGCATTTAAAGGCTGTAAACATGCATTACATGCATTTTTGCATTACTCACTTTTTAAAACGCAAATATTTTACAACGCAACACTTTCAAAGTATGATGTTAACCACTCACAGATGACGGAAGTCATGATGAGGAAAATAATCGTGCAGACTGTTCCTAGAAGCACAAGGATGCCAGTTTTTCTGCTACAAGAACGACCTGCAGAAAACAGCACACCATAATAAACATTTTACTTTCTTTTATTTCTTTAAACAATTCAATCTTCCTGTAGCTCAAACAGTAGCGCACAGCCCTAGCAACATCAACGTCATGAGTTCAAATCCCTGGGAAAGTGATTGATAAAATCTATCAGTTGTCTATCTTGAATGCAATGTGGATAAAAGCATCTGCCAAATGCATAAATGTGAATGTGATTTGCAATATGATCAACATCAGGTATTTTATTAAACACTTCATGTCTGGATCCATTCAGTTGTTGTAGGATGCACTCCAAAGCTTAAAATTGAATTAGAAGTTTTACAATTTATCATTGCCTTAATAAATAACACATTATCCTCCGCTTAAAAGAGAATTGAACGTGTGGCAACAATTTATGAAATTTATGATGCTACTGTCCCTTAACTGTCACTTGTCCGTATACGGGCAACCTAACTTTACTTCACCATATTACTATTAAATCCTAATCTAGTCATGACAAACTATATATCGTTGGAAAGGTCTAAGACTCCTAAATAGATATTTTAGGTCTGTTTTTTTATTACAAATTATAAATGAACATTAATATATGAATTTATGACAAGAGTGCGCCTCAAAAAAATCAACGTCATTACAGGAGTTTCTGACCTTTGCCACAAAAAGTCGAAAACACACACTTTTAATAATCGAAACTTTGGTTTTTAAGTGCTAAAAGTTCATAATAAAACATAATTAGTATTTTTCAATAAAAAATATAAAATTATATTTTAAAAAGTAAGGTAAGAAGTCCTCTAAAAAGTAGAATATATTAGGCCTATATATAAATATAATTTTTTATTATTATTATTATTATATCACATATTTTAGTAGTTATCATAAATTAGGTATCATTTGAAAGCTTACAAACTCAGAATTCATCCCGTGGAAACCGTTTTGAAATTGGACGTTGCGTTACCATAGAAACTATATTTTTTTATTAGGACCCTCCCCTTTTGGATATCATCTTTCATAATTTATTATCAAAACCTTTTCTAATCTTAACAAGCTTCCATATTTAGTGACAGAAGTGAAATTTGGATAGAAATTTATTAATTTGTTATGACAAAATGCATACAATTAAAATCAATGGAATTCAATGGCACCCGGTGGCTATTTTTGGTACTACGCCTAAACAAAATCTCAGGGGAACTTCAATTTTTGTGATATCAACTTCAAATTTGGAACACAACTGGGTTAGATATATAGCTTTCATTTATAGTAAAACATATTTTGTAAAATATTTATTTCATATTAAAAATATATTAATAAATATATTTGATTTACTGTAAATGATAACTTCCACAACTTTTTCATACTTGAATTTTTGAAGTGCTTTCACTTTAGTAATAATCTGCTGATTGTTTTCTTTAAAACAAGACCGAACTTAGGTCTATATTCCAAATTTTTATATTCCAAAATAACATGTCTTTTCGACTGAAGAAAGAAAGACATGGACATCTTGGGTGACATGGCATGGGGGTGAGTAAATTATCAGCAAAAGTTTTTTCGAAAGTGAAACTACTCCTTTAAGCATGAGTCTGGTTCCTCAAAGATTCTTTCTTATCTATCTATTTTAAGAAGTTTTGTAAGTGTCAATGCTTTTATGTTCTCTTGCAATTGTTTTGCGCGCTCCCCTAAGAAACTTTGCGTTTGCTTGTAAACCCTGAGTTCTTTTAAAGTTTTTGCGAATGAATGCAAAGGTTTTTAGAGTAAACGCAAAGTTTTTGAGGGGAACGCAAAACTCATATTTTTTCAATCGCCATGTCCGTATCTTTGTTCAAGATGTTCACAGAAGTCATTAACAAACATTAGCCACAATGTTCTGATCAATAGATCATTTACATTCAAATTTGAATAATGAATCAAATCATTCAAATCATTAAGCATCATAATGTATAAAATAAATTAAAGTGATTATAAAGTGTTAACAGGCATTGAAGGTATTGTACAACTAACTGAAACTCTTTCTCTCATACTACATCTCATATAATTTAGTATCATAGCAAACCTTTGCTAAATGTCATCTTCGGTTCATATTCCATGTCCATTTTAATGATGTCTTCACAACTCTCAGTCTTCTGATAGACCATCATACCTTTTGCAGCTACTTGCTCCCTAATCAATTCCAAACACATTCAAAACCGCTCCTGCAATGACAGTAAACAGAGCATTAGTGTAATAACAGCACTTTTCCTTCCTCTTTCCAAAGAATATTGAACAAGTGTGCTATAAGTTATTCTGAAGAAACACATCAGCTAAACGCAGAGTTAGAGAAAGTACACAACTTCCTTACTTGAGTGAAAGTTCAGATTTACTACTGGTGAAATATTACTCAGTTACAAGTAAAAGTTGTAAAGACTGAAACTTGTAAAAAGTACAGAAGTACTCGTTTTTGAAGTAAAGTTAACCAAACAAAAGAAACAAAAGAAAAATGCATTGCTTCTTTCTTTTTAACAAAAGAAAAAGTCAATGCATTGTTTTATTATTGTTTTATGTAATACTTACAGTACCTTATTCCTCTGAAGCAACCTGAATACACCAGTTTGTAGTATGTGGAATTAAGAGCTTTTAAATTAAATGACCGAACTGACAAAAAAAGACAGCCATAATCATCTTGATTTCCTACACGGCAAAAACTGAAACCTAAAAAAGGAAGAAAAAAAATGTATTTCTTGAATATACATCTTGTTTTGTTTTTTTTTGCCATGAAAGATAAAAAGTCTCATATAATGCATTGCACACTAGACTTTAAATCTTAATATAAGAAAATTGGTCTTCGGTCTTGACAAGTGAAGTTTAACTCGTTTTGAGGTAGATTTTACTAGAAACAAGTGACTGTTATAAAGTGCAAGTTTTTGTGCATGTTCAATTAGATATTTGTGCTAATTTTAAGAATAATAGTAGCTAGGCTACACCTACAAATCCTAATTTCAAGAATCTTAATTAAGAAAGCTCAAAGACTTTGATTTTGTTAATCATCTCCTGTTAACCCCAACAAAAGTAAACATTTGTGTCTCTATAGTCATACACATTTTTTTATTTTCATGCACATTTGAATCAAGTGGTCTGTAAAGATCCAACCTGGTACTGGCCAACAAACAAACAGCGAAACAGAAAGACATAATTGCCATGGATGCGCGAATGTGCTGAGGATCTGTCTACTGTCCATTTTGCCAATAGTGTTCAAATAAACGATGGGAAATCGCTGACCTTTACGACACGTGACCCTAAGGTGATTACTGATAGGGTGTCTGTCCTCTGCAAAAACAACAACAAAAAAATCTAATTTTAAAGATGAAAAAAAAAATCACGTTTTACAGTTGAAAAAATCCAATTTTAAAGACGAAAAAATCACGTTTTAAAGATGAAAAAATTTGAAATTTCAAGTCAAATATAGTCTTTCAAAGAAGTTAAAGTAAAAAAGTTTCCATAAAAAACAATACTCAAAGTACAGATTCTTAAAAATGTGAACTTAAGTACAGTACTCGAGTAAAAGTTTGTTACTGTCCACCTACTGGCTAAACGACTAATTAGAACGGCTTGCTCAGTGTTTTCAGCATCAGCTGTTTTCACTCAGGTTTACTGTGGGTTGTCTGACACTTGTTTGAACCCTAACTGTGTGCTTTTATCTATGGGAGATCATTTCTGCCACAAAATATTTCCTTGGGAAAACTTAAATATGACATAAAAGTCTTAATTATGGCTTACTATTTGACATAAAAAGTCGAAATTAAGACATAAAAAGTCATAATTATATGAATCTGGCTCAATTAAGATGATTTTAGCAGTAAAGCAAAAGGTTGGGTTTTAGATTAATTAAACCATGATGAGTTTGTTATTGTCACGATTAGCCATGCACTTTCTCTCATCATGCACCTGCACTGCACTGATTACACTCACACCTGCACCTCATTCACACACATTATGCAACAATTAAAATCATACAATAGTCATTTCATTTCAAGTATTTTAAGATAATTGTCATGGTTAGTTTTGGTTTTTGGTTCATGTTTCCTGTCTTGTCATGTGATTCCCTTGCCCTCATCTGATCCTGCCATGTGAGTGCGTCGTGTTGTCATAAGTCTATAATCGTGTGCACTTGTCTTGTCCTTGTATATAAAAGCCCTCATGTTACTTGGTCAAGTATTGTTTTGTGTAACCACTGTAAGCCCCATGACATGCCTTTATGTTTGATCTTGTTTTGAAGAATATTAAACTGCACTTGGGTTCTGCAAACTTGCTTCTATCCAGTGGATCATTCATTTAATCACAAAATTCAGGACATCATTCAGATCCTTTCTACTGCATGACAGGAAGACAAGTTATTTTATTTATGATTATTATACAGTTTATCAATGTGAATTTGTTAACTGTTGAACATTAAAGTGAGAAGGGTTAATTTGGTAGTATGAGATATTAATTTAGTCATATTAGTAACTACAACACTGATAAACATCATTAATGTGATTTGTAATTTACACAAACAAATTGAGGACAACTGTCACTTCACACACAAAAACTCAATCCACTCAAAACAGCTATTTTTAGTCCAAATTTCCCTTTTTACATATATACTGCAATTTGGATGAGCAGTGGATGTCATTAAACAACCCATCACTTGCAATCTGCCCACAGTCCTCTCCTTCCTCTCCTTCGTCTCCCAAGTTGTGTTCAGTCCACTCATCTGGCTGCCCAATTCTCCATTGTCTGCAAAAATATAACCTAAAGTGTGTTACTAGGGTTGTCAAAAGTAGTTACTTTGGTACCAAGTCAGTATTGAAAATTAAAAAATGTGACGCTACCAGCATTTCTGCCCATCACAATGTCAAACGCAATGTCCAATCAGAAAGTGTTTAAGGCTACAGTCAATTTTTGGGATTGACAACCGCATTTACTTCCGGGTGTGATTCTCCAAATGTCCCGTTCACACAGAAACGTATTTTCTTATTTTTTTAAAAAAGAAACTTATTCTCTTACCAGTAACCAAAGTAATATCAAAGATAGCCACATCCATAAAACTTCACACGATTTAATATAAATCTATGGTGTCCCCCATTTATTATAGCTTGTCATATTTCATAGACATATACACTAGAAGTCACCTTGGAGTTTTAAGCGTGCGTCAAAACCGCCGCCATCTTGGAAGAGGGGTCTTGTCATAGGAAGTAACTAGGTAACGCTGCTATCTCTGCCTTTACTTCGAATTCATTGATGGTGGCGGACTTTTGTGCAGCGTATGATGTTCACGGATGAAACTGAACTAGGAAGAATGTTGTTTTTTGAAAATGAAAAAAAAAAAAAAAAAATTCTGGAATCAATGATATACACGTCTGACCGTTGGAACAAACCAAAAAAAAAAAAAAACCCCAAGAAAAATCGCATTATGATGATTTATGGTGATTTTATTTCCGTTAGACCTGTGTCTACTACATTGACGCTGATGCATTAAAGTGGAGGGGCTCCCCTGTTTCAAGATGGCGGCTCTGTTGACGCATTCGTTCCAATGAACTGCCGTAGCCAAGGTGACGTCTAGTGTATATGTCTATTGTCATATTTACCCCTTTTTAGGTGTTAGCAAAAACCCTTTAAATGCAAATGAGCTGCTGCTCCTTAGGCCCCGTCCACACTAATCGTAAACGAATACGATCTCCGTCCACACCAGCGTTTTATCTGCGTATTAGGAATGATCTCCATCCACATTAAAACGACTGAAAACAAGGATCACGTGACCATTCACCAACACTGGGCATGCGCGTGCCGGTGTAAACAGTGATTGACGAATCAGGTAAGGACACGTCATGACTGATAACACCCAATTATAGAGCCGAGCGTCAGCCCCTGCGTCAGCGTTTCTGAAGTCCCCCGTTTTGTCCCATCTTCACTAAAACGCAAAACGGAGCTGCAGCGTTTCTAAACATCTCCGTTGTATGTCTTCGTTTTTGCCGTTTTACTCTGGACGGGAGGTGCAAACGTAGCAAAAGGTCTCCGTTTTTAAACGAAAACGCAGTAGTGTGGACGGGCCCTTAGAGAAGAGGCCGATCCTTTACACAATAACAAAACACGCAAATAATCTCACTCCAAATCCAGAATCTCAGAAATAACTCAGAAGTGCAGCCTTTCAAAGAACCGGCAAAAGTAATGATTATGCATGAAACATTTGAATTGTTTATTATTAATTAACTAGTGTTTTCTATGTCAGTGGCTGCAAAGATAAAGTTGACGATGCAGACTCGCCATCTTCGCAGTCTACATAAGCAGAGAGTAGCCAATTTATTTATTTCAATTGTTTTGTTTAAAGTAGACATTTCAAGCTTAGATATAGGCTACTTCTCAGGTGTGTGAGGCAAGTAGCTTATACGATGAGTTTCAGTCCATTTATGAGACGCTCCGGTTCTCCGTGTCCTTATATTTTGTCTACTGTATTTGCTTCTTATTTATTAATCCAGGCAAATTTGTTGATGAAACATTGATTAAAAAGAAGATAACAGTAACTTTCTCTAAAAAATAAGCTGATCAGATTTCACTGGGATTCTGAAGAAATGAGGCAATATTAATCTTAATCTGCACGTTTCCACCAGCAGTGCTCTTAATTTAACTTTAAAATGTACAAAACGTGGAAAAAACTGTATTGTGCTTTCGACTGTAGATCATTTGAGGGATACTTTCCCAAAGCAATGGCACAAAACACATTAGAGAACTTTTATGTTATAATGAGAACCGAATATCCTCTTCTCCACATATTCAACTCACGCTTTATTCATGGTGTAAGGAGTGTCATCCGCCCATCTCCATTCCCCGGTGTTCTGGTCTGTTAGACCGACCCAGTAGTCTTGTGGTTTGGCGAAGTTGGTAACAAATTTCTAGGAAGGAGAATAAAAGTGAATCACTGAAAAACAGAATGGAAGGTAGGAAAAGGGTTTTCGATTATGTGTGTTACTCACCCACTCCTTCTCAGAGCCGTCTTCTATTTTTAAGAGTTGCGCGCCCTGCTCTTCGCAGTAATCTTTTGCTTGTGTCCAGTTCATTGTGTCACTAGAGAACAGGTAACAGCTGTTGCTGAATGGGATCCACTCAATTTCAGAACAGCCTGGAGGAAATAAGTCTATGAGAGAGAGAGAGACAGAGAGAGAGAGAGAGAGAGAGAAAGAGAGAGAGCATAATGTAGTAAGCCTACAGAAAACATAATTTTTTATGTTTTAAGCAAAAAAATGTTTTACTTTGAAGTTTATGAAAAGATTATTGAATTATTCAATTATTGAAATCGATATAATTTTCATTTTGGTAAACTACCGCCATAAACAATATTCGGGCAGGACTAGTTTGTGGAAGCTTTTCCGCTACAGAATGAAAAAATAAAAAGGGTAATTGCGACTGTTTATCTCACAATTCTGACTTTTTTCCTCACAATTGCGAGTTTGCATCACGCAATTCTCACTTTATTTCTCAGAATTGCGAGATAGCCTATAGGTAAAGACAGAATTGCGTGATATAAAGTCGCAATTGCGTGTTATAAAGTCAGAATTGTGAGATATAAAGTAGGAATTGTGTGTTAAAAAGTCAGAAATGCATGATATAGTCAGAATTGTGAGATATAAACTGTTCTGAGGGGGGAAAAGTTAGTCTTTTTTCCCCATAGAATTGGCCTGATAACTCGCAATTGCGATTTTATATCTCACAATTCTGAGAGAAGATGTCACAATTTTGACATAAACTCGCAATTGTGTGTCATAAAGTCAAAATTGTGAAACATAAAGTCAGAATTGCGAGACGTAAACTCACTATTGTGAGAAAAAATGTCAGAATTGTTAGATAAAGTCAGAATTCTGTCTTTTTTTTCTCAGAATTGCGACTTTATAACACAATTCTGACTTTATAACACGCAATTGTGAGATAAAAAGTCGCAATTAATATTATTATTATTATTATTCAGTGGTGGAAAGGAATTCCATATAAATCCATACTATGAGGTGGTTTCATAAATTCTTATTTAATTGTATGGCTGTATGATTTGAAGTATTTTTAAAAACTTTTTTTTAAACACCCAAAGTAAAAATTACAAAAACAGTTTTTTGTCTCATTCAGATTAAATAAATGTAATCCTACCAAGATAATACTGAATATTACCCCCCACCCCACCCACAATGCTTATTCTCATTTACTTTAACAAACTTTAAGCAGCGACCATATTTAAAGCTATAATTCTTGTGCTGCCTGATTCCCCTTCATAATGAACTTTTTTGGTAAAATGACCTGCTATTCTGCTGCATAACAGCCTTAAAACAGAAGCTGCATATATTTGAGCACATTACTACATCTTGAATTCAGAGTTTACTCACAGGTAAATGATAGTTTATAAGAAAGAGTTCGAATAGATGATTTCAGTTCCTCCAGGTCTGACCTCGACGTGCCAACTTCAGTTGACAAAAGTCAGAAAAATACAACATATCAGCACGATTTCTTCTAATACAGTTCTTAATTCTGTAGAACATCATATTTAAGATTTTTAAATGAAACGTTTATATTTCAATTAGTATTTGTGTTTATTTTAATTAATCTAATTGTAGGTCTTACTCGAGATGCGTGAATGAAACCGTTGAGATGAAATCCAACTGCTCACTACAGGAGGAAAAAAATAAATTAGGGCTGCAACTAACGATTATTTTAATAATCGATTAATCTGTCGATTAATTTGTCGATTAATCGATGAATCGGATAAAAAAACATTAATTTCCAATCCTTTATTAAAAAACAGAACTGAAGGTGCAAATTCAGTGAAAAAAATCCAGTGCAAAAAAATGGACTAACAAAAAACATACACATGTATGCTTTACATCTGCCTAATAGGCTTTTTAAAAATAAAGTGCACAAAATATGTATATTTTCTTTTTTAAAGGGGCTTGAGCTGTCCGAACAATAAATTGATAAAAAAAATAAAGAAAAAGAAAAATCAGAAAAATTAACAGGATTTGTTTGAACGTCAGAACTTGTTCTGTACTCCACACTCGCACACACTCAAACTCTCACACTCACAGATGCACACACTCACAAACTTGTGTTGTTTTTTGTTTTTGTCAAAGATGTTAAAATCTTTAACAAAATGTTTGAAACTTTTTAACAAGCAAATGCACTTATGATCAAATTACCTATATTAGGTAATAATAATAGCAATAATAATAATTATTATATTAGAAGATAATATCTCTAGTCTATCCTAATATTAATTATAAATACAATAAATATATAATATAAATACAATATAAAGTAATATATAACAAATACAATGGATTGACCATTTCCTATGGTGTAAGGTACTTTTCAGCTCATCCTTGAGCATATAGTGAAGTTTCTCTGAGTCATTTAGAGTAAAGATTGAACAATTCAGTGCTGCAAATTATGGGAAAAAAAATCCCCTTTGTAGTGGTAGGATACTTCTTGGACAGACAATAAAAGTGTCTATCTGATTCAAATCACAGTCTGCCAATTCAGTGGTAAGAATTTATTTGTTGTTTTTAATTATATAATATGCCTAATTATCACTATAGTATCAGAGAAGTGTATGTAGGCCTACCAAATTACTAATGCTCAGACACACTCGGTCTCTCTCTCGCGCGACCGTCACGGACACACTCGGTCTCTCTCGCGCAATCATCACGGACACACTCGGTCTCTCTCTCGCGCGACCGTCACGGACACACTCGCGGTCTCTCTCGCGCAATCATCACGGACACACTCGGTCTCTCTCTCGCGCGCAATCATCACGGACAAACTCGGTCTCTCTCTCGCGCGACCGTCACGGACACACTCGGTCTCTCTCGCGCAATCATCACGGACACACTCGGTCTCTCTCTCGCGCGACCGTCACGGACACACTCGCGGTCTCTCTCTCTCGCGCGCGCATGAGCGATCTCGGACACACTCAGTCTCTCTTTCTCGCGATCATCACGGACACACTCGGTCTGTCTCGTTTGACAAATGCGAACTCCGCGATTGAGCGACAGTGCGTGAGAGAGACAAGAGTGCTCCGCGCACAACTCAAACTTTTTTTTAATACTCAAACATTTCCGCGTCGTGCGACACAACGAATCGATAATGTAATTCGTTGCCAACTCTTTCAGAAATCGATTTTAATCGATTTTATCGATTCGTTGTTGCAGCCCTAAAATAAATAGACAAAGTTTTATCATGGGCCAAGAAATATACGCCTTCAACCCCCTGATATGCTGTTTTAAATTTCAGGATTCAAAGCTGAATGAACGTCTAGCAGCACTCACCCAGTGTTTGTAGTATTTGCTCTTTAGATGCGAGAGATCTCTGTGACGAGCCGAGATCAGTGATCAAGCTCTCGATATTAGACAACTTCTTTGCATGCATTTCTTATGGACAGAGTGAGAGGGACAAATAAGTAAATGATCAATGCACTGATAATATATTAGAGTATTTGCAGTGTCATACATGGGCTTGGGCGTCGTGACGTCATTACTGACGTGGCGGCCATGTTGGAGGCTTACGCGCATGTAAACATACAGCAAGTCGAAGGAGGAGAAGCAGCAGAGTTGGGATAAAGAAAAGATAAAAAGATGTTAAAATTCCTAAAAGGCTGTGGAATTTACCGGGATATGTTAAACAGGGAAGCCAGTGACCGGTATGTGGACTAAACCGGCACTTTTAACGGTTTGTATCCATTGAAATTTCCAACAAACAGTCGGCAAACAGTGGGAACAGGGTAATCCGGACAGATAGTTAGTAACGTTAGCTGTCAACCCTCAGGTTTTTTTCTGGGTTTCTCACGTACTTGGTGTCTTTTCCCACTGTCTTCCCGTTTTAGTATATTCCTGTAAAATATCCCGTATTTTAATACTCTCATAACATTAACGTTAGCCCTTTAATCGGACCTGTGTCAGTCTCTGTTGTCCTGTTGCTAAACAGTTAACAGTTGCCCTCTTGCTTTAAGCATCGTTTTGCTTACTAACTTAAGATTAAGTGCTTAAAACAGCTAACGTTACTAAATACACTTTTGAAACGCATAGTTAAAAGAATGTAACATGTGTGAATGGTTGTTAGCTAGCACTATAACTGTCACTAAACTAGCAGCTAGGTGGAGCGCAGTTTACCTTTGACTGGTTAGCGCGTACTGTACTCCGACTGTTTGTTGGAAATTTCAATGGATACAAACCGTTAAAAGTGCCGTTTTATCCACATACTACGGTGGCCGAGAGAGCTCACCGCGCTGCAACCTGATAAAGACGAATGCATTTTCAAAAAAAACGTATTCAACTTTAAAAACGCGTGCAAATTCAAAAAAGACATCGCAAATTAATAAAAACATCTTCATCAGTTCCACAACACACGTGTGCTCCAAGTACTCACAAAAAAACCAAATACAGAAACGCGCTGCAAATAAAACGGTCCACAACGGAAATGTTTCCGGGGAACCAAATAAGTGACGGACCCGATTGGAACCAAAGGACGTGCTTAAAGCAAAAAACCTTTATTGACAAGAAGTCAAAGCTTATATATATATTTTTATAAATAAACTATACTATTAAAATAATATTGTATATATAAATAATATTATAATGATATTTTTTATAGTTCTGAACTCATTGCTTACTCAAAATTCTACTTTGTTTTATTTAATTTCTTTTGACTTTTCCCCCGCACAACACCGAGATTCAAATTATTATGACATACAACTTGTGTACAATACACAACATGTGTTAACAATATGTTCAATGTCATCACAATACAAATGAGAAAAGAACAATGATCTGAAAACTAAACGAAATAAATAAAAAAAAGATCTAGAAGAACATGAAGGCAAGATATTAATCTATACATCAGTTACACTATACAAATAGTTTCATTTTATGTTTAAATTTTTATAAGAAAAGTTTCCTTAAAATGTTAGGTAATGTATGGCACTGACATACAGATATATAAAACAGATATTTTAACATATTTTTATAAAGTAAAAATAAAAAATAAATAATTTATTTGCAACCGTTATGTTAATCATTATATTTCTTTCGTCAGAACAGCTGTACAGCTGAAGTGCTGCGTTGTCATAGGAACATCCAAGGTAAAAATCATAGAAATAATGACATTAAGTTGTCTGTTGTTGCTCCCTTCATCAAGTTACAAACGGCTACATAAATGACCCACTAGGTGTCATGCTCACGCCAAATTCCCACTTGAAGAGCTTTGCCGTCTGCCCTTTGAAGGGAGTAGGGCATAGGGAAGCTCACGAGCAATAAAACAAGTCCCAGTTGAGTCCGTCACTTATTTAGTTCCCCGGAAACATCTCCGTTGTGGACCGTTTTATTTGCAGCGCGTTTCTGTATTTGGTTTTGTTGTGAGTACTTGGAGCACACGTGTGTTGTGGAACTGATGAAGATGTTTTTATGAATTTGCGATGTCTTTTTTGAATTTGCACGCGTTTTTAAAGTTTAATACGTTTTTTTGAAAATGCATTCGTCTTCATCATGTTGCAGCGCGGTGAGCTCTCTCGGCCACCGTAATATACCGGTCCCGGGTTTCCCCATTAAACCTATCCCGGTAAATTCCGCATCCTTTTAGGGATTTTATCTTTTTTATATTTTCTTTCTCCCAACTCAGCTGCTTCTCCTCATTCGATTTGCTGGTGGGTGGGTTTACATCAGGTTTACTTTTGCGAAGCCTCCAACATGGCCGCCACGTCCCAGAATGCAACGCGGCCCCAGCGTCAGTCAGAAACTTGAAGCGTGCAAAAAAAAAAATAAAAAAAATGGAAGATTCCAGAACAGACGCAAGTAGGCTAACGAAACATTTCCATGGAGGACATTTGAAGAGTGTTATGTTGCAACTTTGTTTATGGTCAATTTGTTATAAAAATATTAGGCCACCATCCTTGTGCTTCAGTGTAAAGAACTTTGTGAATCAATTAAACGGTAACACTTTACAATAAGGTTCATTAGTTAACATTAGTTAATGTATTTACTAACATGGACTAACCATGAGCAATACATTTGTTACTGCATTTGTTCATCTTTGTTAATGTTAGTTCATGAAAATACAGCTGTTCATTGTTTGTTCATGTTAGTTCACGGTGCATTAACTAATGTTAACAAGATTTTAATCAAGTATTAGTAAATGTTGAAAATAACATTAACAAATATTAACAAATGCTGTATATGTGCTATTCATTATTAGTTCATATTAACTAATGTAGTTAACTAATGTTAACTAACAAACCTTATTGTAAAGTGTTACCAATTAAACTTCTCAACTGCCTTGCAATCGTCAATGTTAAGTACCGTATATACCCGAATATAAGACACTAACCGTTGGTCATTGTGTTACTTGCTCCAGACATGTTCAAAGATGAACTCAGACTGGACACTAAGTTCTGCAGCTCAGAAACCTTCTTTTCCAAGTCACTACCTGTCAGAAACAATTATTAATTGATGAATTATAAAATGATCAATTAATTGATCAATTATAAAATGATGATGATGATGATGATGAATTTTCCACCTGTGATCTGAAAATCAGACTTTACTGAGCTTATATTAGAAGAATGGCTGCTCATCCAACTCTCCAGCAATGAGAACTTTCTTTCTTGATGCGAAACTTCAAAACAAAATAAACAGACAAACTTATTTTTAAATATTCATGTACTCATTCGAATATTAAAGCTCAGTTCTGTGATAAGAGTAAAGCAGTTCAGTTCATAACCAGTTCATGTTCACATTATTTGTCACTTTTCCATAACACTGCCCAATTAAAGCAGAGGCAATACACTATTTAGTTGAATCCACTCACAGATGACAGAAGTCATGATGAGGAAAATAATCATGCAGACTGTTCCTAGAAGCACAAGGATGCCAGTTTGTCTGCTACAAGAGCGACCTGCAGAAAACAGACAAAATCCTTGATTCATTTATCCTATATATCACAGATACAATAAAATGTATAATAATTAAATTTCACAATGCCACACATTTTGAGATATCATTCATGACTGTAGCAAAATGATGCTGGAAAAAGAGACACATTGTTTACTTGGAAGTAGGAGCAGTACAAAGTATTTCTAACCATAATTAGCATGAACATGATTAATTGTTGAAACTCACTGGTTAAAAATTAAAAAATCTGATGATACCTGTGGAAGAAACATTCAGCATTCACGTTTCCAATTAGGCTTCATTTCAAATATAAAAGTTGCTTTTGAAATAATGATTAAAAAAGTCTGTCAATGCCAAGACATGGAAAATGTTAAGCAATTACATTTATTTCAAGTTCACTCCTAAAAATGAGCTTAATGATTTATCTCCAACTGAACGTGATATTGTAAATCCTCCAAACCTCTCCAAAATGATTTCTTTGGTTCACATTCCATCTCCATTCTAATGTATTCTTCAGAAGAATCCATTTTCTACAAAGAGGGACCCTAAAATGTGAGCAAATTTAACAGTCACTTACTTATAGTAGCTACACCACAAAAAAAGTCACTTCCACATTCTGAGGAACTGGTATTTAGGAAATTCAGTTTGGGAAGATTCTATTTATTCTGTTTTTTGCATGTACGTTTAATGACGCTTATGTCGCGTCTACTTTACATCATGCAATTTATTGGCAATTTTTAAATAATAGACTGTAGTTTTACAAGACTTCCCCCTCTCTTCACCCCCCAAAACGGGTCCCATTCCACGAATCTAGGTTTCATTTACCTTGCTATTTGGTATTTTTACTGTAACTCTATAAACGTCTTAATTCTCTCCGAAGGCTGTGGGGAATTTTCCTTTTTAGCATTTAAAATAGCTCTTCTAATGAAATCATTTAGCTGAATGAGCAAAACACGGCATTTGTGGTGAGCTTGGACTTCAACTGAATTATAAAATACACTGAATTAGGGAAGCGCGAGTACGAAAAAAATTGATCTGTAACTGTTCGAAGGATAATTTTAAAATCAAGTTGCTGGGCAAATAAAGACAATGTACAAATGAACAAAAACAAGATGCTATTAGGAGCATAACGCTTGAGTCTCCCCTAAATTATCCTGTATAATTTTTAATACAGACACCTGAAAATACTAATCATTTAAGCATACTGATGAGTGGCTATCAGCTTACTGCATCTAATATTGTAAGCTGTATGATTTCTTTCAAAGTTTAAGGAATTATGTAAAGTTAAACGGCGCATTACTGGGTATTTCACCTCATTCCTAGAGTTAGAAAAACTGGAAGTGTACAGGGCCATGAAATAAACAAATCAAATACACAGCTAAAAATATATCCATTACACGTGCTCTCGGGAGAAAGTGACATTAAATTGTTTAATGACCTTCGTTGAACATCGACTCGTTCGACTTCCATGTCATGACCATGAAACACTGTGGAAAATACTTTAATGCATGCAATACAAATGTGTGAAGCAGAAAGGAGTCTCACCTTAAAAAAGACTATTAAAATATTTGATCAATTAAACTTGCTTTTTAAATTCACAAAAAATACAAGCTTCCCATTTTTTTTCTTGCAGCATTTTCTTGAACTGATTGTACCTTTAAATTTAAATAAATGTGAATTATACATGATTAAATTACAATAAATTTGCATTAAAAACTAATACAGTACACAAAACGAATTCAAACCAAAGTTTTATTGTAAGAGAAGGCCACAAGCACAAGCTCATTCTATAACACTGAGTACGCAATGGCATTCAACGTAAAGGACGAGCGTTCATTTCAGGTGGAGCGCTTCTGTAATTCATGCGAGAGAACAGAAAGAGACTTCTGCTTCTGGAATAAATGCAAAAACAAGGAAAAAAGCTGAGACAGACGACTGTAAAAAAAAAAAAAAAAAAAAAGATAAGATTAAAATGGAGAGAATAAAACCGGAGCTCTAAAAGAAGTCCACATCATCCGGAGCGTCTAAATCTCGATATTCGATGATATTGCGAGGATCCCCACGCATCATTCTGGAAAAGACGGACGAAAAGGACATTTTATTAAAGCTCATCTATTAACCCTCTTATTATCTTTGGGGTCTTTTTGACCCGCAAATGACTTTTGGTCAATTTTTAAAAAATGTTCTCTTTTTCCAAATGGAATGAAACTTTCTACAACTCTTTACACCGTCATGATCTACCAAAAAAAAATATTTTGGAATGATGTCTGTCTTTATATTAGCATGAAAAAAATTCCAGCACTCTTTATCTTCGGGGTCCCTGGAGACCCCGCATAGTAAATATACAAAATTCATCATTAAAATCAGCAACAACGAAGAAACAACGCAGATCACATAGACAGAAATAAAGTGGCACACTTCCAACAATGCAAAAAACATCCACAATGCACACACACACACACACACACTTCAAATACCAACACCTCCAGTAAACAGTAAACACCTCCAGTGCACCACCAGTTTTTGTTCCCAATTGTTCCAAAAAAAAAATTAATTGAAAATCATTTTTTAGGAAATCTTTTATTTATTACGATTTTATTTGTTTTACTGCTTTATTTTCTCATTTGTTATTGCTGTTCAGTTCATTGCATGTGTTTTTTTTCAATATGTAATATAACTGTTCATTTCTGTTAATTTTTTTTTCTTTTACAGTTCGTAACTGAAACATTGATTTAAAATTATAGAATTATATTAAAAACAGATAATTGAAATAAATGATCAAATCTAAAGACTCCAACATTTCTCTTTGTAACATCATGTTCAGGTTTGATTCTAATCATAATGTAACATTATTGAAAAAACTTTTGTCAGGACAAAAAATACTTAACTTTGATAAAAAGTTTGGTTTTTTTGTTATAATTGTGATTTTATAATATTTAGATATGAATCCAACTGGAAAAACTTGTGAAATAAATATAGTTTGGTTAGTCAAATAGCAAATAGCTTATACAGTAGTGGAGGTCTATGGCCATCTAGTGGTTAAAGTGATATTTTTTTATTTTAAAAGTGCATTTTCCAAAAAATTGTCAAAAATCTTTCATTAAACCATTTTAAATGATCCATGTTATCTCCATGAATGATAATTAGAAATCTGGGTCTTTCATGAAGTGAATTTTACATACAATGCCGTTTTTTTGTAAAAAGCCTATTTAAATAAATATTTATTTATTAATTTATAGAAATTTAAAAGATTTCAAAAATCCTCCAAAAACTGCACAAATGTTGAGTAAAAACATTAATAAATAGAGTAAAATTACATTTGTAAAAAAAAAAAAATTATTATACTGCTTCAAAATTAAATGTTATTGTCTGGGGTCCCTGGAGACCCCAAAGATAATGAGTGTAGACACAAATGAAGATAATAGAAGGGTTAAGAGCTTAATTCAATATCTGGATTCAAATAAATCAAAACTGAAATACACAACTCACCGATTGTTTCTAGGTTTCCCGGGGTACCCTCCTTGCCCACGGAAGTTGTCGTAGTTGCCCCTGCCACCACCGCCGCCATACTGGTTCGGTGGGTAAGGAGGACCGCCTGTTAAAGGTTGGAGTAACACCTCAATATGGCAAAATTCAACATTGAAAAAGGTGACAGTCAGGGTTTAGATTGAAAAAAAAAATTATTTACTGATGAACTGCATTGAAATGGCCTGTTAAATGCACAAATTCAGTAAATTAACACTAAAAATTGATTGTGGAAAACAGAATTTTAAAAACCCTGCCGTGTCTGTAAATTCTCAGGATGCCCAATATATCAGCTGATATATATAAATTGGTAACACTTTACAATAAGGTTCATTTATTAAACATTAGTTAATGTATTAACTAACATGAACTTACCATGAGCAATACATTTGTTACTGTTTTTGTTAATCTTTGTTAACGTTAGTTAATACAAATCCAGCTGTTCATTGTTTGTTCATGTTAGTTCACAGAGCATTAACTAATGTTAACAAGATTTTAATAAAGTATTAGTAAATGTTGAAATTAACATTAACAAAGAGTAACAAATGCTGTAGAAGTATTGTTCATTCTTAGTACATGTTAACTAATTTAGTTAACTAATGAACCTTATTGTAAAGTGTTATCTATATTTATCTGCCCGATAAGAAAAGTTGGCCTATGTGTATATATATATATTCTATATATATATTTTTTTTTTTTTTTTGAAGGATTATTATATTATGAACACCATACTAAGGCTCAATCCCAATTCACCCCTTGGCCCTACCCCTTAGCCCTACCCCTTCGTTTTGCGCGTTCACGTCTAGGGGTAGGGTGTCCCGATTCTTCTTGAGATCGAGGGGTAGGGCGAAGGGGTAGGGCTACATAGCCCTCGAAATGGAGATTTTTCAGAGGCACACTCCAAACAGAGGGCTAAGAGAAAAGTTCACGGATTGCATCGGAAATCACCGGCGAGACATTTCGCAAACGGTTAAACATTTAAATTTAGCGCCAGATGATTCCACCACGCACTTTATTTACTCTTATAATAACACTATAGTCGTTTAAATTAAGAAATGGTATAATAAATTACCTTTCCGATCAGAAAAGACATACATTTCGAGGAAGGGATGTTATAATCATCATGTTTATTCAAAGTTAAGAGCAGCTGCGCTGATGATTGTCAGTTGTTTTCATGGAGAAATCCTGTACATCGCCGACGACTGATGACGTTGGGTTCATGAAGGGTCGTTCCATTTTGTAGGTAAATATTCCAACCCCTTGGCCCTTGTCACTCCGTTTTAAGGGCCAAGGCTACACTCGAAAACAAGGGGTAGGGCTAAGGGGTAGGGCCAAGGGGTGAATTGGGATTCAGCCTAATACTGTGTTTGACCCCCTTTCGCCTTAATTCTACGTGGCATTGATTCAACAAGGTGCTGAAAGCATTCTTTAGAAATGTTGGCCCATATTGATAGGATAGCATCTTGCAGTTGATGGAGATTTGTGGGATGCACATCCCGTTCCACCACATCCCAAAGATGCTCTATTGGGTTGAGATCTGGTGACTGTGGCGGCCATTTTACTACAGTCAACTCATTGTCATGTTCAAGAAACCAATTTGAAATGACTCGAGCTTTGTGACATGGTGCATTATCCTGCAGAGGATGGGGACATGGTGGCCATAAAGGGATGGACATGGTCAGAAACAATGCTCAGGTAGGCCGTGGCATTTAAACGATGCCCAATTGGCACTAAGGGGCCTAAAGTGTGCCAAGAAACCACTACACCACCACCAGCCTGCACAGTGGGAACAAGGCATGATGGATCCATCTTCTCATTCTGTTTACGCCAAATTGTGTGCTTGGGACATGGATTTAATGATGAGACTTTGCATTTACATCATGACTCCCAGAAGATGATGTCAAATGACCATTCTCACTCTAGCTATACTTCTTTAATAAACACACACCTCCATAACCCATCACTGGAGGTCTGGGCTGAAAGCCCATGAGACCTTGAGGAGCCTGAGGCGGGAATGGAAGACCTCCGGGTGAAAGCACTCCTAAAGAGAGAAAGAAAATTACAAACGTTTCTCCAACTTCTGATTGAACAATTTATTTGACTACCAAATCGACAGACGCACTGATAAAAAAATGGAGCAGAAACATTTTTAATTGCTAGTAAAATTACATGTGAAATGGTATTTTCATGTAAAAATATGTTTTGCTGTACCTTGTCCTGGACCTGGAGGAGGTGGCGGCTTCATCTCTGGGATGGAGGGTCTTTTCGCATCCATCAGGAAGTTGTTGAAAAACACCACCTCTTTCTTTACCTCCTCAATCTTGTCACCGTGTTTGTTTAGGATGTGCTTCCTCACAAACTCTGGGCCCTTGAGAGAGATAGTTTTTGATTTTGTAATTCTCCTCACGGCTACCGGATAGATGAACTACTAAATGAACAAGTCACAAACCTTAAACTTTTTGCCACTTAGAGGACAAAGCCACTTGTCTTTGCCCAGTTCCTGTGTGTTGGCCAACACAAACTTCTCAACTTCCTGTTCTGGATCTTTGCGGCCCATCTTCGCCGCCTCATCTTCAGACAGGCTTTCCTTCACGCTGAACAAGTGTCCCAGCTTATCTTCAAACGTCTTCTGCCAGTCAGACACTACAAGATGGTCGAGAAAGCAGTGAGATTTTATTCCGTTACATTTCTTTGCATCAAACAAACAGATAATCATGTCCGAAACTTTTGGGAATTGGTTGCGTCAGAAGTTGTTGAATCAAACAAACAACTAATACTAAGTTTAGGACAGGATTAGACGAGTCAGAAGTTGCTTAAAGCACATGACATGCTTGATATTAAAAAGAATTATCTTCTCATTCATGCATGTCAACAAACTTAAGCAGAAATGCACTTTACAACTAAACACCCACAACACAGCAAAATCTCTTTAGACAATCAATACCACCACAATATATCATTAGAGGTGTAACAATATAATGCAATACAAAAATGCAATAATATTTATCTTGTATAAGAGGCACATGTATTGTGTATAGTTCATCCACAATATAAATTACTGTGCGAGGAAAAAAAAGTAAGTTTAATTTTAGTGTTAACTAGGGATGGGCAACGATTAATTGCATCCAAAATAAAAGTTTGTGTTCACATAACACATGTGTGTGTATTGTGTATAATTATTTTGAATATATAAATACACACACATGCATGTATATATTTAAGAAATATTTGCATGTAAATACTTTATATATATTTATACATAATTAATATTATATATAAATAACACATTTTTCTTAAATATATATATTTAAGAAATATTTGCATGTAAATACTTTATACATAATTAATATTATATATAAATATAAATATTTGATACGTTAATAACACATTTTTCTTAAATATATATATATTTAAGAAATATTTGCATGTAAATACTTTATATATATTTATACATAATTAATATTATATATAAATATAAATATTTGATATGTTAATAACACATTTTTCTTAAATATATATATTTAAGAAATATTTGCATGTAAATACGTTTTATATATATATATATATATATATATATATATATATATATATATATATATACATAATTAATATTATTTATAAATATTTGATATATTAATAACACATTTTTCTTAAATATATACAAGCATGTGTGGGTATTTATATATACAAATTAATTATACACAATACACAATACCCAGCCCTAGTGTTAACACTACATTAAACTACTATAATGTTTAATATAAAGTATAATAATGCAAAGGGGAATATTTGTGGGTTCTGATAATGCCAAATGTCTGATGTTACCAGTAAAAAGTGGCTTACATAATTAAATATACTGTATTTAGTCAATGAGAGTGCAAGCATGTATTTATCTAAAATATCTTTTTTTATTTTTTCAATTATTATTCTGGTGTCACCATTGTCACATGCATAAGGTTACCAGCATTGGGTTACAACCAAGTTCAAGCTTCACTTCCACCCCAATGAAATCCCATATTTAGCATTTTAAATCTACAGTACACTTCTTGTTAACCGATTACCAAATGTCTTGGAGTATATCATATCGTGAGTTCAGTATCGGGGTATCGTTACACCCCTACATATCATCCTGAAAGTATTTTAAGGCTGAATAAATGAGACACTTCCACACTAGTCATTTCTTAGTGAAAGCAGCGCTCACCTTCTCTGTGCGTGATGCGGTTGGGGGGAATCGGCCCTCGCACATGGATAATGCCACAGCGGTTTGGCATCTCATCCTCACTCGGGTACTCGCAGGTGTTGTAATAATCAATCGAGTGTACGATACGCAGATAGAAGAGGAGACGATCCAACACCTGGGAGAAAACCAACACACATTACACTCCTGAGGAACGGGTTTACAAGTAGAAGCTACATTTGTTAGTTACATTTACAAACAACCATAGCAGACACTTGTATCCTATATATATATATATATATATATATATATATATATATATATATATAGGGGCTGTGCAAAAGTTAATTGCGATTTATCGCATCCAAAATAAAAGTCTGTGTTTACATAATATATTTGATTGTGCTGTA